>JACEHZ010000080.1:0-600000 GCA_017893485.1 Hemerocallis citrina
GCAACATGTGGTGATACTTGATCAACCACAGTGGAGTATGTGGAGAGTTGATTGTCGTGAAGTTGGTGATTCAAGGTAGTGGGTCATGTCGAGAGGAAAATAGGAATCTAGGGATGGGGTCCTAGAGAGGGAGCACCGAAAGTCGGATGTGTTGGGTTTATGTCTTGTATAATAGGTTTGATGTAAAGAGAATATAGTGAAACGAGAAGAGCTTCGAAGTGAATATTGGAAGAAGAAACGAGCAGCAGCAATAAGGAGCAGTTGACTGCTAGGAATTGCATTATTACTGCAAGATCTCGGGTTGCTCTCTAGCTTTAGAGCAGTCGATTGGCAGCGGCACAGCAGCTAATTGGGCCTGGTTATGGGTAAATCTGTTTGAGCCCAATTTATTTTCCAAGTTAAAGTGTAGGGCTCACTATTTTGGGCTTTCTTTTCAGGGTTATTGAATGGTTATTGTATCATGACTACAACCTAGAGTTTCTTTAGTTTTCTATATATCTATTAATGCCTTCTTTGTGAGGTAGTGCTTTATTTGAGAGCTTTCTATTGTAAACTGCAGAGTATCTTTTAATGAAACTTGAGAGATAAATATGTTCTTATTGATAGTGATTGTAACTCTTATATCTTCTCTAGTCGAATATATCTCAGTTAGTTCTCCCTCGATTAGGTTTATTCGAACCGAGACAAATATGTGTTGTATTTTTAGTTTGGACTACTATTTCTTGGTAGTTTATTGGATCAGTTGTCGCAAAACTCAACAAATCCTAACGGGCTGCGTAACATTCATTTGGCCAATGGGTCGAGTTGTCGTACTTCTTAGACCATGTTTATTTAGAATTTTGTTTGATCATATTGTTGTGTGTTTTTTTTTAGTATGTTCATGGCTATTTCCTTTGTGGTCACCAGAGTTGTTTGTTTTGTAGTCAGGAGATGTAGGCTATGTTTTGGTTATATTTTCATGAACGAAATATGGGGCTATACTTTACATTATTTGATAATAAAAAATAGTATCGATCGTAGCTAGAGATTAATAAATACAAATAAATATCCAAGTCAGAGAAAATAATACTAATGAAATATAAAACAACAAAGGAGGAAGGACAGAGAGCAGTGGCTGGTCAAGGGATTCACAAGTCATCACCTTAATCTACCGGGTATTGGCCCAAATCTTACCTGCAGGATCTTGCGACAGCACGATATATATATAGAATTAATTAGAGATGGATGGGATGTGACGATTATCCACATATCTCGCTTTCTGTCCTAAATTAAATAAAGTGAGGGGGTCATCGCTGAATAACAACGATTGAGCTAGGAGATAAGATAAGGGGGTAGCCTCACGTTAACACAAAGGGCCGTTTCCTTCACTAGTTTTCGGTTCCCATGTACCAATCAATTAAGTTGGCCATCCAAAATTATCGCTCCTAATTAGAGCATATGCCAAATTTTGGGTACATGATATTTAGAAATAGAAATTTTAGATTTTTGTTGCAGTGTTCAATCCCAAATTTTGGGTTTTCAAATATTAAAATCGACAGACGATAGATAACTTCTCGTCAGGAAAAAAAATAGAAATTGAACGGACGATGTATAATTTCTCGTCTGTTAAATTTTTTTATTTTTTATTTTTAAATAATCAGAAAGACGGGAAATTATATCCCGACGAAAGACATATTTCGTTGCCTATTTTTTTGTAAAATTATATAATTTTGGTCAAATATAACTGATCATTTGTTCATCCAAAAGACAAATTTTAGATATATAGCCAATGATTATGGAAGACTTTTTTTTCTTCTAAATTTTGGGTAGAGAGCTAACGGACTATCGTATGCTCTTAGTCACTCTATCTCTACTACTATAATGGAGAAGGTCTTTGTCCATAATACACCCGTTGCAGCGCGCGTACAGGGTAAATTTTTTTTTTTGCCCCTTTTCATTCCCTCAATTTTTTTTCTACGTGCTGTGCACGTGTATAATACTAGTACAATTGTATTGTAATGTGATTTTGGGGGCTGGGTATTGCACGTGACATACGCATGAAAACATGCAGGGTCCCCTCGATGCGTGTCAGCTTTGACCGCTGTAAGATTTCTCGGGATAGCTAATGCATATGGTATAGGATTGTACCACATGCAATTAATGGTGCAAGCTAGGTAGGTACATAAGAATCTGAGAAAAAATTCACTAAACTTTGATTTAGCATTGATATCGGATCGGATCGGGTCCTTCACTATCCGGATCCGGATCCGTGAGAATCGGATCCGGTTCCGAGTCAGGGTCCTATTAAAATATTCCTACCTGTTCAGTTAGGATTGGGAGTGTGAACGGCAAGCGGAGGTGGCAAATGGAGAATTTAGAATAGAGGAGAGAAGAAAAAGACATGAGTTTTGAGTTTGGAAGAGAAATATTTAGAATTAAGAAGGAAGGAGAGGAGAGATGAGGATAGAATATTTATTTTTATGTTGATTTTTTGGGTTTTTTGAACGGGTCCGGGGTTGGGTCGGGTCTCTTTTGATCGGATCCAGACCCGGATCCGAAAGTACAACGGGTTCCATTTTAGGACCCGGACCTAGACCCGGATAGGCTGAGTCGGTTCCGGTCCGGGTTGGGTCCGGGTCGGATCCGGATTTCGGGTATTTATACCAATAGTACTTTGATTATACCGCAAAAATTCTAATTGCTTAGAGCATCCACAATCGTGTGGCATATATAGATAAAATCGACAGCATAGCAATGAGAGCGCTACAGTTGTAAGGTATTTTGTCATTTTTTAATTTTTATGCTATGGTAGAAAGCTATATTTGAGAAGATATATAGCAATATGCATATTATTGACGACACATCATATTTCATCCGAAATATTTTTCAATATTTTAATTCCATCGGACGAAATATGATGTTTTGTCCGATGAAAATCGCTGATTTATTTAATTCAAAAAATGGAATGGAAATGAGAATTGGAATTGGACGAAACATCATGTTTCGTTTCGTCTCATTGCAAAAGTTTTTTTTTTAAAAGACTATTTTGCCCCCATGATTCTCGGGTTGCGGCAATTGAAAGATGGTCATTCCAAATATATAGAACCAACACAGGAGGTAAAATGATCATTTTTATAAATCCAAAAGCCACGATCAAAGTCTAAAATAACAGGGGAAAGAAAAGCCCCAAACGATGGACGAAACATCATGCTTCGTCCATGGGCATTTGATATTCAAAAGTGATGTTTCGTCCGTTGAATTTTTTTCTCTCTCCGACGAAACATCTCGTCTATGCAATATATATATATATATATATATATATATATATATATAGGACGTAACATCATGTTTCGTCCGATTAATTTTTCAACTCCTTCGATATTTTTTAGCATTTTATTACTGCAACGAAACCATAGATTGTTATTTCTATTTATCATTTTGCTATTTTTTAGCTTTCACGACTATTGATGCTCTTATGAGCTTCACATGTTCATACATGCTTTAAATTGTACAATATAAAAGTAAGATTAAATACCTACTAGTAACTTGCACGTGTGATGCACGTTTTAATTAATTATTTTTTATATAGTAAATAATAAGACAATCTGGCTCAAACCTGAGACATCTCTTTACTTATCACATACTCTTTACAAATTACCCCTAGTGACAAAATTTTTTATTTTATACGAGTGGTAATTTTGTAAATAATTATGTCGTAAATAAATTTGAATTTTGAGAATATTATGGTAACTGACATCAGTTGAGTAAATGAATGGTTAATTTAACCTCCACTTAAAATAAATGGTTGAGATTAGATGGTTGAATGAATGTCTACAAATTACAACCCTAACTCTCCCATTATAATATTAGACTGGTAATCTGCAGGTGCAATGCACGTTCTAATTTTAAAAAATTATAGTAAATAATAAGGGTGGCCTCGAACCTGAGACGTCTCTTTACTCATCACATTCTCTTTACAAATTACTCATAGTAGCACAAACTTTTATTTTATATGAATTACACTTCATTACAAAACAACATGGATAAACCCTCAAAACTATCCCGGCGTTTGGGAATTTCGCCAGGGTATCCCCGGCATTTTTCAAGCACCAGCGAAGTGCTGAGGATATCCGGGCGCTTTCAAACGCCGGGGTATCCCAAAAGAAACCCAACCCTGCATCTCTCAATTCCCAATTTCGCTCTCTCATTTCTTCTTTCCCGCTCACTTCAGCCGAAGCCCATCACCGTTCGCACCGCCGTCGCCGTCCCCATCCCCGTCCCATTGTCGCCGTCCTCGTGGTCGTCCCTCACTCTATCTCCAAATCCCCAGCCCCAAATCAATTTCCCTCCTCCTCTCTACCGCGCGCCCCCGACCATCGTCATCCCGAGACTCTGGCGACGCCCATCGTCGTCTCTCTCTCTCTCTCCCGCCGCCGCCGCATGTCGCTCCCCTATCTCGCTCGCTCATGAATTCAACGACCCTTCAAAACCCTAGAAACACAAAAAGGTATCATTTTTTTAACCCTAATTTCAATTTCATTTTCTGTAGTAATAATGGAAAGTGAATGTTAAATGAGGCTACTGTTGTCAATTTTCAACATCTTCAATGTGGTAGAGCCAAAGCATATACTGTGAATGATATTTATCTGCTATTTAACTTTCATACACTTCAGGGGATCCAAATGAAAGAGTTCTTTAGGTTGTAATTGTTCATTTGTTTTAATCATGATTTTTCTTCATGCTATTTCTTACTGACTTGCGTCTTTATTCTTCTTCGCTGCAGAGGCCTCTGAAAACTATTGCCGTTAATTTGCAACCTCCTTTAGATCTTTGCAACTACTTTAATTTATTGTTTCCTTCCAATTGAGAGTCTGGCTTTACTGTTTAAGTCTTACAATCAATGTTTGATGTTTGCAGGATACAGTACTTGAGCTGGAGTTTCAAGGTATCAAAAAACAGTATGATATGCTTCAAGTTTGTAGCTACTTCTAAAGTTCTGTTCAAATTAAATACTTTGCTACAACACTTATGTATCCTCACTTCAACACTTGCTGTATCCTCGCTTCACTACCTTTTTGTATAATGGTTATATGGTATTTACAGAGAGGCAGTTGGGATGATACTTGCACTTGGCAGAAGTAACCTGAAGATATCAACTTATTTCTTCGAACTTAAGGTAATTCATTTTTTTGCTTCAATTCTCTCTATTTACTTTCCTGAAGATTTAGTTACTTGCAAATCATCACGAAAAGGATAGAATTGAAATTTTTGCAAAGAATATTGTTTAAGGAATGTTTATTGGTTATCATAGTTTCGTTGTCATTCTGCATTTCAGATCCTTAGTTCATTGCAGCCCTTGGATTTTGTTGCAGTGGCTTTTCTACCTGGAATTAGTGAGGTAAAACGATGAATATTACCGAATATCCATAACATTGCTTCAGTACTTCTTTCAAGTACATAAAGTTGTCCTGACCTATGCCTACTTCTAGTAATATGATCTATAAAAATACGAAAAAAATGTGCGTGCTTTTTCTATAAAGTCTGCAAAAAGCAGTCCATATTTTTACTAGCATCGATACAAATAATTGACATTCTTTTTTCCCAACAAGTGATCTATAATGACTTGTTTCAGGACAACATTTGTGGGGTTTGACTATGGTTTAGCAACGGTGGTTTCCTCAAGTGTTTTGGTTCCAATGTCATCTCACTCACTCAACAATTTAATTGGGGGAATCTTGTGGAAGTATACATCTAACACCTCAGAATAGAAGTAGATAGTTCATTATTTTACTGGTGAGTTCAGTCTTCAAATGATCAACGCCCTCGTCATCCTAAGGTAAGAATACTTTTTCTAAATCTCAATCATGTTAATTACTGCAAAGGGAATGTTGTGAGTTGTCCTATTATATAGCAGTGGAATCTTCTGTTGGACAACATCTTGTGTCACACCATTCATGATATCTATGAAATTTGCATATAATTTTGGAAGTTTGCCTGCTTTAATTTTACCTGAAAATTTTCTGTACGATATCACATAAATATATCTGTTGCACTCTAGTGAAGGTAAAGAATAAGAAACTTCACATACTGTTACAGCAAATCTTAAGTTCACTATTAAACTTCACATACATAGTGGACATGCGCATGATTCATGAGCTCAGGAGTTCAATGGATTCCCCTTTGATTCTTTGCAACATTCTTTAGAATTATGCACACATTTTTGCTTGGGGTATAAACATGTTACAGGATTACAGTAAGGGTTTTGGATTACAGTAAGGTTTTTTTAGTATGAGTTAGTTTGTACCATATACATGTCAAAAATGAAGTGGTGGAAGAGTTCATAATTAATAAAGATGTGCAATTTCAGGGAATGCATAACACTGTGCAGTATGAACATTTTAAAAGGGTATTAATTTCATTCTAGATATGTTCAAAATAATCGATATATAGCAGATTAGCAATAGTAAGGAAGTGAAAAACATGTACATAGTGCAAGAGTTTGTGTCAAATAATCTAGTGTAAATGGTAGTTAGATGCAGAATTTCACATGATCTGCTGCACTTTCCTAATTACCACATAAACAAATGGACAATGAATAATTTATCCTGATAAAGTGTGGGCTTGATATATCATTAATTTGTGTAAAAAAAAAAAATCAACCAAATTTTCTATCTTCAAGTGCAATGTATGTTAGAAAACGGGTATTTTATACACCATTTTACGAACCAGTTTTTGAGCAATTTTTTGAGTAAGATCCTCAATGAATTATTGAGAGATCTTGAATGATTTGTGTTCTCCTTCGTGAGTAGATCAAAATCATATATTAATTTGCTAAAAACGGTTAAAGGGTGAATGAGAAATTGTCTCTCAAAGTGAGAAGTTTTCATTCTTGAAAAAGAGTTGAGGGAACATAGTCTCACATCGGAAAAATCAAAGAAAATAGAAGATGATATATAGTAACCTCCTTCTAAGCATTGTAAGATAGTTAGAAGAGATGCTCTCTCTTGCACGTGCAGGGGTGCAAATCTCGGACCGGATTACATGCGACTTGTGTGCGCCCGCACGAGTGTAGGACCGACATGAACCCACCCCGTGCAGAGCTACTTTTTGCTACAGTTTTGATTTTTCTTTTGTAACGGCAGAAATAAATGCAGAAACGGTTCTGTCTGCCGTTTTAATGATGTATTGAATATTTTGTCTGCCGTTATACTGAAGGCATTCTTAGCCTTGTCTGCCGTTACAGTTTTAATCCTGGCTCTATAAATAGAGGTCTCCCCTCTCATTTCTTCCCTGCACAAGTCATCTTCTTTCTTCCTCCAAATTTTAGTTCTATTCTGTTCTTCGCTCCTTCAAGTTTAGTAAGTCGGTGATAGAACTCTGACGCTGCAGCTCGGTTCGAAATGATACGTGGTGCCTACGTGAATACTCTGGTCGTTGCATCCTAGGAGACAGGTGCCTTTGCACAATCTAACAACTGGAAGAGGCGAAATCTGTTTTAAGGACACTGTGTGATACACAGGCCTCGACTACTCTACCTTGTAACATCTGAAATTGGTTATTTGTAAGTTGTTATTTATTTATTTTATTTTTCTTTTTGATTTTTCTCTCTCCTATTCTCTACACTGTTTTTGTGCCTTTCAATCTATTGAGTTTATTGTAAAATAAACTTTATAAAGAATTTTGATAACAAACTTAAAACAGATATTTGATTTTCTTGATTTACGATTTTGAGGCACTTCTTTTCTTTTTCTTTAATCTGGAAAACTTACACTCGTGTTGTGTAATTTTCAGAATCAAAATGACTACTGCACCGGACAATGTTGCTGTGTCTGAAACGGTCCAAGTGTCGGTTGCTGATACGACGCAAGTATCGACTGCTACTGCGGCACGAGTGTCAATACCAACCATTGTACCTATCTCAGTCTCCCATGGGGAGAAACCTGAGAAGTTCAATGGGCAGAATTTCAAAAGGTGGCAACAGAAGATGATGTTCTATCTGACCACACTGAACCTTGCAAGATTCTTGAACGAAGAAGCTCCAAATCTTAAGAAATATGAGCAAGATAACCAAGTCATTGCCGCTGTGGATGCTTGGAAAAATGATGATTACTTATGTAGGAATTACATAATGAACGGATTAGCCGATTCTTTGTATGATGTATACATTGACAAAAGAACTGCTAAAGAACTTTGGGAATCACTAGACCATAAGTATAAAACTGAGGATCCCGGCGCCAAAAAATTCATTGTGGGCCGCTTCCTAGACTATAAAATGGTAGATTCTAAAATAGTGATCAGTCAAGTTCAAAAACTATAACTGATCTTGCATGAGATTCATGCTGACGGTATGAACTTAAGTGAAAAGTTTCCAAGTAGCATGTATAATTGAAAAATTACGACTAGGTTGGAAAGACTTTAAGAATTACCTAAAGCATAAGCGAAAAAATGGGCATTGAAGATCTCATTGTCAGGCTTCGAATTGAAGAAGACAATAGAGGATCTGAAAAGGTTGGATTCATCAGTCATGCAGCCAAGACAAATGTAATGGAACATAAACAACGTTCTAACAAGCACATCAATAAGGGTTCCAAATTGGGGCCTAAGGGAGGAATCTCCAAGAAGTCGAAGTTTCACGGCAAGTGCTTCAATTGTGACAAAATGGGTCACAAATCTACTGAATGCAGACTTCCCAAAAAGAACATCTGAAATTGGTTATTTGTAAGTTGTTATTTATTTATTTTATTTTTCTTTTTGGTTTTTCTTTCTCTCCTATTCTCTTCACTGTTTTTGTGCCTTTCAATCTATTGAGTTTATTGTAAAATAAACTTTATAAAGAATTTTGATAACAAACTTAAAACAGATTTTTGATTTTCTTGATTTACGATTTTGAGGCACTTCTTTTCTTTTTCTTTAATCTGGAAAACTTACACTCGTGTTGTGTAATTTTCAGAATCAAAATGACTACTGCATCGGACAATGTTGCTGTGTCTGAAACGGTCCAAGTGTCGGTTGCTGATACAATGCAAGTACCGACTGCTACTGCGGCACGAGTGCCAATACCAACCATTGTACCTATCTCAGTCTCTCATGGGGAGAAATCTAAGAAGTTCAATGGGCAGAATTTCAAAAGGTGGCAACAGAAGATGATGTTCTATCTGACCACACTGAACCTTGCAAGATTCTTGAACGAAAAAGCTCCAAATCTTAAGAAAGATGAGCAAGATAACCAAGTCATTGCCGCTGTGGATGCTTGGAAAAATGATGATTACTTATGTAGGAATTACATAATGAACGGATTAGCCGATTCTTTGTATGATGTATACATTGACTAAAGAACTGCTAAAGAACTTTGGAAATCACTAGACCATAAGTATAAAACCGAGGATGTCGGCGCCAAGAAATTTATTGTGGGCCGCTTCCTAGACTATAAAATGGTAGATTCTAAAATAGTGATCAGTCAAGTTCAAGAACTATAACTGATCTTGCATGAGATTCGTGCTGACGGTATGAACTTAAGTGAAAGTTTCCAAGTAGCATGTATAATTGAAAAATTACCACTAGGTTAGAAAGACTTTAAGAATTACCTAAAGCATCAGCGAAAAAATGGGCATTGAAGATCTCATTGTCAGGCTTCGAATTGAAGAAGACAATAGAGGATCTGAAAAAGTTGGACTCGTCAGTCATGCAGCCAAGGCAAATGTAATGGAACATAAACAACGTTCTAACAAGCACAACAACACGAGTCCCAAGTTGGGGCCTAAGGGAGGAATCTCCAAGAAGTAGAAGTTTCAAGGCAAGTGCTTCAATTGTGACAAAATGGGTCACAAATCTACTGAATGCAGACTTTCCAAAAAGAACAGGAACAGAGAAGCAAACTTGATTCCAGGCATTGCTCAAAATGTTTCCCATATCAACCTCTCAGCTGTGATCTTAGAGGTGAATATGATAGGTTCAAACCCGAAGGAATAGTGGATTGACACTGGAGCTACTCAACATGTGTGCTCCAACAAAAGTATGTTCTCCACTTTCGAACCATTAGAGAATGGGGAGAAATATTTATGGGGAACTCGGCTACTTCAGAAATCAAGGGTCAAGGCAAATCTTGAAGATGACTTCTGGAAAGGAACTGACTCTGAAAAATATTGCATATGTTCCTGAAATCCATAAGATCCTGGTATCTGGTTCGTTGCTTAATAACCACGGTTTTCATTTAGTGTTCGAGTCGAACAAATTTGTTTTGTCAAAGAGTGGAATGTATGTTGGTAGAGGATACATGAATGGTAGAATGTTCAAACTCAAGAATATTAATAAAGCTAGCTCTTCTAATTATATGCTTGAGTCTTCTAGTTTATGGCATGGTAGACTAGGACATGTTAATTATGACACTCTGCGTAGACTAATTAACTTGAATCACAATACCAAAATTCCAAATTGATTCCAAACACAAGTGTGAAACTTGTATTGAGGCAAAACTAATAAGATCATCGTTTAAAAGTATTAAAAGAAACACTGAACCTCTTGATCTAATTCACACTGATATTTGTAATTTGAAAATGATACAAACAAGAGGTGGTAATAAATATTTTATTACATTCATTGATGATAGCACGAAATACTGCTATGTATATTTGCTTAAAAGTAAGGATGAAGCAATAGAGAAATTTGTTCTTTATAAGAATGAAGTTGAGAACCAACTCAATAAGAAAATTAGGGCGCTAAGAAGCGACCGAGGTGGAGAGTATGAACCGCCATTTGCTGACACGTATGCTAAGCATGAGATTATACATGAAACGACAACTCCTCCTCGGTCCAATGGTGTTGCTGAGAGAAAGAATCGTACATTGAAAGAAATGATGAGTGCAATGTTAATAAGTTCTGGTTTGTCACCAAACTTGTGGGGAGAAGCTATTCTTTCAGCTAACTAACTTTTGAATAAGGTGCCCAAAAAGAAAGAAGATAAAACTCCATATGAATTATGGAAAGGAAGAAAGTTATCCTACAATTACTTACGAATGTGGAGATGTCTTGCTAAGGTGGCAGTACCTCCATCTAAGAAAGTGAAAATAGGACCCAAAACGGTTGATTGTATTTTCATTGGCTATGCACTTAACAGTAGTGCCTATCGATTCATGGTGTACAAATCCGATGTAACTGATATATCAAACAATACGATAATGGAGTCTAGAAATGCATCGTTCTTTGAAGATGTATTTTCATGTAAGTCAAAGGAGGAACCAAGTTCCTCCAAACGAACACATGAGACTATTAGTGAAGATAGTGAAGACTAAGATGAAGAAGTTGAGGAGGAACCTCGACGCAGTAAAAGACCAAGAATGGAAAAATCTTTTGGTCCGGATTTCTTGACTTTTATGCTTGAAGGTGAACCCCAAACCTTCAAGGAAGCAGTGAACTCTAGTGATGGTCCTCTATGGAAAGAAGCCATCAAGAGTGAAATTGATTTCGTCTTGCAAAATCATACTTGGAAGCTAGTGGATATTCCACCAGGTAGTAAACCTTTAGGTTTCAAGTGGATCTTCAAGAGAAAAATAAGACCTGATGGATCAATTGATAAATACAAAGTAAGACTTGCAATTAAAGGTCATAAACAAAAGGAAGGTCTTGATTACTTTGATAGGTATTCTTCTATGACGAGAATAAATTCTATTAGGATGGTACTTACAGTAGCAGCTCTGCGCAATCTTGAAGTACATCAAATGGATGTAAAAACAACTTTTCTTAATGGAGATTTAGATGAAGAAATCTATATGGAACAACCTGGGGGCTTTTCAGCTCTAGGACATGAAAAGAAAGTGTGTAAACTGGTGAGGTTATTATATGGCTTGAAACAAGCTCCAAAGCAATGGCATGAGAAATTTGATAATGTCATGATGACAAATTGCTTCAAGATCAATGAATGTGACAAATGTGTATATGTCAATGACACAGAAGATGGATATGTCATTATATGTTTGTATGTAGATGACATGCTTATTATTGGAAGCAATGATCAGATAATTAAATCTGTTAAAAACATGTTGAATTCGAGGTTTGACATGAAAGACATGGGACTAGCTGATGTTATATTGGGAATTAAAATTACAAGAACATCAGACGAGCTTATTTTAAGCCAGTTACATTATGTTGACAATATTCTTAGAAAATTTGATAAAGATAATTCTGGAATTGCCAGAACTCCAATAGATCTAACTTTACATTTATCCAAGAATAAAGGTGAGAGTATTTCTCAAGTAGAATACTCTAGAATCATAGGCAGTCTAATGTACTTAATGAGTTTTATAAGACCAGATATAGCCTATGTAGTGAGTAAACCAAGTAGATACACGAGTAATCCTAGAAGCGAGCATTGACAAGCAATTACAAGAGTACTGAAATACTTGCGTTTTACTCGTAACTATGGGCTGCACTATACGAGATACCCGGCTGTACTTGAAGGATACAGTGATACGAACTGGATATCTAGTGATAATTCAAAATTCACTAGTGGCTATGTGTTTACACTAGGTGGTGCAGCATTTTTTGGAAATCCTCGAAACAAACAATGATCGCTAAATCCACGATGGAATCTGAATTTATCGTACTGGAAAAATGTGAGGAAGAGGTTAAATGGTTACGTCACTTCCTTGAGGATATTCCAAGGTGGACGAAGCATGTGCCTCCAATCTACATACATTCAGATAGTCAATCTACAATTTGTAGAGCACAGAGCAATATGTATAATAGTAAATTTAGACATATTTGTCGAAGACATTATACCATTAGACAACTACTCTCTACTGGGGTTATCTCTGTGGACTATGTAAAGTCAAAGGATAACATTGCGGATCCGCTAACCAAAGGGTTAAACAGAGAGTTAGTTGATAAATCATCGAGGGAATGAGACTAAAGCCCATGAAAGAATAACTCGATACGATAGACACGCAACCTAGCTGACTGGAGATCTCAAGATCTAGGTTCAAAAGGACAACTAAATTGTAAAGGCCAAGTTGGATCACTGTAGGGATTTTCCCATGTCCATTCCCATGATGAAACAGTGATGCCCGTAAGGTAACAGGTTAAGCTAGGCTTTTAATGATTCTTATGCGTCGAATATCCGAGCAGAGTAATGCGGGTTACTCTTAAATAAGAAATCACCTATGTAAGAGGGAAGAATGGTCGCTTCCAAGGGAATAATATAGGGCAATATTCCTGTTAAATTCTTACAGAACCAGGCGTATGTTCATGGCCAAAACGAACATAACAGTGAGAACTGAAAATGCGTTAGGAAGATTTTTGTATGAGATATGTCATCGTTTACACAAATGACAGAACAGTTCAAGGATATCGCGTCTACTGTTTAGTTAGTAAAGTAAACATATTTTCATAAGGGAATGTTCAAAGGGTAACACCTACCTATCCTATGCAGGATTCAACCGCTGAATTCTATCACAAAGTCTGTCGTGTCAGTCTGTCGTGTCTGTGGTCGTCAATTTTCATTCATGTGGGGAATGTTAAAAAACAGGTATTTTATACACCATTTTACGAACCAGTTTTTTAGCAATTTTTTTAGTAAGATCCTCAATTAATTATTGAGAGATCTTGATTGATTTGTGTTCTCCTTCGTGAGTAGATCAAAATCATATATTAATTTGCTAAAAATGGTTAAGGGGTGAATGAGAAATTATCTCTCAAAGTGAGAAGTTTTCATTTTTGAAAAAAGGTTGAGGGAACATAGTCCCACATCGAAAAAATCAAAGAAAATAGAAGAGGATATATAGTAATCTCCTTCTAAGCATTGTAAGATAACTAGAAAAGAGACTCTCTCTCGCGCGTGCAGAAGGGGGTGCAAATCTCGGACCGGATTACATGCGACTTGTGTGCGCCCGCACGACCTGCGGACACGAATGCCAGACCGACATGACCCCACCTCGTGCAGGGCCACTTTTTGCTACAGTTTTGATTTTTCTTTTGTAACGGCTGAAATAAATACAGAAATGGTTCTGTCTACCATTTCAATGCTGTATTGAATGTTTTGTTTGCCGTTACACTGAAGGCATTCAAAGGCAATGATTGATGCCTGCCATTACAGTGCCGGCATTCAATTGATTGTCTGCCGTTACACTGAAGGCATTCATAGCCTTGTCTGCCGTTACAGTTTTAACTCTGGCTCTATAAATAGAGGTCTCCCCTCTCATTTCTTTCCTGCACCAGTCATCTTCTTTCTTCCTCCAAATTTTAGTTCTATTCTGTTCCTCGCTCTTTCAAGTTTGGTAAGTCGGTGATAGAACTCTGACGCTGCAGCTCGGTTCGAAAGTGTTACGTGGTGCCTACGTGAACACTCTGGTCGTTGTATTCTGGGAGACAGGCGCCTTCGCACAATCCAGCAATCAGAAGAGGCGAAATCTGTTTTAAGGACACTTTGTGATATACAGGCCTCGACTACTCTACCTTGTAACATCTAAAATTGGTTATTTGTAAGTTGTTATTTATTTATTTAATTTTTCTTTTTGGTTTTTTTTTTCTCTCTTATTCTCTTCTCTGTTTTGTGCCTCTCAATCAATTGAGTTTATTGTAAAAGAAACTTTATAAAAAAAAATTGATAACAAAGTACATGTCAAATAATCTAGTGACCAAAGAAAAATTAGGAGATAATCACTTTTACATTTTTGTTTTCATCTAACTCATATAAGCTCTATAAAAGAGGGCCATGTATATTATTCGATTCAAACAAATAGTGTCAGAGCATGAGCATCATTTTTTTTTATCAAGACATGTGAGGAATTTTTGGAGTAGGTACAAGGTCACATCATTTGTCACAAACTGGTGGAAATTTGTGAATGTTACAAACTTAGAGCATTCACAGTCGTTTTGTATATTTGCCAATTTACCATTTTTTTTTTGTAAATAGATCGCTGCAATCGTTTTCTATTTTGCCATATTTTGATAAATGGGCTACAGTCGATTCTCAAAAATGAGAAACAAAATAGCGATTCTCAAATTATAGAGGACGGTACAACATATACCGTCCCTCTTATTTTAATTTTTTTTAATCGCTTCGGACGGTATAACATATACCGTCCCAAAATTTTTATTATTATTTTTTTTAAAATGGGGGTTGGACGGTATAACATATACCATCCCATATTTTAAAATTTTTTTTTTTTAAATCCGCGTCCAAGATTCGTCGGATTGAAAAAAAAAATTAATAAATAAATAAATAAAAATTCTCGGACGGTACATGTTGTACCGTCCTTGAATTGGGGAAGTCACATGGGTAGGTTTAGGTTAATTAATTAGGTTTAGTTAGTTTTTAATTAGGTTTAGGTATTATTATATTATTTATTTTATTTAATTAATATATTTTAATAGTTAATCAGTAATTAAATTTATTTATTTATTTATTTTAAACGAGAGACAGTACAACATGTACCGTCCCTCCGATTTTTTTTTATAAAAATTGCGCGACGGTATATGTTATACGGTATATGTTATACCGTCCCACGCAAATTTTTTTTAAAAATGAGAAAAATATAGCAAACCACCACTGCAGAACAATTCGCTATTTGCTATTATTGTAGCAGCCATTTTTTTAAAAATAAGAAACACCATTGTAGATGCTCTTACAATAGCAACAGGCCACTTCGCAATTGTTATTGCAACCTGCAGTTCAGACAAATAAAAACACCCAATTAACTTGAAATCAATGGGAAAATGCAGAAAATAACTGTCTCGCATCCTGAAACGAAAAAGGCCATCATTTGTATTTAAAGAACGAGAAATTTATAATTTATAAATTTTTTTTGACCTAATATAATAAAGGATACATTACCAATTATGGCAACTGTATATTTTGATGTAGAACTAATGGTGGCCATGTCAACTGCATCAGACGAGAGACGATAACTGGAAGAGAAAGAATATTGTGTCAGAACTGACTACTTGGAATCACCGTTACAAAATCGGATGTACCCGAAAAAAATGTTTAGAGTTTCTCAATGAAGGAAAGTACCACTCTTCTAGATCATATAGCAAAGTTCAATACGGAGTAATCTGAACCAATAGCAATGAACTCAAATGATCTAAAAGCTTCCAAATTGATATATTCACCACCAAATTCATCTAACTTGGGAACCATGCTAGATAGGAATTCTACCAAGGAGAAGTTTTCGATAGCAGGTATGATCGAGAGGTTGGAAGAGGATGCACTTAGAAAGGAGAGTCAGAAATCAGCGTCTACTTCTGTGAGTTGCTTGGAGGTGGATGGTACTTTGAATGGAAAGGAAAGTGCACGTAAGGGTATGATTCACTGCCATCATTGCAGAGGAGTTGGGCGTTACACGAAGGATTGTTACAAGTGGTTGAGTCAGAGGGGCGCCAAATACAGTGTCGCTGAATCAGGTGATAGCTTAGACAATAATCTTGTTTCAAATTTAATAGATGTGTATTCTGGTTGGTTTCTTGATTCAAGGAGTTCTTCTCATATATGTTCCGAGAGGGAGATGTTTTCTACTTACAAGTTCATAGGAGAATCTTGTGCGAGAATGATGGCTGGTGATATTTGTGAAGTAGTGGGTGAGGGAACAGTTGAATTGGAGGCACTAGATGGAAAATGTTACACACTAGAGAATATTATGCATATTTCTCAGTTGAAACAAAATCTTTTATCCTTGGGAACTGTAACACCTCGAATTCCAAATAAGGTTCAATTCGAAGTTCCGCAGGATTTTTACACTTCACTTCGTACAATTTTACAAAAAATTTTGAAAATTTATATTACAACAGAGTCTTTTACATTTAATAACACAGCGGAAGGTAAATTGAAGTACAATAATGAAAAACATACAATTGTAACAACTTTAATATTTAAATAATCATCAACATCAAGTCAACTTTATATCTTCTTGAAAAATCCAAATCCTGCATATAAAACTGTGGGTACGTCGGTTGCTTACAACCGACGAAAATACTATACACGGTCATCCTCGCTATGCCGAAAGTATAACGATCTTAATTACTTTAAAAAACCACAAATTTGAATGTAAAATAAAGTGTTAAAAGTGACTACTCTAAACATGTAAATGTATGCAATGCCTTAATGCCTAATGCAAATGTTTTACGCTAAGATGACACTAATGCATACTTGTTCGGATTCTATGCATCCCATGCTATATAGGCCCGAGGGCAAGCACCTACGTACTCCACATTAAAGGGTTCGATCCCTCGCCATGATAACTATCCGGTAATAAAACAAAGTTTAAACATTCCACGAGTACGGATCCCAGTCTCGGAATTTACCGCCCGACTAATAGAATCCTCGTCGTGCGAACATCCCGTCAGTGTCCTTCTAGCCTCGGTATACATATATACACTGGAGTACGGCATATTATTCGCCCGACTACTCATAGTCCCGGATTTAAATTAAAGCTCGCCTCCATCGGAAGCAACCACAGTCCGGAAATCCACTGCCCGACTGGGTCTATAGTCCCGGAGATCCACCGCCTGACTATATAGAAGCCCTCCACTCACGTTTGCCCAAATTTACTACATCTTCATTTAGTGCCTAGTTCTTAAGATTAAGACATGAATAAATTATAACACCTAGAGTTAGCTTTTCCCCCTACCAGACTTAATCACAAATACCGAGATAGCTCACATAGCCGTATCTCAAAATAAATCAATCATTTAATTCAACATTGCCGGTACCCGGGGTCTTACTAAATCTCTAGATCACAACCTTTCATGTTCTAGAATTCATGGGTACACATACCCTTCAATAATTATGTATTAAACTTCTTTGTATTCATATCTTCAACTTTATTCATAACTTAATCCATTCATCCTACTTTTATATCATTCATGAAACTCTATTCATTCATTCACTCTTTCAAAAAAACATCTCTTTTCGTGAACTCATCACTTCAATTCTCATTGGCAAATTAATTACATATCGTATTTATACAACATCAAGTATTCATAATCAACCAAAATAATTATAGAATCTCATCAAGAAAAATCAATAGCATTGCAATATTTTACTCTTCTTCTAATCAAACTAAAGGTCATATTCTTAAATAAAATTTTCGAATTCATCAACTCATTATCTATATCAATTTCACTTTTAATTTCTTACAAAATACATGAAATATCATGAAATTATTTTTTATAAACTCTAAATCATTTTAGGGGCATATTAGAATTTTTCCCAAACCTTATTTGCATAAAAACCCTTCCTTAAACTCAAAAAAAAAAAAAAACAAAGTGGAGCCTCCGGGTTTCGAACCCAGACCCCGTCCAATGCCACAGTAACCGCCCTATGGCGTCACTGAAGATCAAGAAGTCCAAGCGACTTCGCTGTCACAAGGACAGACCGCAAGTCCTAAAAAGAAAAGGGGACTGTCAAGTTTCGAACTCAGGACCCCAGACCAACCCCGGCTACATTAACAGCCCTAGGGCGCCACCGATAACCAGTAAGTCCAACCATGACTACTGTTGTGAAAATACACTGCTATATTTTTGTTCATACCGTGATGTTTTTAATTTTCTTTCACAAATCTCGATTATTCAATCGATCAAATCTTTTAGTAGACTGTAAATAATTTTTCCAGACTGAGTTTATTTGAAAAACAGTAACCAACGATTTTCAAACTCATATTATAAACATATATATATATATTTCAATTCGTTTTTCTCTTAATTGCACATATCAACTTGCATTTCTCTAATTTTGAAACTAAAAATTTGTATCACTTATAAACCGCATTATGAACTCATTTGTACTAATTAAAAAAATTTACTAGTAAGGCTAACACATGTCTCTTGACTACAAACGAAATCTTTACCTCTTTGCTTTTGGTATGGATGATGCAAGGAATACAAGATGAGGTGCATTGGTGTATGCTTTTTGCCGATGACGTCGCCTTAGTGGACGAGATTATAGCAGAAGTCATTGCTAAATTAGAAATGTGTAGAGACACTTTGGAAGCTAGAGGCTTTAGAATAAGCAGAACTAAAATATAGTATATGGAGTGTAATTTTAGTGATATTCAGAACATAACTGAGGAAGTAGTGAAGCTTGATGGTCAACAGATACCTAAGAGAGACCATTTCCGATATTTAGGCTCTATTATACAAAGAGATTGGGAGATTTGTGAAAATGGTATACATAGGAACCAAGCAGGGTGACTTAAATAGAGAAGTGTCAGTGGTGTTGTGACAAACATATACCTTTGAAGTTGAAGAATTTTTTTTTATAGAACGGCTGTTAAATCATCAATGAAGTATGAAGCAGAGTGTTGGGTAACAAAGAAACAATTTATCCAAAAAATGAGTGTAGCGGAGATGATGATGATGCTAAGATGAATGTGCAGTAAAACCAAGAAGGATAGAATTAGACACAAGTATATACGAGACATGCTAAAGGTAGCTCCTTTTCAAGATAAGTTAAGAGAGAATCATCTCAGATGGTTTGGTCATGTCACACGTAGACCTAGTACTACCCCCGTTATAAAGAGTGATTTGATAAATATTGAGGGGAGAGTTAGGGTTAGGAGAAGATCTAAACTTACTTAGGTGGAAACGGTGAGAAAAGATATGATAGCTTGTGACCTTATAGAAGATATTGCGCTAAACCGAGCAGAATGGAAAACCAGGATTCATGTAGTCGACCCCAACTAGTTGGGAAAAAGACTTTGTTGTTGTTATTGTTGTTGTTGTTGGTTTTCAACAGTTAACTAATCGTGTTAATCATCAAATTAGAAAACTAATCCTAAAGCTACTTGGCAACATCTAAGGGTGCGAAAAAGCATGATGGTTCTTGACACCAAGGACCCAAACCGGACCCTGAAACACTCGTACTATATCTCTGTTATTTGGTCCACTCTTTTGGGCTGATTTTTTTTTATTTTTTTTTATTAGAATGGTGAGGCAAATGCCCCCCCCCCCCCCCCCCCCCCAACAAGATTCATTAAAAAGACATTAACGAACCAATACAAATCAAGAAACGAATGATGTTCATTCCTCCCAACATACCAGGTATAAATGAGACTCATTCGCGCCAAAAGTCTAAATTAACGCCCCCTACAAGGCATCCCATAACACCACCAAAATATACAGACAACCCAGGCGAACGAAGTCCATGTACAAAATAAAGTAAGATAAGAAGCTATAAAGTACGACATAAAGCGGACGACCGCACCCAAAAGGCCCCCATCTGCAATTGCGGGAAAAGGAAGACCCAGATGGCTTCGTTGTCCCCCCCGAATTTGCCTCATAGGTGGATGTGGCATAGTCAACAAACTTTTCTTTGATCTTCTTATGTGCTTCCGATCCTGCTTTTCCTGACTAAAACACAGAATTAGAGGTGATAGAGTTAAAGATTTCATGTAGATGCTTGTGTGTGCCTCTAAATATTCTGTTGTTACGTTCTACCCAAATTGCCCAGCATGTGGCAGCAACCCCTATGTCCCAAATAACCCTGTAAGCTTTGGGCACGACCACCTTCCTCCGTCGCCCCAAAGGGATTTCAGTGAGTCCGGCACCGGTGATGCTGCCCGTTCTTGTGTACTCCCTTATGGATTTGTACCTCCGTCAGAAAATGCAATTTGAAATGACATTTTCCAATCAGGGACTCCTCACCAACCGTATTTTATGAATTAACTCTTATTGAAAATAGAATTGTTGTAAATGTATTTGCTAGAATTTTAAGTATAAGCTGAGCAGTGCGGATTGTTTGGAGGGGCTTCCACCAAGTGATTATAATCACTCAGCTCTATACATAGGAACCACTCATTTAGATATGATGATCCCTTTTCTTTTATTAAAATTTCGCTCTTTGGATATCACTACATCTGAGATTGGACTTCCATATGCAACACGGTGTGCTAATTACTGACTCCATTTTCTCATTTGTATTCTTTATTTTTTGTAGAGCAATGTAAGACCTGAATTGGTGCAAGACCAAGTAAAGACTGATACCATGGATCTGCACGACAAAACCAGTGAGTTTTTGAGTTCTAATATTTTACGACGTTAGCTTGTGAGCCTTTTATTTTTTAACTGAAAAGTAGGAAAATGATGAAGTAACCCATGCTTCTTCATTGTGCTTCTTTATTATGTTAATAAATTATTTGACTGATAAAGTCATTTTGGATATTACACATATTGACGTAGCATTACATTATATTATATATAACTTGACCTGGCTTATTATGGGAGCAGAGAAAGCAAGGTTACAAGCAGAAGCTGAAGCTGTGAAGGCTGCCCATAGGCGTGCGGAAGAAGAAGCTGCAGCTGAAGCAAAGCGCAAAGCGCAAAGCGCAAAGCTTGAAATTGAGAGAGAAGCTGCTTGTTAAGCTCTGTTGAAGGCACACTTTTGTTCAATTATCCATCCTTGCTAATATTATTATTTATTATTTGGTTTGATTTTCCCTTTTCTTTTCTTATGGGCGACATACAGATAGAGAGGAGAGTGGAGATCAACTGATACTGTTTGGTCCTCAAAGACCTCGAAATGCTCGGAACTCTACAGGGCGTACATTTGTCCAGTTCTGTTGATGAGACTAGCTCTGATCAGTCTCTTGATGGCATGGGGGGGTTTAAGATTGGGAAGGTAACCCTTTGGAGCAACTCTGGCTGTACATGAAAGAGGATGATGAGAGGAGGAAGAGGCCGAGATGAGGCCATCTCCTGTTAAAGATATTGGAGGAGATAGATAGGGACTCTGGGAAACATTTTTTGTACGGACCATCTTTGACCATCTTAAAACAAGTTATGCTCACTCGTTGTAGGTGATCGATTTTTTTTCCCCATTCTTTTGTTTGTTAGTTGTTGTTGTTGTTATTATTGTTGTTGTTGTTGTTTTTCTCCAAGCTTCAGAAACACCAGCGAACCAGCAGCTGTGTTGCACTCTCAGACAGACTCAGAAGAAGAAGGAGAAGAGATTACAAAAAAAATGGTGTCCAATGACAGATCAAAACAACTAGATTTATAGGAGACTATTGTTGGTGTTTTAAATCAGGAACGTGGCTGATTGATCAAAAGGCGTAACTGATGGATTAAAAACGTAACTGATGGATCCATTACTCTACTTTTACTTGGCACCAGTTACATAATTCAAATTGCCTCTAGAAGCTTCTGTTGCAGACTCAACAGAAGTCCAAGCCCACAAACGAAAGAAACAAGATCCAAAAAATAGGCTTAATTATTTTAGGCCCAAAGCCCAAGCCACATCACGCCAGGCCGCGCCGGGCCGCACATGTGTTTATAACTTTGGCTAGGTCCTCTCTCCACTACAAGTTAGTGGTAACCTCAGAGCTATACCCTTTAGTCCATTTCTTTAGCTTATATACTAGAAAAATCTTTCTCAACTTTCAATGTGGGACTATCCATTTTCTCCAAACTCCCAAGTTAGTACATTTCGAGTTCCAACTTTGGACCAACATTTCTCATTCTTACGGAATTCGTTTTTGGCAAACGAGTACATTACAGAATAGTACTCGACGGGAGGAACGCGGTCCAATCACTTTCCGGCGCTACCGGTGGTCGGAGCCCACCGGAATCAGGCCCGAAAAGTCTGACAAAAACATTTCCAACAATCCCCCACATGAATGGAAATTACCAGACTATGCAATGCAGACACGATAGAAAAAGACATGACAGAATGAGACACGGCAAAAGAGATATTGAGAGTACAATCGGAGAATCACTGCATCAGGAATGGTAGTAATTTTTCAACTTTGAACCACCCCTAGTGAGTAGCTATCGGATTCACTTGACCAAGTAGTGAACATGATGTCTGGAACTACCCGGGCTTTGATGTAAACCTAGACAATAACTATCACACAGTTTCATCCCTCACAGAACTAGGTAATCTTGTTGTATTCATTTTGGCCTTGAACAACCCTGCTTAATTGTGAGTGAACTTGGAGAGTGTACCTTTCTTCATTCTCCTAGAAACGGCCTCATTTCACTCTCACAAGGTGATTGCTCATAAAGAGTATCCTGCCATACCCCACTTTTATTTCAAAGCCAAGCTTATCCTAATCCTTGCAGGTAACACTGTTTATCATCATAAGAATGGGTACGAGATTTTAATCTCTCAGTGCTCATGTCGATTCAACAAGATTTAGTTGTCCCCTTGAACCTAGATCTTGGAATTTCCAGTCACCTGGGTAGGGTTTCCAGCAAGTATCATCTTTCGTCATAGGCTTTAAACCCATTCCTCTTGATGATCTTACAACCTGCTCACGTGACAAACCTTTAGTAAATGGATCCGCTAAGTTGTCAGCCGATTTTATATACTCTATAGAGATTATTCCATTTGAGAGCAGTTATCTAATGGTTTTGTGTCGCCTTCTGATATGACGAGACTTACCATTATACATATAACTCAGTGCCCTTACTATAGCCGATTGGCTGTCACAGTGTACACATATAGCAGGCACTGATTTTTTCCACATAGAAATATCCTCTAAAAAGTTTTGAAGCCATTCTGCTTCATCTCCCGCTTTGTCTAAAGCAATAAACTCAGATTCCATGGTGGATCTGGCCAATAACGTTTGTTTAGAGGATTTTCATGACATAGCTGCACCACCAAGAGTGAAGACACACCCACTAGTAGATTTCGAGTTCTTGGAGTCCGATATCCAGTTGGCATCACTCTAGTCTTTCAGTACTGCTGGATATCTAGTGTAATGCAGCTCATAACTCTTATGTCGCAAGTAGTTCAATACTCTAGTTATTCCTTTCCAGTGACTTCATCCTGGATTACATGTGTAGCAGCTCTGTACATTTACTGAATGCGCCAAGTCCAGTCTTGTACAATTTGTTATGTACATCAGACTACCAATTACATGTGCATATTCCAATTATGATATGCTGTCACCCGTATTTTTGGACAAGTGAAGACTGAAATACAAAGGACTTTTGGCAGTCCCATTGAAGTAATTCTTGAATCTTTCAAGTATCTTCTCAGCGTAATGAGCTTGAGACAAAGTAATTCCCTCAGACATCCTGAAAACATTGATTCCTAGTATGACATCTGCAACTCCCAAATCTTTCATATCAAACTTACCACTAAGAATCTTCTTAGTTTGTTTGATAATGTCATTATTACTACAAATAATGAGCATATCATCTACATACAGACACACCAGAATGTATCCATTTAGAGTATCATTGATGTAGATACACTTATCACAATCATTTATTTTGAAACCATTTGACATCATAACATTATCAAATTTTGCATGCCACTGCTGTGGAGCTTGTTTCAATCCATACCTTGTTTTCCTGTCCAGGAACTACATAACACTCAAGTTGTTTCATGTATATTTTTTCTTCTAAATCCCCATTCAGAAAAGTGGTTTTGACATCCATTTGATGTATTTCGAGGTTGCGTAGAGCTGTAATAGCTATCAATATTCTGATGGAAGTTATTCTCGTGACCGGAGAATAAGTATAAAAAAAGTCTAGGCCTTCCTTTTGCCTAAATCCTTCTACGACAAGTCTAGCCTTATATTTCTCTAGTGAACCATCTGGTTTCAATTTCCGTTTGAAAATCCATTTGCATCCTAGAGCTTTACATCCAGAAGGTAAATCGACCAACTCTCATGTATGATTTTGCATGATGGAGTCTATTTCACTTTTGATTGCTTCCTTTCACATAGGAGTATCAGGCGTAGACATGACTTTCCTGAATGTTTTAGGCTCATTCTCTAACAGAAAGGCTGTTACAAAGTCAGGACCAAATGACTTTGATGTTCTAGCTCGTTTGCTTCGTCTAGGTTCATCATTATCATCTCCTAGTTCATCACCCGAAGTACTAGTACTCCCTTGTTCACGTGTACGTTTGGGATACGCAGTATCCTTGCACGAAAACACATGCTCAAAGAAGGAAGCATTCCTTGATTTCATTATTGCATTTACATGCACGTCCGGTATATCCGATTTATATATCAAGAACTGATATGAACTACTATTGTGTGCATAGCCTATGAATATGCAATCAATGGTCTTAGGTCCTATTGTGACCTGTTTGGGATTAGGTACAGCTACATTTGCTAGACACTCCCACACTTTGAGGTATTTATACGAAGGTACATTACTTTTTCACAGTTCGTATGGTGTCTTACCAGTTTTCTTGTGAGGCATTTTATTGAGAATAGTTGGCGGTCAGCAACTCTTCCCCCCAAATGTTCTGGGGTAGCCCAGAATTCAACAAGGCATTTATCATCTCCTTCAGAGTTCGGTTCTTACACTCGGCAGTACCGTTTGATTCAGGTGAGTAAGGAGCAGTGGTCTGATGAACTATTCTATATTCAGAGCAGAACATATTAAACGGTGCATCATATTCCCCTTCTTTATCACTCTTAACGATTTTAATCGTTTTGCCAAGTTGTTTCTCAACCTCAAGCTTATATTTCTTGAATTTATCCAATACCTCATTTTTGCTATGTAACAAGTATACATCGCAGTATTTTGTGCAATCGTCTATGAACATCACAAAATACTTTTTACCACCTCTGGTCTGTACGAATTTTAAATCACACAGATCTGTGTGAATTAACCTAGAGTTTCAGTGTTTCTTTCTACAGAACGGGATGGAGTTTTAGTGAGTTTGGCCTCTGTGCAAACTTCACATTTGTCGCAATTGTCCACCTTAAATTTTGATAGTAAATTCATGTTAAATAATCTACGCAGAGAATTAAAATTAACATGGTCTAGTATTTCATGCCAAACAAAAGAAGACTCAACAACATAAGCAACATGATTCATTTCATTAATTTTTGGAACAACAGATTTTGGGATGACTGTCATTATATTGAATTTGAACAGTCCATCCTTAACATACCATTTTTCTAAGTACACCCCATTCTTTGAAAGTACAAAATTGTCAGAAGCAAGCACCCCTGAATCCATTCTTGCTCAACACAGATCCCGAGACCAGGTTCTTACAAATATCTGGAATGTGCAACACATTAGTTAGTGTTAGTTCCTTGCCAGAAGTCATCTTCAGCACTATCTTTCCTATTCCTTCAATCTTGAAAGTGAGAATTCTCCATGAATAATTGTTCATCCTTGTTGCATTTCTGGTATGAAGTGAACATATCTTTGTCCGAGCAAATGTGCTTGGTGGCTCTAGTATCATATACCACCACTCACGAGGATTGCTCCCCACCAGATTGACCTCCGATACAACAGCACAAAGGTCCAAGTCAGAGAGACCAGTGGACAGGTTCTCATTCCCTTTCGCCTTTCCAGTTCCAGTACGGATGTCATCTTTGCTGTGACATTCAGATACCTTGTGCCCAAGCCTACCATATTTGTGGCATTTTCCAGCAAACCTCTTTGCAACAGTCTTCTTGTTTGAGCCTTGGTGCAAGAACTTTCTCTTTTCGCCCTTCTGTTCGTGCTCCACCATGTTGGCTTTTTCTATGGACTTATTTTCATAGGACTTGTGAGCCTTGCAAATGTCCTCTTCAATCCGCAACCTGACAATGATGTCTTCAAGAGACATTTACTTTCGATTGTGCTTGAGATAGTTCTTGAATTCCTTCCATCCAGGTGGAAGCTTCTTAATGAATGCTGCAACCTGGAATGATTCACACAACGTCATGTTCTCTGCAGTAATTTCGTACAGTATCACTTGCAGCTCCTGAATTTGAATGACAACAGTTTTGGAGTCAACCATCTTGTAGTCCAGAAATTTTCCAACTACAAACTTCTTGAAACCTGCATCTTCGGTTTTGTACTTCTTCTCTAAAGATCTCCACAGTTGTTTGGATGTCTTGAAGACACAGTACACATTGTAGAGCGGGTCTACCAAACCGTTCAAGATATAATTTCTGCATAGGTAATCACCTTGAGTCCATGCATCAATAGTAGTAACAGAGTGAGCATCCATAGCTCCAGGTGCCTACACAGGGGCAGTTTCAGTCAAAAACCTTTCCAGCTTCAAAGTGGTCAGGTAGAACTGCATCTTTCCTTGCCACTTCTTGAATTCAATTCCATTGAACTTTTTAGGCTTTTCTCCTACAGTTACATGTATGGGCATAATAATCGTTTGTGCTGCAACTGTTTGTGCAGTCACATTCTAGATCACAGGGGTACTGACATTCTCAGTTTGTTTGTCATCCATTTTCTTTCTGAAACAGTTTTAAAATTCAACTGTTAGAAAATTGGAATGTTATTTTTTCCTAAATGATAAACAACACATGTAATATTCTTCACAAAATTTGTTAGAATAGCGGAAAAAATTTTGCTTTAAGATTGTTAGAACTTTGATTTCATAAAATAAAATGTTTCTAATAATCTTTGTGAAGAAGAAAAATTACAGGGAAGAAAATTTAAACCAGACAAAAACTGATACAGAGTCGAGATCAAAATCTCTATCCTTAAAGCAATATTCGCCCCGTAGTGTGACGGTTCTTGATGAACTGCTTCCCAAGATACAACTGTATTACCTTCTCTGAAGAGCAGCACCCAAGCTTCAGAGACACCAGCGAATTAGCAGCTGTGTTGCACTCTCAGATAGACTCAGAAGAAGAAGGAGAAGAGATTACAAAAAAATGGTGTCCAATGACAGACCAAAACGACTGGATTTATAGGAGACTGTTGTTGGTATTTTAAATCAAGAACGTAACTGATGGATCAAAAGGCATAACTGTTGGATCAAAAACGTAACCGATGGATCCATTACTCTGCTGTCATAGAGTTATGGCACCAGTTACAGAATTCAAATCGCGTCTAGAAGCTTCTGTTGCAAACTCAACAGAAGCCCAAGCCCACAAAGGAGAGAAACAGGATCCAAAAAATAGGCTTAATTATTTTAGGTTCTTGACGAATTGCTTCCCAGGATACAACTGTATTACCTTCTCTGAATAGCAGCACCCAAGCTTCAGAGGCACCAACGAACCAGCAGACATGTTGCACTCTCAGACAGACTCAGAAGAAGGAGAAGAGATTACAAAAAAATGGTGTCTAATGACAGACCAAAACGACTAGATTTATGGGAGAAACCCACAAAGGAGAGAAACAGGATCCAAAAAATAGGCTTAATTATTTTAGGTTCTTGACGAATTGCTTCCCAGGATACAACTGTATTACCTTCTCTATAGAGCAGCACCCAAGCTTCAGAGACACCAGCGAACCAGCAGATGTGTTGCACTCTCAGACAGACTCAGAAGAAGAAGGAGAAGAGATTACAAAAAAATGGTGTCCAATGACAGACCAAAACGACTGGATTTATAGGAGATTGTTGTTGGTGTTTTAAATCAGGAACATAACTGATGGATCAAAATGCGTAACTGTTGGATCAAAAACGTAACTGATGGATCCATTACTCTATTGTTAAGAGTTATAGCACCAGTTACAGAATTCAAATCGCCTCTGGAAGCTTCTGTTGCAGAATCAACAAAAGCCCAAGCCCACAAAGGAAAGAAACAGGATCCAAATAAAATAGGCTTAATTATTTTAGGCCCAAAGCCAACCAAAGCCAAAGCGAAAGCCCACGGCCACGCCATGCCGGGTGCGCACGTGTGTTTATAACTTTGGCTAGGTCCTCCCTCCACTACACATTAGTGGTAACCCCAGGACTACAACCTTTAGTCCATTTCTTTAGCTTATATACTAGAGAAATCTTTCTCAACTTTCAACGTGGGACTATCCATTTTTTCCAAACTCCCAAGTTAGTACATTTCGAGTACCCAACTCTGGACCAATATTTTTCATTCATACGGAATCCGTTTTTGGTAAACGAGTTCATTACGGAATAGTACTCAACAAGAGGAACGCGGTCCAATCACTTTCTGGTGCTGCCGGTGGCCGGAGCCCACCGGAATCAGGCCCGGAAATTCTGACAAAAACATTTCCAACACCCTCATCACTCGAAGCCAGAGCATTTGCACTGACGAGAACAGTCTATTTATGATTCTTATGAACGTACTGTTTAGAAATTTAGACATACTGTGTATCATTCTATATGGGCAATTGCCTTCAGCATTGGAGTAGGTCGGTACCTATAAATCCTTATGTGAATTTGATTGTGGGAATATGGGGTACCAAAGTTGCTGGTGATTCTTAAAACAATCTATGTATGTTAGTGTAAGACCAAAAATTTGAAACTGTTTCTTCCACAGTGTTTGTTATTAATTCAAACAGTGTTAGTAGATTAAAGCTGTTTAACGGAAGGAAATGCAGTTTAGTTATTGTAATCAAGTTTTTCATGTAATGCTGAGTATTATGATTTCATTTTATTTATTTATTTTGTTTTTTGTTTTGTTATATTATTGTTCGTTGCATGTATCGTCCTGCATATAAAATTGTTTTTTGTTTTGTTATATTATTGTTTGTTGCATGTATCGTCCTGCATATAAAACTAGCAGGTCATGAAAATGAGCTACACATGGACGGGAGTAGTAGAATAGAAGGAAAGGGGTTTTTGTTTGTAAATTGTTATTTCAAGGCTGTATTTCTTCTATACTTACTGGAAAATGTTGGCAATTATAAGATGCAATGGATCTATATATGAACAATCTAAATTCGTAATGATCGAGAAGTTATTTAGGTTGAATAGATCATTATATTTTGTTTACTGATGGTTTCGTGGCCATTGTATTATTTGTTCATTGACAGATTCTCTCAGGTTAATGACATATACCGCTATGTATCAACTAGCTTGCAATTTGAACTATGAACACTGAAGAACATGTTGCAAGAAATTAGTTGCAATCAGGTACGGTGCAAACTTGTAATTCAACTTGAGAAATATCCTCGTTGCTACCGCTTTGCAGTGGCCGTTGCATCACTGATTACCTATGACAAACACAACTGCCACTCACTACTGTAGTTAGGCTGCTTAGGCATCACCATTGTCCATCGTTGTTTCTCTTGTTGTGACAATCACATCCTTCAACCCCCATAGTCAGCTCATCATAGCCACCACTACTGATATATCCACTCGTAGTTGCAATTACATAGTTGCTAGTTGCAATCAACAACAATTGTATTGCAAGCTGCAGCAATCGCAACAAGTTAGCCAAACAACTATATTTTTACCATCATTTTCGTTCTAGTGACTATCTAATATTGGTAATGTATCATTTATTGCTTGGGAGGTGACTTGACACCCAACAAATCCCTAGAATCAACACCCACGAAACCTAAGTAACTTTAAAGAGAGAAAAAAAAGGCTATGGCGAAAACTGAGGAGAGGAAAACCAGAGGTCACTTTGAGGAAGAGAATCAGCCACATAGGAGCCTCCTTGCCTCCTCTCCCCTCAAACGTTCGGTGATGAAGAGGGGTAGGGAAGAGACTGACGTTCACAGAAGCCATCACTCCCATCGCGAAGGGACTGACGCCCACAGAGAGCACCACCCCCGCCGCGAGGAGGCTGACGTCCACAGAAGCCACCATCCCCACCGCGAAGAGGCTGAAGTTCACAGAAGCCACCATTCCCACCGCAATGATGCCGCCGTTAGGAGCGAGTTCAGAGGACGGCTCCGCTCTCCATTGCGCGAGGCGCGTCCAGGCCATAGAGGCCCGGCGCACTTGGCTACCGCTAACCATGAGCATAGAGCTCCTGGGAAGGATGATGAGCGTGCCGCTACTGAGAAGGAGAGGCTGACCTATAGAAGGTCTTATTTAGAAGCTACGAAGAGATCCCTAGGGACATCCGATAGGGGAGTGCAACGACGAGTAGATCGGTCTCCGGATAGAGATGTTCCGGTTAAGAAAATAGATGACGATGGTGAGTGGATCCTCGTCAAGCCAAAACGGGTGCGTAAGGAAGAGAGGAAAGAGGAGAAGTCGTCGTCATCTTCAAGATCAGCACCTCCGACGGCCAAGAAGAATGCGCTTTGTCACAAGTGCGCGGAGAAGGGCCACACCATTCACGAGTGCACAAATGACTGGTTCTGTTACGTGTGCAAGAAATCTGGCCATATCTCGAAGAGCTGTCCTCGTGGCGTGGTGTCGGGGAGTGCGCAATCAAAGGCCAACGCTGAAATCCCCAATGTCGGCGGCTGTAGCAAACCAGTGCCGGCGGGGTCGGAAGAGAGTAGTGATGGGAGGCGAAAGGTGATTAGGGAAGTGATTACTCCGACTCCGATTATGGCTGAGTTTGAGAGTCGCTTCTCTAACTCCATCCTATTGAAAGTGCATACGGGGTATCCATCTATCGAGTCCATTAAGGTTTTGCTCTCCGATAGCGTGCGCCCAATCTCTAGACTAGATTGGGACATTAAGAAGCTCAAGGATGATGTCCTCATGGTGTTTTGCAAGACCGACGAGATCGCAAGAGAACTCTTGTCCATCGGCAATTTAGAGGGGGAGGATTTTTTCATCTCGATGAGTAGATGGTCTAGGGCCTTCGGCGTGTTGAAGGTGGATACGCGGTCTTCACTGTGGTTGAGATTATTCAACCTCCCGCTCCAATGTTGGGTGCGCACTGCATTCCAAAATCTGATTCACAGTTTTGGCTCCCTCATCAGCGTCGATAAGAACACTAATTTTCTCCTTAGACGAGAGTATGCTAGAATCCAAGTGGCAGTAGATGATGTGAGCCTAATCCCATCTGTGATTGTAGCCCAATTTGAAGAGGATAAGTATGAGATTAAGGTGATAGTAGAAAGGAAGAAAAAAGTTTCCTTCTGAAACTCGCCGGAGTTTTCTGGGTCAAATTCAGAGGTGGGTTTCAAACAGAGGGAGAGGGAGAGGGAGGAAGGAGACGACTGTCCGCCATCTGATTTCTCGAGGGTTAATCAGAGTTGTCAATCTGGATTTCAATCGCAGATCAAATCTGCTTCGCACGATCACCCATTGGATGGTTCGACCTTGGGTATCCACCGTCCAAATCAAAATCCAACCTCTCTGATGCCTCCATTCCACATAGACAGCTGTAAAGAAGGGTCTCATCTAAGGAGGCCTGTCGATGGAAAGGGACGGGACGCTAGCGTGGGGGTCGAGGTACCAGGTATTGTTGAGTTAGGTAAGGAGAGAGAGGGGGTGCAGTGCTATGACAAGGCTGATTCCTCAGCTTTTCAGAAGCAAAAAGTAGTCAATTGTAGTGGTCAAAAGTTGAGTCTGGGTATTGGCAAAGAAGGAGGCTGCGCGGATATCGAAGGAGGAATCAATGACCTAGGTGCTGCTTCGGGGGGGCCCATTAATAGGCAGGCCGAGGTTATTAACCTATCTGCTGTGGAGTTCAAAACTGCTCTGGATTTAGCAGTGAAATCGATCACTCAATCCATTCTCCTTAATGGGCCGGGCCCATGGGCTACCCCTAAGACTGGGCCTTCCGCAAATGTAGACGCACAATTAGTGGGGAGCCCATTGCTAGTCGATGCACAGGCTAGGGAAGATTACCTCCGAAAAGGGAAGGAAGTTGTGGAGGAAATTGGGGGGGGGGGGGTCCAAGCTAGGCTCTGGGGACAGAGGAGAGGACGATGTTTGGGAAACTAATCAGGGGCTTTTGGAGGATTTTTCGACAGAGGATGGCATAATCGGTGCACTCGACGATGTGGGCAAGGAGACTATAGACTCAGATGGCGAATTTGAGAAGTGGGAGAAAGAGGTCAAGGCTCTAACACCAGTCATACAGGATAGTGCGGAGACGGAGGGTGGGGAAGCAGCAAAGGGATTCGAGGAGTCAAAACGAAAGAGCAAAAGGCAGATCGACAGGTGGGGATCAAAGGTCCAAGTGAAGAGGACCTGATTAGATCTGCAGCTAAAGCAAAGGAGCCGGTGTCAGCCTGCGGAGGTTCGTTCTCAATTCTTAGTTTTATTTCCGATGATCTACTTCTTTACTATGCTACTATATTTGGTTTAAATATGGGCTCCACGGGTAGTGAACAACGTAGTAGAGTCTGAATTCTCAGAGAGGAAGCCTATAGACTTTGTATATAGGATCCAATGTCAGGTTGTGTAGGATCGATGTTTTTTATTTTAGTTTACCCATGAGTTACATTTTCTGGAATGTGAGAGGGATGCGTTCGAAGATTAAGAGTAGATTGGTAAACGACACTGTTGCTAGGATTAAACTGGTTTTGTTCGCAATCCAAGAAACTAAGATCAACGACCAGCAGGGTCACGATTTCGTAGGCCTCAGGTCGCTCAAAGATTTTGTTTAGCGGTCTAAACCGGCTAGGGGAATGTCTGGAGGTATAGCTATAGGAGTCGACTCAAAAGTGTTTGATATTGTAGACGACTTCGTACACGAGTTTTCTGTCACCATTGTTATCAAGCGTAAAGCCGATGGCTGGGAGCATATGGTTACCTCGGTTTACGGCCCTTATAACCCAACTCAGAGACCGGAATTTTGGGAGGAGCTGCAAAACATTAGGGATAGACGGAACGGCCCTTGGGTCATTGGGGGGGGACTTTAACATCACACGATTTGCTAATGAACATAAGGGTAGGGGCCCAAACGAGAGGAACAGGCAACAATTTAATAGAGTTATTAACACCCTAGGTCTCATTGAAATTCACGCGACAGATCGAAAGTTCTCATGGACTAACATGTAGGCAAACCCTATCCTTGCTAAACTAGATAGAATTCTCGTGTCTACAGAATGGGAGGACCTGTTCCCTCTCGCAACGGTTAGACCAGTTCCGCATTTCACGTCTGATCATGTCCCGTTGCTGCTTGAATGGGAGGAGGACAGTAGAGCTAGGCCCCGCCATTTTAGATTCGAGAAGGCGTGGATGATGACCCCTAGCATTTCAAACGTCATTAGGGAATCCTGGGAGGCACCGACGACGTCCTCAGATGCATTATCTAGGTGGATCATTAAGCTCCGCCAACTGAGAAGGCGCTTAAAGAGATGGGCAAAAGAGGAATTTGGGGAACTCAAAGAAAAGAAGGAGAGGCTAGGAAGGAGGATACAGGAATTGGAGAGAAGCGAAGAGGACAAAATTCTATTGGCGGGAGAATTCGAGGAACTGACTGATAGTAGAGCAGAAATCCATAGAATTGGTGAAATGGAGGAGTGCTATTGGCGACAAAGATCGAGGGTTCAATGGCTTAAGGAAGGAGATGCAAACACTGCCTTTTTTCACAGAGTGGCCAACAATAGAAGACGTCACAATCAAATTACGGGACTTGTGATGGATGAGGTGTGGACAGAGGATGAGTCCGTTATTAGAAATCACATTGAGGGGTCCTTCAGAGATCTATTGGGAAAGAAGCAAGCGCTAAGAGGGGAGCTGAGAGCGGAAGTGTGGAGCGAGGAAGCAATGGCTGGAAGCGAGAGCCTAGAGGAACTGTTCACTGAGGAGGAGGTGCTTAAAGCGATCAAGATGTTGGGACAAGACAAAGCTCCGGGCCCAAATGGTTTTCCGATTTGCTTCTACACTAGGTATTGGCCCATCATCAAGGAAGACCTTTTAAACATCTTCCATGAGTTTTTCACAGGAGTAGCGCAGGTGGAAAGACTTAATTACGCGAATATGGTCCTTATCCCGAAAAAGGCAGAAGTGCTTAACTTCAAGGATCTCAGACCCATTAGTTTGCTGCATGGGTCATTCAAGATCATTACGAAGGCATTGGCTAATAGATTAACTCCGGTGCTAGACGAAATTGTGGGAGAGGCCCAAGGCGGTTTTGTCAAAGGAAGAGACATCCTAGATAGCATCGCCTCGGCACATGAAATGGTATTTAGAGGCCACAAGGACAAAGTTAACGGGTTCATGTTAAAGTTAGACTTCCAAAAGGCACACGATACGGTAGAGTGGGACTGTGTGGATGAGGCGATGAACCTTAAAGGGTTCGGAGAAAGATGGAGGCGTTGGATCAAGATGTGTATTCGGGATGGCAAATCCTTCGTCCAATTCAATGAATTGATAGGAAGGGAAATCAGATGTAAGAGAGGTTTGAGACAGGGTGACCCGCTATCTCCACTTTATTTGCAATAGTCGCGGATGGACTGGCTGAAATGAGTAAGAGAGGTTTGGAGGCGGGACTGACTAAAGGGGTATCAGCTAAAGGGATTTCCAAGCCTCTGTCGATCCTACAATATGCGGATGACACCATTCTGCTTAGGATGACAGAGATGGAGGAAATTGTGGCGATTTGGGTCCTTCTGGCCTGGCAGTTAATCTACAGAAGAGTGTCGTTACTCCGTTCTACAACAACATTGCATCGCCCACGGAGATTACCTCTGCCTTGCTTCAGTGCGAAACAAAGGACTATCCGATCAACTACTTGGGGACGCCGATCAGGCCTGGGAAGCTGACTAAGGAAGACTAGATTCCATTGGTAGAAAGGATTGAGAAAAAATTGGCAGGGTGGAAAGGCAAGTCCCTGTCCTTGGGAGGGAGGATCACTCTCATCAACTCCGTTATTAGTAGCATCCCGATTTACCTCATGTCTATCTATGAGGTTCCAAGCTGGGCCATCGAAAGAATTGATAAGTGTAGGCAGAAGTTTTTGTGGAAAGGAGCATGCGACAATAATAAGGGTATCAACCTTATTAGGTGGGACAGGGTCTGCAAAAAGAAAGAGTTTGGCGGATTAGGAATCCTTAACCTCAGAGACATGAACAAAGCTCTATTGTCAAAGTGGTGGTGGAAAATGTATAAACAACGTAAGGCATGGTGGAGCAATTCGTTTATGAGGTACCGGAGGAGGAAAATAGTCTGATTCGGAGGAAGGTGTAGGCATGGGAAGGTGTCGATATGTGGAAAGGGGTTGCAAAGGTAGGAGAGACATACCACATGAACACTAAGTGCAAGCTGGGGAAAGGGAACAACATTAGATTTTAGAAAGATAAGTGGTGCGGAAATAACACGCTACAATCGCTTTATCCCGAACTTGCATCGTCGGCCAAAAGGGAGGACGCTCTAGTGGTAGACGTTTGGAAGAATATGAAGCTGGGATTGGCACTCATGGGCAGTTATACCAATGAGGTACGGGAGCAACTGAGGAGCCTCAATACGATGCTTCTAGAACAAGGACCCCAGAATAGGATAGAGGAAGATAGCAGAGAATGGAGTCTTGGGAATAACAATACTTACTCAGTATCTGCCATCTATGGATTCCTGAACGATGGTGGTTTGAGGAACGCTCACGCAAATATCATCTGGAAAACTAAAGCCCCTCCCGAAGTCAAGGCCTTCCTATGGCTGGTGCTTAATGACGGAATTCTTTCAAAGACTAACCTAATGAAGCGAAAAATCCTTTTAGATGCTACGTGCCAATGGTGTAACATAGTGGAGGAAGATACCACCCACATCTTTTTCGTTTTTCCTAGAGCTAGGTTAGTTTGGGAGATCATGGGGTTGGGATTCCACACCACCGACATTCTGAATTGTATAGACCACTTGTGGGGGGGTTGGAGAACACTGCACATCAAATTAGAACACAGATGCATTTGGGATATTACGGTTGGGGCTATCCTGTGGAGTCTATGGCTAGATAGGAATGATTTCTGCTTTTGTAATAATAGATGCTCATTTCTTATGTTACTCCATAAAATGCTTTTTCTAATAGAGGCTTGGGCAGGTCAAGCAGGTGCATGGAAGAAGCCACGGCTGAAAGGACCTCATTAGAGGTGCAAGGTTTCGGCCGGGAGCTTTTTGCCTTGGATGGGAGTTAGTATGTACGTCTTCCTGCTTATCTTGGGAACACTTATGTATTCAATTTTGTAACCGCTTTTAGTATTGGTGGAACTCTAACTTGTATTAGATCGGTTTAGGTTTATTTTGTAACGATGGGTACTCTTTGTTTTCGTTAATCTATCATTAATGAAACGGATGACCTCGGTCATTTTTATTTTCAAAAAAAAAAACTATATTTTTACCATCATCTTCTTTAAACAAAACCATCCTTAATTTAATAAAAGATTCCCAGAAAGGAGAGGATTCCCGGTAATATGAGGGTGAGAATGAAGATTCCAACAATATTGCATTACCGTATTTGGTATAATACATTGCATTTTCGGAAACCCTTTATTATTGTATTTATACTATTCTATTCTTTTGGTTTATCTTATTATTTGTTATGGAGATCCAATGAGAATCATTAAATCACATGATTTTAGGGGGGATTGAAAATTATTTTCGGCAAAGGATTTTAATTCGCATAAGAATTCATCATTCATTTCAAAAATATGATTGTCACTTACTAAACAATATAATCCGCGGGGGGGGGGGGGGGGGGGGGGGGGGGTGTGATTCCAGGGAATGGGGGTTCCAGGATTTCCTTACATATTCATGTTGGAACTATGTCTCAAATATTTTATAAGATTTAGACTCTTTATTCTTTGGTTATTTTCTTTTTGATTTACATCTTTTTATAGTTGAAATATTTGATATAATAACTATTATAGAAATATTTGATATAATAACTATTTTGAGATATTTGTTAGGATTTATTCCTAACTTGATAAGGAGTAATATATTTAACTTGGGGGCTAAGTTTACTTGGCCATTAAGACGAAGACTACTATCCCTAACTTTTATCTCTAGAAAACTATTCTATAAATATATGAGAAAAGATTGTATCTAAGTAAGCTTTGAAGAAAGCCAACAAAAAAACTAAGAGCTAGCTATCTAATTGAGATTTTTTTGCAATTAGAGAGAAAAAAAGAGACTAAGATGTATGTCTTATAATTTCCTTACTTTCTAATCGAATATAAGTATGAAGAATCTTTTATTTTATTTTATTTTAATTATTTTTTTACTTGTTGTAAATCCAATTTATTTGGCCGGATTCTCCAAAGATTTAACAAGTTATTGAGTAACTACCTAATTCTGTGATTTGACCTAACAATTCCCATTTACCAAATGCCACAGTTTACCACCACCTTTCTACACCTAGTAATGCTAAATTATATTTATGTCTTAGCATTTATCTACATTTACCTTTTCTTTGAACTCTTTGCTAAATTGCTACCATTTCGGTGTCAATAGTAAATATAAAAGTACTCTTTTGCCCTTGTATACACTCACAAGTCACAACACTTGCGAATCTGATTGTCTTAAGAGCATCTGTAGTCGTTCTAAGCTATTGTTTGGGTATTTGACTTTTGAAAATAGAAAATATGGGTGCGTGCTGCAGTCGTTGAAAGTTAAATATGGCCGGACGACAGAATATATCTCGTCTGAAACTGTTTTTTAAAAAATTAAAAAATGAAAAAAAGACAAGGACGATGGATTATACACCGTCAATTACCTTTTTTGTCTTATTCAAAATGGGACTTTTTGTCTTATTCAAAATGGGACGGGACGGTGTATAATACACCGTCCGACACCCTTTTTTTTAAAATTTTTATAACAAACGACGAGACATTGTTTATCGTCCAGTAAAAAAAAATTTTAAGCGACGGGATATTATCCTTCGTCATTTTTAAGGGACGAAAGAAAATTTCCTGAATGCTATATTTTGGCTTTTGCCAAATCGTCTGCTATATTTGGCAAGCTACTATTCATCGTACACCCAAATTTTGTGTATTTGGACGACGACTGCAGCTCTCTTATTCCAAATTTTTTCAAAATTTGGGTATTTAGCCCACGACTACAGATGCTCTAATGTGCCAAATCAGTTTTTTTTTTCCAGTCACGCTCCGTTAGTCCTTGACCAGATCTTAAAGCATTTTTTTAAGGAAAAGGTGGAGTAAAGCCCCCTGTTTCATTAATAAGGGGTTAATAAAATAAATTCAGAGTACTGAGTCAAGTACAAGAACCTACGATACAACAAAAGTACATAAATCCACCCCAAACATGGGGGGTGGGGCACAAGACGGTACAAAACATACATGCATGCATCCAAGCAAACAAAGTACATCTTAGCATCTACTCCTCCCAACAAAACCCTAGGGTGGTGGGGATCAATCAATAGTACAAAACTGACAGGCAGGGCACATCCCTCAGTCTAACGTTGGCCCAATCTCGACATCATCATCACCGTACTCCTCCACCTGGAAGACACTCGCGATCCTCCCTCTAGGACCTGCTACGGCAACATTTTCCCAAAATAAAATAAGATGCATAATGTGAGTCAAATTACTAGAAATACTATTACATGTCCCACGGAAGTAACAATTATTCATGTCTAGCCAAAGACCTCAGGTCATAGCGGCGATAGCGATAAACCAAGCTTCTCTCATTGTTCATCTCTCAGTATCGAACTTTGGTCCTACCCACATATCTTCATACTTACTAGGGAACTCATTTGTCCCCAGGGCGCTAAGTACCTCCACAAGGACTACTTTGCTCCTGTGACATTGTAGAAAAAAAGGGTCTCTAGTTTCAGGGACAGCATTACAGAACCCACAGGTAGAGTCCAAATTCGGTAGGCATTTCAATAGGTTCTCTCTAGTAAATATTACGTCATTGAGCACCAGCCAGAGGAAAACTTTAACTTTCAGCGGGGCTTTCGCCTTCCAAACTACACCTGACCAACTTGGGCTACATCCCCTAAAGTGAATGCAGTTATAAAGGGAGCAAAGAATGAATGTGCCATTCTTTTCCAGTCCCCAAGATTTCCTATCGGGATCCTGTGAGCATATAATACCGGCACTGGCGATATAGGTCTGAAGTTCCATGAGCCTATGCTGGGAGCTCGGGTCAAGGGGATGTATAAAGACCGGTTTCTAGGAACTTCTTCTCCGGGCTGCAGCCACCATGCAGTGCGGTTGTGATGTTTGGTCATACAAATCAGGGAACATGGCTCTAAGTGTGTGTTCACCACACCACTTATCCCACCAGAATCTGGTGAGTCTGCCATTCCCGATAGACGACGTCACACAGCTAATGAAGGGATTGTATGCCTTGGCGATACCTCTTCAGAACCAGGAAACGCGTGGGCCTATCCTGAACGCCAGGTTTCTCGTCCCATTCCCAAGCAAATATGTCTGAATGAAATCCTGCCAACCTTCTCCATTATGGTGGAAGACTTTTGACCACCATTTTCCCAAGAGGGCCAGATTTATATCTCGCAAATCAATATTACCTAGTCCTCCGTGTATCTTTTTCATGCAAGCTTGAGATCGGGGAAACTAAAGAAGGCGGACTGGTTACCTGTCATTGGCCGTGTGAAAAACCATCTTGCTAGATGGAAAGGTAAAGCTTTATCCTCAGGAGGAAGAGTCACACTTATTAATGTGGTTCTCTCAAATCTTCCTACCTATTATTTGTCCTTTTTTGAAATGCCACGTTGGGTTATCCAGAGAACTGACCGTACCCGTAAACGGTTTCTTTGGAAGGGGGAAAGCCCTGATAGAGGAGGCCCAAGAATTTAATGGGAAAACTCTCGATGGAGCAGTTGAGAATCATGGCATGCTCTTGTGCCTCCTCTGTAGTAAGGGCAATGGGGATAAGAGCACTTTTATGGAAGTTGACCCTGAATCCAGACCAAGCTTCAAAACTATAAAGAATTCCTTTGAAAGAGGTAGTTTCTCTGAGATTGCCATTTCAAAATAGGAAAGTATCGCCTGCATATTGGAGGATAGAGCAACCTTGGCAATTGACTCCACTAGCCACCGACGATATCCAGTCGGCCCTACTGCAGTTAGCCATCATGGACTACAAAACGTCTGCCACAATGGTGAAGAGGAGGGGGGAGAGAGGATCTCCTTGTCCAAGGCCCCGTTTACACGAAAAATGATGACCCGAGATCCCGTTCACTAAAATAGCAGTTCTGCTGGTGGTGAGGCATGTGTGGATCCATCTGATCCATCTAGCCCTAAATCCTCTTCCCGCTAGCACTTCCAAGAGACATTCCCATTCAACCGAGTCGTAAGCTTTCTCAAAGTCCAATTTCAGGAGATAGCTCTTAGCATTTGACGTGTGACAGTGATGGATAGTTTCTTCAGCCGTGGCCATACTATCCTGAATACACTGACCTTTAATGAACCTCATCTGCTCGTTACTAATGAGTCCATCCATCACCTTTCCAAACCTATTAGCCAGGGTCTTGGTTATAATCTTAACTGAGCAGTTAAGGAGACTAATAGGGCAGAAATCTCCCACCTGCAAGTGGTCTTCTTTCTTAGGAATCAACACCACCTCAGCCAAATTAATTCTACCTAACTTAAGTTTATGATCATAGAGATCAGCGAACAACTTAATCAGATCGTCCTTGATTTTCTTCCAGAAAACGACAGGGAAACCACCTGGACCTGGGGCTTTGTCCTTTCCGAGTTGTTGTACTGCCTCCCGAATTTCCTTTTCCGTAAAAGGAGCTTCAAGGGTTCGAAGCATGGGGTCAGATTTGTCCACGGAACCTCGCCAGAATTCATGGTGAAGAGGGACTCTCAAATCCGTCTTCTGTCCAAAGAGACGCTTGAAATGGGATTGGAATGCTACCCTGATATACTCGTCCCCTTGTATCTCTCCAGACTCCGAGTGGATAGAATGGATGAGATTAGATCTACGACGGGCAATGGCAACACGGTGGAAGAATGCTAGGAGTATGAACCATATGGAGTTCTACTCCAGTTGACCCCAGTCGAGGACTAGAGCAAAAGTATTTTTTTTCCTTTCTTTTTATTTCCCTTTTCGAAAAGGGGTTCCAAATAAGCTAGTCTTCATAACACTGACACATCATGCGAGGAAGGTGGAAGAAGCGATGGAGGAGGTGGTCGAGGAGGGGAAGGGTGTAGGGGTGGAGGGCCGATTCGAGGTCGGAGGAGGGGGAGCGGTGGTCGGAGAGGATGCGAGAGATGGGTTTGGGTTTAAGTACCATTATTTTTGTGCGGGCTTTGGGGTTTAAAAAACCCTCCCACACTTTCGGTTCGGGTTCTAAAAATTCTTAAAATCCACCAAACCCGAACTGCAAACAGCCCTACCCGCCAATTCTGCCCTATTGGCTAGGTTTTTACATACATTGCACGTGCTCCAATTGGACCAAAATATTCCTTCGTCCAATTTTCCCCCAATTTCCACTTTTACCTCATTTCTTAAAAAAATTCACTCAGTTATCCAATTTTCTTGCTCCCTTTCAAAAGCTTTCATCTTCTTCTCCGAATTTTCCCAAACTCAAACCCTAATTTTATCTTCGACTTCATCTTCGAAATTAAGAGGTTCGAGAAGAAGTGGGAAAATAAAGGCAAAATTCGAAATTGGGTGGAGAGTAATTTAGTCCAATTCAACACGTACAGTATACGTAAAAGCCTGGTCAACGGGCAAAAGCGGCATTGTAGTTTCTTGGAAAAAAAAAAGAAAAGGAAAAAAGATAGTTTTGGGGGTTACGGGTAGTTTTCTGAAAAAGATGTAATCGATAATGTTAGTTTTTTTGTTAGGAAAAAAAGCCGATTAATTTCTTGTATTTTTGCCTAAATAGTAATTAAAAAACCCGGTTAATTTCTTGTATTTTTGCCTAAATAGTAATTATTGTACATCGAGAGAGTAAAAAACATATTATCCATTGAGAGAGTGAAAAACATACACCCGCTGCATATATAATTATATATGCTAATAATTTTAATTTGATTAGCTGGGTCATTTCTCTCGGGACCGGGCCTGAGTTCCTGGGGCCCAAGGCAAAAAGCCTAAATAATTATTTTTGAGGCCCCTACTTACAATATAATTTTTTTACGCGCAAAATATGTATCTATATTTACAAGAAAGATACAAATTTGAAGACCCCTAAAATTGTAAAAAAATTGGGGGGTCTGGGACGGCCGCCTCACCGGCCTGAAGGTGGGGGCCGGCCTTGATTTCTCCTCAACTCCCTTCCCTCCTTGGTATTTAGAATATCAATACATGGCAATCTAAGTATTTAAAAATAAAAAAAATTAAAATGGTTAATCTTCTTACCAGTTAAGTATAAATTTGCGAAAAAACTCAGTAGTAATCTTTACCCATGAGGCTTTGGGTATCTGGAGTAACATCAGCATACGAAGGTACTGAAACCAACTTATTTATAATAGCATAAACGTGATTATTATTATTATCATTATTTTTAATTAAAAAAAATACTTTTTATAATCACATAAGGAAAATGCTACAGCCTACAGGTACGCCCATGAATTAGCCAATCGACACCTAAAATTCTGAAGTAACACACTAGCATACAACCGGAGAAATCGCAAAGGTAAGGTAAGTATAACTAGCTAACCAGTTTTGAGTAAGGTAAGGTAAGTACAACTAGTTGATGGATACTTAAATATGACCAAATATCTTCATGTAGCTGAATTTAGGAGATAAAGTTTGGAGACAATAACAGTACGAGTACCAAATAGGCAAATATATAACACTTTATAAAACCTGCATCAACTAGACAACAGCTATTCCACACCAAAAACAAAGAGGTAAATTTCTCAAAAAGTTTGACAGCTAAACACACTTCTTTTATTTTCGTTATCAAAGAAAACTTTTTATAAGAACACCCATGTTCTGGAATTTTTTCCCAAAACGATCCTTTTTTGCAAAGTTTTTTCCAAACCGCCCTGCTTTTTTTTTGATTTCCCAAAGCGCCCCACTCGGTCTTTGAAAGACCGAGTTTAGTACAAATAAACTCGGTCTTTCAAAGACCGAGTCTTGCGCTTTGATTTGACTCGGTCTTTCAAAGACCGAGCGTATTTGTACTAGACTGTACTTAGGCGTTTTTAACAACGCAGATCCCCTTTCTTCTTCTTCTCGAATTTTGAGAGTTTTTTTTCTTCTTCGCTCTGTCCCTCAACGAATCCATCGCCCTCGCCAATTTTTTGTTCGATTACTCCCTTAATCGATCGATAAACTTCCCAAAACCAATTACTCTCTAATCCATTTTCGATTTTCCCCAATCCTATTCCCCAAAATTGATTATTTCTTAAAACCCTAAACCCCGAATACCCAATTTCGTAGACCTCGCCAATTTCGTCTTCGTCTTTGGAAGATTTTGGTTGAAGGATCTTGCTCTTCTCTACCTTGTCAGTAGCTCGTTTTGGATTCTCCTACTTGTAAGGTATATTTCTTAAGCTTTTGCTAAGCAAAATTTGTGTTACTGTTGATGCTATTGTGAAGTTGATGAATTGAATTTGACTTATTGTTGACAATATAGAGTAGCTATTGTTGTTATTTTTAGTTTTAATTTTGTTGAAAAAGAAAGAGTTGAAAGAGTTGAGGCTGTTGCTATCAACGTCATTGTTATATAGTATTTGTTGAATTCTATATAGTTTTTTGCTAAAATTAAAAAAGAGTTAGAAATTTTAGAATTTGTTGAAGTTGAATTTGTTATATAGAATTCCATTTAGAATTTTGCTAAGAAAGAGTTAAAATTCTCTAATTTGCTAAAATTAGATAATCAACGGCATTGTTATATAGAATTTATTGTTGTGGAGATGTTTAGAGATTGTTGTTGTTTTTGTTGTTGAGATGTTGTGGTTGTGGATAAGTTTCGAGATTTTCGATGTTTTGTTGTTGAGATGTTGTGGTTGTGAAGATGTTTCGAGATTGTTGTTTTTTATATCTAGGTTATGTGTGGTTAATAACATTTCTGTTGAAGTTGTAGGATTTGTAGTCTATTGTAAATGGCACGTACAAGGGGTAACATGGAGGTAGGAGAAAGTAGTAGACCTCCACGTGGCGATAGAGCACGTACTCGCGGTGGACGTGGTCGTGGTCGTGGTCGTGGTCGTGGTCGTGCTCCTACCGAGGCTACTAATGTAAGTAATTAATTGTTGATTCTAATAGAATTGTATTACATTTCGGTCTATTGATGTAAATGTTATTGTTATGTAGGTTGAATTGAATCTAAATGAGGCGGGCACTTCTTCTTCAGTCCCTTCGTCGTCATATATCCCTTGTGGAGGCTCCGGACCTCTCGACCCTTCACTCCTCACTCTCCAACCGTTGCATCGATCGCAGAATGTTTGGAACGGTGAGGCTACGGAGTGCCGCTTTAGGACTGGTCATCCGCTACCTGTGCACCCACGTATACACGAGATACTAAGAGATTGTGGGTTATACGGTATTGCCAGGATGACATCCATCAAGTGCGATCGTCCACTTTTGGAAGCACTGCTTGAAAGATGGAGGCCCGAGACACACTCATTTCACCTGCCAGTTGGGGAGATAACGGTCACTCTACAGGATGTTGCCATACTAACCGGGCTTCCAATCGATGGAGAGGCAGTCACAGGATCAATGGACTTCGACCCAGTGTATATAGTGGAGGAGTACTTAGGGGTTGAAGTAGAAGCCGGTGCGATAAATGAAAAATTTATCCGTTTAAAGTGGTTGAAGGACACGTTTAAAGATAGATTGAATGACGGTTCAACTGCAGCAGAGGTGGAGTGCTACTGTAGGGCGTATATTCTAACGCTATTCGGCACGGTCTTGTTTCCAAATTCGACCGGAAATACCGTAGCATTGATGTTCTTGCCCTTAATCGCCGATCTAGGTAGGGTCAGTCGTTACAGTTGGGGCAGTGCAGTATTATCATCACTGTATCGGAGTCTGTGTCTGTGCAGTATAGGTTCGAACCAGATGAATGGACCTCTGATTTTACTGCAGATATGGAGTTGGGAGCGGATTCACGTAGGTCGGCCCGTAGTACGGATCCAATCTCAACATTGGAGAGTTCTTCCTGATGATATTGACATGCTACCTCCTATCGGTGTGTACTGGACAGGAAAACTGACATAGACAGCCAACATCAACAGGTGCTTCACATACTACCGCGATGAGCTCGATAGGCTGGCTGCTGACTGTGTGGTGTGGACCCCTTACACAGAGGAGCAACTGATTCGACTGCTACCTATTTGCACGTTCAGGCATAATTTGTGGCTCACGAAAGCACCGCTAATCAACTTTGGGGTTGTTGAGTTTTACTACCCCGATAGAGTGTTACGCTAGTTTGGTCTTCACCAAGGGATTCCAGTTGCCGCGCCATTCAATGCCGAGATGCATAACATCACAGGAATGGGCCGTACCCCCAGACATAATTGGGCTACTTGCTTCTTCGATTACATTCAGAGATGGAATGTTCACCGTTTCCAAGAACTCATCGGTGACATTCCACCGTTTGACCTCTCGTTGCATGGGGTGTACATGTCTTGGTACGAGATAGTCACTAGACGGTTTATTTCCCCACCGTTGCAGACTCCTGCAGGAGTCGTTGTACCGATCCGTCGACCAGGGACCGAACCAGCAGATGAACATTCCGTGAGGTTGCCGATGTACCAACCAAAGGGGTCCACTGTTCGTGGCTTTGTAAGTTTTAATGTTTCATTTTAAAGTTTCAAAGTTTATATATCAATATGTTTTTATATATTTATGTGCATCTAATTCAACATTTCATATTTCTCAGTTGATCCAGACTTGGTTCCTTGCAAAGAAATGTGTTTCTATGTTGAATAGCAACATCGCCGATCAGGCGAAGGATACGTTACGGGAGATGTTATCGTGTTGCCGTGCACAAGCTGATCTTGTGGGGGAGGGCGCAACATTAGATGAAATACTGAGGACCCCCACACATCGAACGAGCGGCCGTACTGGTCGACGACGAAAGAGAGTTGTTCATAGGCCCCCACCTCAACCTCAAAGCGATTCAGAACACGAAGAACAAGTAGAGCCTGAGATTGAAGGGGATGATGAACAACAAGACGTTGGGAATGAGATTCAAGAAGAGGAGGAGATCCCGTTGTCCGCACTCACACAGGCAACTCCACAACGTCGTAGACGACAACGAAGACCCCCCAACTTCTTCACACCTGACCCTTGACTTTTGATGTTATGTTGATGTTAGTTTGTTGTAATATTTTTTCGTACTTTGGTAGGTGTTGTAATATCTTTAGTTAGTTTGATTTTGTTGTTTTTTTTTTGAAATGTTCTTAGTTATTAATATTGTTGATGTGGTTGCGATCTTTAGTTAGTTTGAAGTTGGTAGATGATATTAACAACATTGTAGATGTAGTAGAGATGTGGTTGAGAAGAAGAAAACTTTGTGATGATGAGGTGCTTGTGGTTGTGGAAGAACTTTGTGGTAGAGATGTGGTGATTGTTGTTGTGGTTTGTTGTACTTTGGTAGGTGTTGTTGTTGTGAAAGAAAGTTGTGAATGATGATGTTGTTGTGAAAGAAAGATGTGAATGATGTTGTTGTTGTGTTGGTTGTGTTCTGAAGATTATTCCAGCATGATGATATTAAGGTTGTTGTTGTGGAAGTTGTGAATTCGAAGGTTGATTTGTGAAGATGATGTTGTTGTGGAAGTTGAAGTGGTTGTGAAAAATGATGTTGTTGTGTTGGTTAAAGGAAGAGGATTTGAAAGATTTTAAATCAATCAGCATCTCGCTGTAGCAAAAAAACACTCAGCATCAAGACTCGGTCTTTCAAAGACCGAGCTTAATATAACTAGACTAGGTCTTTGAAAGACCGAGTCTAGGTATTTTTAGAACGGTCTTTGAAAGACCGACTGTGATGTTCACAAATTTCCAGAGAGCTGCTTGGGCTCTAGAGTCTATTGAACTCAAGACTCGGTCTTTCAAAGACCGAGCTTAATATAACTAGACTCGGTCTTTGAGTATGAAAGACCGAGTCTTGAGTCTGATAGCAAAGTTTTGCAATCAGCAACAAGACTCGTGTTTTCTTTGAAAGACCGAGTCTTGATGCTGAGTGTTTTTTTGCTACAGCCAGATGCTGATTGATTTAAAATCTTTCAAATTCTCTCCCTTTAACCAACACAACAACATCATCTTCTCAAATCAACCCCTTTCATTCTTCACAACAAACTTCACAAGATTCTTTGAAACAATCTTCAGATTCATTGAAACAAGCATTCTCAACAACAAACCACAACTATCTTTACAACATCAAACCACAACTATCTTCACAACAACAAACCACAAGTATCTTCACAACTTTCTCAACAACTATCTTCACAAATAAACACATCCAAACTAAGTGCTCAGTTCGAAATAAATATTACAAACACAATAGGAAGCACAAAATCAAATTTTAATTGTTTTGAGATGCTCTGTTAGTACATCGACGCTTGTTGTGTCCTTCCAACCCGCACCTTGAACATTTCATTCTTGTACCCCTGCTAGAACTATCTCTCACATCCATATCGTTGCGTATTCTCGTGGATTTAGATCGGCCTTTCCGTGAACGTCGCAAACTAGAATCTGGTACAAGTCGTGAACCGTCGATAGTAGGCCAATATGCTTCATCTAGAATAGGACTGAACACAGGAGCCCAAGTTTGTGCTAATGACGTGATAAGGTAAAATTTATCAACATAAGGCTTGTGATCGATTGCACGATATGCACTGGCTGCTAATACATGAGAACAGGGAATATGATATAGATGAAACTTCATACATGTGCATGTTTTCGTACCCAAATTCACGGTGTGCAAGTTCCCACCCTTCCGTTCTCTATTTACCATGCGTATACCCGTTTTGACGGAAAAAACTCCAGGCTGATGATGAAATATTGTAACCTCATGTTGATTTGCTCTTTCACGGCGACTATCAATCAAATCATGTACACTTTTAGCAAAAATCTTTCTTTCACATAAAAGCTTACTAGCTTCCTGTCGACGAGTAGTAAAGTAAGAGTTGAGACGTAAAAAAATTGTCTCAACAATCGCAGTTACTGGTAAACTATGGACTCCTTTCAATACTGAATTGAAGCATTCTGACAGGTTCGTAGTCATCATTCCATATCGTCGACCTTCATCTGCATAAAGTGCCCATTTCTCAACCGGCTTCTCTTTCAACCAATTAGCCGCGTCGACATTGACGGTTTCAAGTTCAGCGAGTTTGGCCATGAATTTTTTGGGTTGGTTTTGACAAGCTATAATTTTGGCCTTCTTGCGCAATGCCTTGCTACCAAATTTACTAATAAAATTTGTGGCAAAATGACGCATGCAATATCGATGAAATCCATTCGGTTCGTTCCAAGCTCCGTTTTGCAAATCCATAGCAGACAATATACCAGCATGACGATCCGTATACCAGCATGACGATCCGAGATAACACACAACTCAGTGCGATCGGTGACATAATACCGGATGCAAGTCATAAACCATGTCCACGTATTTATACTCTCTCCATCAACCAATGCAAATGCAAAAGGAAATAAGCAACCATTTGCATCCGGGGAAACAGCAATTAGCAAACAACTCTTATACTTACCGTACAAGTGAGTTCCATCTACACTAATAACCGGTCTGCAAGACTTGAAACCTTCAATTGAAGGACTAAATGCCCAAAATACTCCCTTGAATGTTTTCTCGCTGGGGCTAGACTCATATTTATCCCAGTGGACAACGGTCCCTGGATTTGCTGCTTTAATTGCTGTTAGTAGAAAAGGCAACTTCGTGTATGCTTCTTCGAAGGTACCGTACAACCTCTCAATTTCCTTTTGTTTTGCTTTCCAAGCTTTCTTATATGAAATCTGATAATTATATTCTATTTTCACAATCTCAATAATTGCCCCCGGTGATAAAGCAATATCCTTCTTCACCACACCCTCAATCAAATTACTAACAAGGTTAGCATCAATTTTACAGTGGTCTTGATTCAACGTGGGATTCGTACAAGTATGAGGGCCAACTATCTTCTTCACCACAAAATTTCTCCCCCCTTTTGGAACAATAGCTCGTAATCTCCAAGGGCATCCACCATCACTTACTCCTGGGGGACCTTGTACGATCTCCTCTATTGTACGTTTTCTAGGTGCCATTTTACATTTAACAGTGTATAGTGACGGTGTTGTTTTTAATGTGACAAATTCACGATGTTTCTTGATAGAATACACCTTCACAGCATGCTGAATGGACTCTTTACTTACAAACTCCTGTCCAACGTAAAATTCGTCTACATTGGATGAACCAGAAGACACTTGTGGAAATGGGGGTACTCTAGCAGCTTGAGCCATCTCCTCTGTAACATGAGCGTTAACATTAGCATACCTATCAGTAGCTCTTACTTCATTAGAACTGTTGTTCGAAGGATTTACATTTGCTACATCATCATCTTCTTCTCCATCATCACTTTCTACACTTTCATCATCGTTTGTTTCTTCCTTTTCTTCATCATCATCTAATAAGCTGTTGTTAACCACTGCATTTTGAAAGAGTTCAAATACACTGTCATTTGGAACATAGTCAGGAACCGGTGTAGGTTGGGGGGGAAACTCAACATCTGTAGAATCAGCATTTCTTATATTTGTGAAGGTGTTTTCTTGTGAGGACAGTGGATTTGGTTGTGAAGATTGAGCGGGGTTAGACCTCGTCTGCTGTGTAGGTACCACCCTTATGAAGCTTGCACTTGGAATATCATGTGGCTGAGCATTCAAATTTTGAATTTGCTGAATATATAACTCTAATGCAGACCAAGCACAATTGGGATCAAATGTCCTAGCAATCAATGACTTCAGCGCATTATCAGTTGGTACGGGCACTGTCATAAAATACTGACTATCTCCTCTTCCTGCTGCGTATCGAGCTAAAATTTTCACATTCCATTGATTCCTATCCCAATTAGTAACTTCATATATTTTCTCAGCTAGTTCTTCAAATGTAATGGTACAGGGTACCCAAACTATTTCCGGATCCAACACATTATAGCAACTACCAATCTTTGGATCACGAATTATTTCACCACCAAAGTATAACCAAATAGGAATCTCAAGATCCATACCTACGTATATTTATTAAAATATGCGAGTTATTATCTAACCACAAACAAAATCTATACCAAAATTCAGAAAATTAAAGGCCAATATTCATCATACCTTCACAAGCGTCAAGGATAGAGCCGTAGATATTTGGGTAAAAGAGTTAAAGTTGCTATCCGCTTCAAATTTAGCAAAAATAAAAAATATGGATCTTTCAAGAGAAGGGTTTTGGGTTTTTATAGTGGAGATGCTTAGAGGGTTAGGAAGATATTGGTAAATATATTTAGATTAAGATTAGATTTTGTGGGTAGGAGGTCGCCCTAGATTTAGGAAGATGGGTTAGAGAAATAGAATAGGTTAAAGTAGAGTGAGAGAAGAAGAAGAAAGGGGATCTGCGTTATTAAAAACGCAAGAGTCCAAGACTCGGTCTTTCAAAGACCGAGTCTAGTGCAAATAGACTCGGACTTTGAAAGACCGAGTCTTGCGCTTTGATTTTCAAAGCGCAAGACTCGGTCTTTCGAAGACCGGGTCTATTTGCACTAGACTCGGTCTTTGAAAGACCGAGTAGGACGGTTTGGGAAATTAAAAAAAAAAGTAGGACGGTTTAGGCTTTACAAAAAATGGTCGTTTTGGGAAAAAAATCCATATTCTGCTATAACATCGATATGTTTTAGGTGAAAAGTCAAAAACACCTCGTCTTAACCCCTTCCTGATTATGCATTTATTTGATTGTAGGAGCCACTGTAACAAATAAAAAAAGTGAAAAAGGTGAAAAATGAGAAAAGACCAAACCAATGAAAATAATTTTAGTCTAAATTATCCTTAATTTACTATAACGACCATCGATTATATTGTTGGTTTAATTATAATCTAAATCAATAACAGATTATACCAAAAAAAAAGAGCCTATAAACCTTCACACGACCACGAGGGATCTGTGACAACTTTTGTAGGTCTCATTCATGATCAAAATAAACGAGGTGGGTTAACTGTGTAACCCTACAGTGGGGGTGGTTTTGTAAAATTTATCCAAAACAATAACCCACACAACAACTGCATTACTGTTTGACTGGGAAAAAAGACAGCTGTGCTGTAGATTGATTATGTTAGAGCATCTACAGTCGTTTTTCTCATTTGCTATAATATGACTGCAGTCGTTGTTTGCTATATTTTTTCTATTTTTTAGAGAGACGGTATATGATACACCGTCCGATCGTTTCAAATAAATTAAAAAAAGTTAATTACTTATTAACTATTAAACTATATTAATTAACTAAATTAAATAATATAAAAATAATTAAACCTAATTAATATACTAACTAAACCTAATTAAGGATACTAACTACTCCTAAATTTTCCCTGCACAGCATTAATGGTGTGCATTAATGGCAGCATTTCATGGACGGGGTATCATACCCCGTCCGGGGTATGTGTCCCCGTCCCACCCTATTTTTTTTTTTTCCTATCACTCAATCGTGGCCGTTCGTTTTATTAAAAAAAAAAAAATTAAACAAATAAAAAAAAGGGAGACGGGGTTTGATACCCCGTCCGGGGTATCATTCCCCGTCCAACCTTTAAAAAAAAAATTAATAAAATAGAAGAGACGGTATATGATCGTCCGTCTGATACGATTAAAAAATTATTATATCCAAGATACGGGATATCATACCCCGTCCTTTATAATTTGAGAAAGCTCAGTTCGTTTCTCATATTTGAGAAATGGAAATAGCAAGTTTGCCAAAAAATGGGAATTTGAGAAACAACTGCAGACCTACTTTTATATTCGTTTGCTATAATTTGGAAAAATGGGAATTTTAGAAAACGACTGTGGATGCTCTTATAGTTTTCAAATGTCCAAATCTTTTTATATCTCAAGAATATCAATAAATAAATAACTTCACCTCTTATATAATATTGAACAGTCCAGAAAAAAACTACAACAAAAACCAGAATATAAAAAGCTTGTTTCTCTTTTAATAACAATTATTGCACTTGCATCTTCATTATAAATAAACAGTTACACGAATTCTCATCCATTGGCATTTGGGAGTAGGTAACATCTCCTACAATATCGGCAGTTGAATATATCTCATCACGGACCGTTCAAATTCTTAAAAAGCTCTGGGAGATGTGCATTGGTGAGCTTGGTCCTCTTGGTGATCTCTTTCTGCTTCTTCTTAGGCTTTGGTTTGGATGGTAAGCCATGGACCATAGCCGTTGCCCTCCTCTTTGCAGTATTAGTCGCTGGCTTCATTCCGTTCTTTTGGAGGTCCTTCTCAATATCGACCATGTCTCGAGGCAGCTCAATGCTTCGAAATAGCTGTTTCAGATCGTCATCTACCTTGATGACAGCCTTCGGGTCATTCGGGTACACAATGTCTTCTTGTGAGTCCATGTTTGACAGTAGCCATACTTGGCCCCCTGTTTTCAAGGCCTGGTAAAAGATTCAGAGAAGGATATAAGAGAACAAAGTTGCAGATAGTGAAATCAAACCAGTAACTAGTTTGGGGGAAAATGTCTAAAAGGGTATTCTCTCCAATAGGAGCTTGTAGGTATTATGGTTGTTGTGTAAGATAAAAGGAAAATTGTAATAGCAAAATTATCGCTCAGTGTTCACCTGGATAGCATAAGAGCTGCAGATTGAAATGTTCAAGGAACAGGTTCTAATACTTATTTGATTGTTACCTCTACACCTCGACAGGAGTTGACAGAAGTATAGAGTAACAAAGGGAGGCTAATGAGCAAATAATGAGGGCGGAAATAAACATTTACGAGGTTTGGTTGCGTTTTAAAAGACTATTTAGCAACCCTTTGGCCTAGAAATCTACAACTCAGGGAAGGCAGTGAATGAAATTTGTATCAAGAACCTGTAAGTTGTTTAGTATAAGGATTTTTGCATATATGATGAGGGTAAACAATGCTTCCAAGCTAGCTAGCTAATAAAGCTTACATGCATATAACAAACAAAGAATACTAAAAAAATTGAACAAAGAAAGTTTCACACGAGTATCTAAAGTGCATGCACTAGGGCATCAGATATCCAGTATGAAGGTTACAACTAGAACAGCATTATACAAGAATCTACAGATAAAAAAATGGATAATTTAAAAAAATAATAATCACTAATTGAAATGCTGAATTAATCATATGAAGTTTGCCAATTGTTTACTACACAGAATGTGAGCCTGAACAAAGATTTGAACCGATGATACAAAAATATATCCAAGAACAACTGAATAATCGTAGAGATGATCAGGAGAGTGGACAGACATGTCCATGAAAATAATAATTCCTCAAAGATCACATAATTAAGAATCAATTTCATATTAGTCTTAATTGTTTTCATCTGTTGGAAGCATTTGTCATTTTGGATACTGCAGGATTCCGACAAATTCATAAAAAATCAAAGTGAAAACAATAAATCGAACCTTAAAATTATGTATAAGAGTTCAGATTAGATTTTAGGTCATAACATATTAGTCATCTCCTCATGCTACAGCTTCATGACCAGGCTAGAAAAAGGCAAAAAAAAAAAAATCTGCTAATCCACTTAACTGCTATTTGATAGTGATTTAACCTGATACAACGTCAAGAATTACCTGCAAGTCATCCAAAACAGATGGATATGCATCCTTCACATCAACAACAGGCAGGCCCTCCGGGTGCTTCCGAATTAAAGTGAGAAGGTTATCTTTTCCTTTCAAGTCATGCTTGGACTGTAGCAGAACAAAAACCACATCAACCATCAGAAGGATAAAATAAGAATTTCCACATTACACCGCATCCGCCTGCATCAATTTCTACTACTTAAGGTATTAATGCAAATTAAACAAATACTGGTGACTTCCCTCTCAGCATAAAAGATATTATGATGGCGAGTAATGATCAACATATCTATCAAAATGGTAAAAAGTCAAATGCAAGAAAGTATACCCAGCAGCACTATTCTTGGTGGCTGCAATACCAGTAAAATAATTTAAAGTCGATTTGAGAGGGTAAAATCATAAACTATAAAGGTAGGCTTCATTTTGAATGTGCGATCACAATTTTCTTTTTTCAATTTCTATAATAATTTAATATAAACGGCATCTTTCGAAAGTAAGTGTCCAGATACATGTAAAGATACAAGAAGTACACTCATGAATAATCTAGAATATAATTTTCAGAGATTATGCTCTATCTCTTATTTGTATTTGTACATGTTATTTAGAATACTAAACCAAACAACTACTTCAATATCTCTGTTCACAAATATAGATTTCGAATCATTTCAAAGAAAAGAACTGGAAACTAATTCAGGAAAGAAAATTCAAACATCCATACGGGTCAAGAATACAAGCCACTACATGAAGTAGATGGTGTCTAAAAAACTATTGTTAAGGGAAGCTTTTATTCGCCATTTAACAGACCTTGTTCAATATAACATACCAACAATCAAAAAGGTTACGGTTACCTGATTCAAACAATAAAGGATCTTTCAGATAATCAATGTCTGTATGCATAAGAAAGAAGGTTACCTTGTAAGAGAAAAACCTTCCATCATAGCTCACTTTATGATTATTCTTTAAACTGTCAAAAACAGCCTTATTGCCATTTATGTCAACATAGCATGCCTCATTAATCTGTTCTGGCGTGAGAGCTTTCCTTGTCTGCATAAGTTATTTTAAAAAATGAAATCAGTACATACTCCGGGCAATGTAACAGTAGCATGGCGCCATGTGCACTAAAATCAAGAATATCATATCTTGATATCCTATTGTCACCACGATTATAGCCAAAATAACACTTGTGCCGAAACATTTTTTTACAAAGTTTGTTATCTGACTTAAACAAGGTCTACAAGGGAAGTATCACCACTAGAAAAGACCACAATGACATAAATTTGTGCACTGTTTTTGCTTCTCCACAAGTAAATAGCATAAAATTTATCAATCTGCAGACTCGAAAAACTCCTCCCCTCTCCATTTTCTTCTAATATGTTGTTCTAGGCTTCTGCAAGTAGACATACTGTAACTGTTACAAACTTCTGTGAAATTGTATCAAACTAGACTTTCTACTATTTCCTGCTACCCTTAAAACCCTTTGCCCCTTATTCCTCCCTCTAACAAGTGGACGCCTCCCTTCTACCAAGATTGAATTCTCCTAACTCCTATCTTTATTAGAACAAATCCAAATTATAATCAAAATTGATTTTAAGTAGACAGGAATAAATAATATGTTGAGATAACTCTTATAATCCATACCCTATAATTCAAGACTACTATCTAAAATCAACAATTCCGTGAAAGTCAAAATTTTCAGTTTCCCACGAAAGATATACTCGCAAAGCACAACAACCATTTCTTCTTTTCTTTCTATTCCAGGCAAGTCTGGGTGTTGTTGGTAGACTTCGCATCTACAAGATTATACTAAAGAAATGATGGACAAACATTCTGGACAGAACCGACATCTTACTTACACACAGCACTAAATTAACTCCAGCCACTAATCCTTAAAAGTATCCCGTAGGTCCACTACCTTGATATCACGGTACCTATCATAATAGACTATGTCCGCAACAATGCTGTGACTGTGAGCCCTTCAAACAAAGTTTCATTTCTCCGAAAAGGTCGACTCTGAGAACATTTAAATGTTTATTAACTGATAGATAATCATTAGGAAACATAAATGAACCACTGACATGTTTCAATGTTTGAATTAAGTGAAAAGGAATAACAAGCCTATGCATCATATAGAGGTTCAATTAAGTTGAAGGCATGTTATGCCCATACCTCAAAGAAGATCGACGATAAGCTTTCTTCAACCAGCGATGATGAACTTCTAATTATATTGATATCATGATATGTTGAAACCTTTCTATACAATATATTATGCTAAGACCACTTTTGGTCTAAAGATTTTTCTCCTTTTAAACAAAATATGAGAGCAAATGTAGGAGGCATCTCTCTACTCTTTCTCCATCCAATTTTTGAACTGGAATCCTATCCCTTAATCAAATCTCAACCATCGTATACTATTGTACACAGATTATTAGATGAATTTTTCAAAAATAGTTTTGCTATTCTCCTTCTTTTTTTTTTTTGAAAATTGTGCAATACTGCACAAAGCTATCTATACATATACATACAATATATTATACTAAGACAACTTTTTTGTCCAACAATTTTTTCTCTTTTTTTCATTTTAAAACAAAAAAATGAGTAAAAGTAGAAGACAACCCCCACTCTTTCTTCATACAAATTTTAAACTTTCCTTAATCAAACCTGAAAAGTCGAACATTATTGAATTGATGTTATTAGATGAATTTTTCTAAAATAGTTTTATTATTTTCTCAATTTTTAAAAATTATGTGCAATATTGCACATGGTTCTACTAGTGTGTATTATTAGAAAATTTCTAATAATTGATAGCCTATACCTGCAAAACTACTATCAATTATCAACGATTAGGTGAAAGTCAACAATTTCAGTTTCCCACAAAAGATATCCACGCCAAGCACAACAATAATTGGAATTTTTTCTCCAATATCCACACAAGATAGTAATCAAGTTATTATGGAGAAATATTATGGACAAAACCAACTTCTACCTTACATACAGAACTAGATCGACTCAGGCAACTATTCCTTCAAAGTTCCCTACACAACACTTGTATTAATAGACTAAGGCTCCGTTTGGCATTACTTTTGAAGAGCCTAAAAGCTCTTATAAAGGCAGCAAAGTGGTTTGCGTTTAAAATTAGGTGTTTGGCAATTTTTCTTAAAAACTCGTTTGGGCGAGATTTTCAAAACCTAATTTTCCTTTAAAACTCGTTTGGGCCAACCTTCTTTTTCTCTCCAAAATTCCACCACAACAATTTGAGGCTTTGAGCTTCTAAAATAGCTCTTTTTTAAATGGAGGTCTCAGGTTCAAGGTCATGCTACGTCATAATGTTCAGTTTATAAAAAAAAAAACTCTTTTTAAACATAAGCCACACAAAAATATCAAAATAAATTATTTGGTTAGGAAACAAATAAGAATAAATATTTTCACATCTTATTTTATTCTCATAAATAATCCACGTTCAATCCGTTCTTCCTCCTACATTTCTCTCGCCGCCATTCTGTTCTTCATCGCAATAAGAGAAGGAGAAAGTTTTCTCTCCCTCTTTCTCCTCTCTCGTCTCTTTTTCCTCTCAATCCTCACTCTTTAGGGCTCGTTCTCCCTCCTCTCAACTATAAATTTAGAATTTTCTATGTGATTAAAATATTTAAAAATTAATTATTAAATTTTTGCAATTAATTAGAAATATCAAATTTAAAAAAAATACTTAAGAAATTTTAAATTCTTTAACATGTCAATTCTTTTACAAGAGATTTTTTAATTTTTATTATTGAAAATTTTGTATAACCTCATAGCAATTTTCTAAAAAAAAATATCAAACAATTATTTATAAAAAAAACACTTTTATCATTCAGGCAGCACTATTACAGCTGTTATTGACAAACAATTTTGAATCCTGAAAAATGCGCTTTCACTTTTGGCTGAAAGCATAGTTGGCCCACAGCAATGTCAAATGGACCCTAAATTTGCAGCAAAGTTGTGATTGTGAGCCCTTCAAGCAAAGTTTTTTTATATATGAAAAGCATTTTCAGAACATTTTAAATGTATAGTACCATTCAACTGAGAGATAATCATTAAAAGAACATAATAAAGTAACCAGTGGTACATTCGAATGATTGAATTCAATAAAAGGAATGAATGACAAGCCATGCTTCAACAAAATCCAATTAAGTACAAGACACGACATGTCCATACCTCAAATAGAAGATCGATGACAAGCTTTATCTGGGCACCGACGGGGGACTTTCTAATTGTATTGATATGTTGAAGCCTTTGTGTATCATTAGAAAATTTGATTGGTGGTGTAGGAGCTTTAGCTGGGGTGAAAGAAGTGCTTGCAGAAGATGATTTGTGACTCTGGGACGCCTTTGAAGGTGCGGCGCGTGTTGCAATGCTGGTGAGCGTTGATTGGCACTTCTCCTGTTGTTGCTTAAACCTATTGAGGCTCTCTTGCAATGCCATCTATGAAGCTAGCCTCTGGAAGTGTTTAACACAAAGAAAGCAAGGGAAATGATAAAATGTAAAACATAACTTAAACACTTCCAAATAAAATATCAACATATTATGAGATCAAAGCATCATGTTAAACATAATTTGGAATTAATTCCATCAGTCTCTTGGCTTGTTTTCTGACTCAAAGTTGAATGCATTTATCAATTCGAATGAATAACTTCCCACCTTCCAAGGAGCGAACTAGTCTTCTAGCATTATGACAATACCTACACTTTTTCACTTTTTCCTCCATCATGAAATTGGCATTAATTCAGAGGATGGACAACAAGTATACAATCCGTCAAAACTTTTGATAAAATTTAAAACTAAAAGAAGATCGATGTAGGTTTACAAAGTACAAACAGTCGTAAACTTTTACCAAAAATGTAATGGAGTTTTGTACTCCATAGGCAAACCCATTTTGCTGGGAAAAGGCTCTATGTAGTTGTTCTTGATAATAATAATAATAATGAATGCCATGTGGAACACAGTAGGAACAGAGGCTGGATAGGCTGGATCGTATACTGCTAAATTATTATTACACATACTAAAATTTTAGTATTTTTATAAAGTCAAGGATCATTGAAGAATGCAGCTAGTTAACCTCTTATGTGTAACTGATTAACAAAAAAAGGAAGCTACTTTTTACTGTCTTTCATGATAGTTCTCAAAGAAATTAAAAGAGATCCCAGCCTCAACTTCCCTCGCATAATCTTCCAACGACTAAGCAATCAATCAATAGCATGACCAAAAACTAAATCTTTCTTATGGCGAAGCATGAGATTTATAAAACACGCAAATTTTTATTAAGGTTAGATTACTAAAGTAAATAAATAAAGGAATTTGGGGGCAATTAGGGGGTTTATGACTAGGGTATCAATTAAGGTTTAGGGTTAGATTATTCCAAAAATTGGGGAATTTGGGTGTTTGGAGAGGGGGAGGGGGGTATCACAACCTTAAGGTCAAAGGAACGAGACGATTGTGGATCACAACCCTAAAACTCTGATCTTTGATTTTTTATTCTCGATGATGAGAGGAGAAGAAGAAGAACCCTAAAATTCTGATCACAACCCTAAAACTCTGATCTTTGGTTTTTTATTCTCAATGATGAGAGAGATAAGAGGGGAGAGAGAGAGAGATGAGAGAACGAGGAAGGGGACACGGGAAAGAAAGAGGAAGGGGACGCGTGACAGAGAATGATGAATTATAAGGAAATAAATCTACAGGTGAAATTTGTTTTAGATGCATTACTTAACCCTGATTTTTAATTAGCTCATGGCCTTGTTTTTATGCAGTTTAAGTCTAGACACCCGAGATATTTCGAAATATCATCTTTTTGGGTCAAGATTTATTATAGAAAAAACTGCTCGTATTTTTTTTAATGAATGGATGGGTTGTAATTTTTATTTTCATTTTTTTGAAATAAAAAAGTGGCATGGCCATTGGCCACCAATGCTTCATTAGATTAATACATAAGAAAAGAGAACCTCATATTAGAATCAAATTAAATATAGTATTTCTAGGGTTTCAAAAGCACAATAAAAAAAGAGGAGGGGGGTGATAATAAAATAAACATCGCAGGATTGTTTGATCGCATACATATTGAAGAGGGAAACAAATGCACATTCGAAATTAATACCGTAAATTTTGGGAAAATAAAATGAATTAGGGTTTCGAAAATTACTGACCTTGTTGGAAGAATTTGGGGATTAAAAGAACGTTTTTTTCTTTCGAGATTGACGATCTAAGGATAATTATAAGGAACTGGAGACGGTAGATACAGGTAGTGGGTAGACTCCACATATAAACCCAACTTGAATCTGAAATTAAAGGTTCGTGAGTTTTCGTGGGAGGGTTATCCACTTCATTGTTTAAAGATTCGTGACCTCGCATGATCCTTGCATTTCAAGGAAACCAACATTTCTCAGCCTCGCTATTTTTTATTTGGGAAAATTATTTTCATACATAAACAGCAAAAACTAGGATAGTAATTGACCCAAGCCCCACCTGAGTCTGATGGGTCCGACCTGCTCTGAAGCGGCCTTGGACGAAAATAATGTAATATCTTTTGAGCCCATATATTAAATGGGTCAAGTTTAGGTTTGAAATATTAAGTCGGACGAGCTCGTATTTATTTTAGTTTTTTACTAAGATATATAAGCCTAATAATTCTCCTTTTATGCTATCGATTAAGTTATCCATTAGAAAATTGAATCAAAAATGCAATTTATTGTGGATAGAAATATGTACAACCCGTTTGTTTCTAGATTCTATATTGGAAATGGATAAAAATAATTGAGCGAATTTTTTTTTCCTCTAACCTTACGAATGGATAGAGATAAAGAACTAAGAATTTGTGGTGGATAGAGATAAAATGATAGGTACCTTATCATGTGTTTAACATAAAAATGCCACGTAGCGAAAAGGAAAGGAAGATGATAAATGTGAATTTTATCACGTGTTTAACATGGAAATGTTGTGGCGCAAGAAAATGAATTTAAAATAACTACATGGAGCAAGCAAAAGAATCGAAACTCAGCTTTATATGTATATAATAGATGTTTCTTATGCATGCATTGATTTTGGGTTAGTTTTTCATATTTTCTATTAATTTAATTTAATTTCAAAATTATATTTGCATATTTCTCTTCTACGAGTGAACAATGGTTGTGCACCAAGTGTACGCGGCTTGGTTCTGATAAACTAATTAACACCCATAAAACTTAAAACAATAAATTATAGAATTTTTTTTAAATGTAAGATTGTGGAAAAATAAAGTGTATAATTAGTTTGTTGGGCGAGGGTTCTTCGTGATATGGCAGAAACTTCAGATACTTTTCTGATAGTGGGATCATTGGTATTGCTATGTGGGAAGGTGTTCATGTGTATGGCGAGGTGATTGTAGTAGGGCTTTGAGTGGTATTTCGCAGTCTGCGGATATTGTCAATGTGTCGTTCATGGAGTACAGAGTGTTTTAGCCTTAAGGGGTTTTGTAGAATGTCCACTGTTGGCATAGAGTTTGCGAGTTGAGGAGTCTAGCAACACGATATCCAACACTGTGAAAAGGGAAGAGTTTCTCCATTATGCATGTCCTATGTGATAGATTGTAGAGTCTGTCCTTCAAGAGTTGGTGATGAGTGTTTGTGTCCTCCACGTGGTGGAAGAGTGTGGCATACTCTTCATGTGAGTGAGGGGTACTCGGTCTGTCACGAGGAGTAGGAGGCTAGCAGGGGTAGTGAGTAAGAATTAAGAAACTGTACAATTCTTTTCAAGCTGTGTATTTTCTCTAAGTGAAAATTTGTTGAAATTGTTTAGATCTATACACAAATTGGGGGGCCTAAATGACAAATTTGTCAAACCAGGTTGCAAAAGTAAAAGGCAGTTGTGTTCTATTTTACTTAAGGTGAAAAATATCAAAATTCAAGGTATTATCATTTATCAATCTAGAGTATGTCCAAACATTAACTGTACCGGTTACTTAGTCCTTTCAATGCACGTGAGACGTTAAGTGTGATGAAATTCAACTATTAAGTGATTGACTTTAGGCGAATGGTTAATATGATTCCAACTTAATATCATGTGGTTAAGATTACTTTAAGTTGGTTGTCTACCAATTACACAACTCCAACTCTCTAATTACAATAATATGGATTGGTTAGGTTTACTGGATTGAAAGTTGAAGACTTTTAAGAATTTACTTAGGGTATATAAATATGTAAATTATAGGATCTTTTACTATGAGAAAAAAGGGAAGAAAGAAATGTTCAGCCATCATTATAGAGAGAAAAGAGATTTCTGTATTTATTTTGAAAGGTTTTGGAGTAGAATGTCTCGAGGGAAATGCCTGTGCCTTTATACTTTTTGAGAAAGAAGTGTTGGTTATCTTTGCATATCGTCTTATCTTGTGTTTTTGTGAGATCTTGCCGTTGTGTGAAATCTTGTTCTTTGTGAATCCGGTCTTTTTTTTTATTTTCTACATTTTTTATTTTTTGGGAAAAAGGCCTAGCCACTTTGCATATGATCTTGTTGGTGATTTCCGCATCACACTTAGTTGATGCATCTTGTCATATGTTCTCAAATGGTCCAAAATCTCAGAACCATTTACAGTTTTAATGTACTTCTCATGCACAACTAACCTCATTGTTTACCTTGAAACTCATATTTGTTTTTTGTCCTCTGAAAAATTCTGTAGTGTTGAACCTAAGTTTGGTATCGAGAAAACATGTGTATATTGTTCCAATCCTTGATTTACAATGTGACAAAAATGTGGAATGATTGGTGAATTCCAAATTCAAATGAATGACATCAAATTAAAATTTGCAAGATCTAAAGTGTCAATCCACAAATGATAAGTTCCAATGAAGAAAGTATCAAGACTCAATTAGCAAGATCCAAGAATAGCCTCAAATATCAATATTGAAGAATAAAAAAAGTATCAAGTGAAGATATCAAATTGATGCAGCAAGAATTCTTTTTATATATTTCTACGTGAGAAAATTATGTAAAAGATCTAAGAAGATGACGGATTGGAAGGTACAATTTAATTTCCTTGAACATCTAAAAATTCTAATTTTATTAATTTATTATATGGAAGAATTATTGGAAATCTATAAAAGGAGGGGAATTAAAGTTGTATTCTCTCTTGATACACCTCTTTCGACATATCTTATGAACCATTTGAGATCAAGTGAGAAATTAAGCAATTTTTTATTGTTTTCTTATCAACACAACTGCGGTCCTGTTTTAAAGGTTTTTGCTTCGAATTTGAAGTGTTTCGGGGCTGATTAACGAGTTGTGTGGGTGATTGGTGTAATAGGTACTTCGCCTAAATCCAAGATCATTGTACCGGGTTTAAGTATAGTGAAACTCTTGCGGCGGATAATTGCTACAGGAAGGGGAAGTGGATTACTGGATTAATCCAAGGGCCCAACCACTATAAGTTGTGTCACACCTCTTTATTGTGTTTGCTTTCTCTAAACCTTATCTCCTTTTAATTTCTGCATTTGATTTATTAAGTTGTTTATTTTGGCACAATCACTCCATTCACCCACTAGAGTGATATACAAATACTTGAATATCTTCCCTTTCTACTAACCATCAATTCTAGACATTATTAAATATGTGTTTGCACATCTTCAATAGTTCACCTAGAAGTTTAATTTGTAGTAATCCACTAATTAGAGAAAGTATTATGTTCTTTTCCTGATTGGCTCAGATGCAAAATTTTGAGTAAGGAACAAATATACTCAACTTTAAGTAAAATCCCGATACCTCGGCCTGATGTTGGTTGATCAACATTGGCAGTTGTTTGAGAATAAGCAACAAAGCAAAGATGGGCAAGAAAATGGGGTTGGATTGGTTGCGGGAGATTTGCAGTCAACGACAATTTGTCGCAGTTTACCACAACCCTCATTGTTGCTCTCCACCTGAATGCAGTCGATTAATCGACGCAAGAGGCGGCTGACAGCATATGTGCTGGAACTTTGGGATTTCTTTTAGGCCCAGATTTTTCTCCAAGTTATATCGTACGACTCCTATCACATGGCTCTTCAGACTTATCCGACGATGGAGAATCAAAACTACAACCTAGGGTTTCTAGATCTCTATAAATATCAATTGTGACCTCCATTGAAAGGTATTACTTCATTTGAGAGTTTCCCATTGTAAATAGCGATTATCTTCTAGCTACAAAATAATAACAAACATATATATTTTTGTAATTATTAACTTTTGGGATACATATATATATTCTTTGGTGCTCAAATAATTTCACATGGGTGGTTCTGGTTAGTCTCCTTAAAGTATAGTTTTGACTTAACAAGTAGCCAATATTACTTGGTGCACTTGGTTAACATATATTTTTCTATCATGGTCTATTTTTCCTTGATTTTTCATCTTCAAATTTTCAGTGGAATAATTGAAATATTCTATAAATCAGATAAATTAATAGAGAATACTCACATATAAACAATATAGAGTTATGATATAAAGATTTTTTACTCATATAATGTTCATGATAATATTCTAATCTCTAAACCCAAAAAATAATGACAATCTCACAAAAAATTAATAATCAAATACAAATAGAAACAAATTAAATATATTCTTGAGAGAGATTAAGAAAGTACCTTAGAAGATGAAAAGGATTTCGAACTGATATTTTACCCAATTCAAAGAAAGAAGGCGAGAGGAGAGCTTGCGATTTCGACTATGAAGCAACTGAGCAAAGAAGCAAACATTTATGATAATATCACAAACATCTTACAATCAAATATAAAATAAAACAAATTACTATGCATCCATTTCCTACAATTCAAATTTTAGATGATGTCAAAAACTTTTTTTTAGAAACAAATTTCAATTACACAAGGAAGAATTAATCAAAATGGCTTGCCAAGGAATCTAATAATCAATTAATCACAAGAGTAAAGTTGTGAACCTATTTATCACTACAATGTAAGAACTTGTGACCGTATTTTTCGTTATAGTGTAAGAACCTATTATGTAGAAACAAGATATATATTTACTAATTTACATTATTCGACACAAGGAAATTTTCTTCTAATAAAAATATTATCAAACACCTCATGTGCTAACCAATTTTAGTATGATTAGAATCTTGGGTTAAGTTTTCATCTTCAACAAATTTGCTCTTGCATCACCAAAGGTATAAAAAAAAGTAGTAAAAAAAAAAGATTGCAATTTTTATACTTTGGGCTTTAAAAAATTAATAAGAACAAAAAGAGGAAATTACTGATAAACTATAAGTTACACCCACCTAATCCAACCAATTTCTTATCATCAAACCACTGATTTCACTCACTGTCCATGACAAAAAATAATATTGATCTTTTGCTAAAATAAAATTTCAGAGTAGAAAAAGAAAAAAAAATAATTAACAAAATCCGTGAAGATTCAAAGAAATCATTGAATTTTCTTTCCCAGTTTGGCCCATACAAAATTCCAAGATTCAAAGAATTGGAATCTAGAACGTGCGAGGAAAAATAAATTACCGGAGATGACCCGTCAGGGAAAGAGGAGGAGGCAGCGTCGCCGTCGATGGCGGTGGATTGGAGGCCGGCGACGTGACGCGATGGAATTGGAGAGAGAGAGAGAGAGATCGGCGTGGGTAACTGGCAGGGAGAGAACTCAGAGAAGAGATTTGGGGGGGAGGGGGGGGCTTTTATGGGAAAGAAAATATTGGTGATTTTTTGTATGGGCCAGATTAGATTTGATGGACTTTTTGTATGGCCCGGATTGATTTATATGTAGGATATATAATAAGGGGGAGAAAGATGGTCGGTCCAGATCTGTTCTGGACAGATTTTACAAAGCAAATTGGTGATTTTTGGTGCAAGTGAAATTTTTGTTATGGGCATATTCAAAAACAAATTGGAGATTTTTTTTTTTTTTTTTAAAAGAAAAGATGACTCCCGTCATCGCTTCATTAATGATGGTTAACGAAATAAAATAGTACAAAATAACATCCAAAAGCAGGAGCTTAACGCTTCATATAACATCCTCCTACACGCCCACTAAGTACCATACATCAAGTACCATCTCTATTACAACATATACATCAAAAGCAATAAAAGGCAGACGTCTCGCAATGACAATAGACGTTCCTTCCCCCCACTGTGAAGTTCATTTAGACCTCCTCGTTCATATTCATCTTCTTTCTTGCTCCCGCGTAACCTGCCCAATCAAGGATGAGAAGGGAAATTTTATGCATTGGGGTTGAAAATGTATAGAAAATATTGCGAAAGCATAAATCGTTTCGGTCTAGCCATAGGTTCCACATTGTTGCCGCTACTGCTATGTCCCATGCCCGCCTATCCTCTATCTTGATTAGATTTTCCCTCATCCTACCCCACACATCTGAAGTAGATCTAGGACGTTATGCGCATCCAAATCCCCTACAGATAACTTCCCATGTGAGGACAGCCTTATGACAGGTGAAAAAGATGTGTGACGTTTTCTTCCGCATCTAAACAGCATTCGCACCTGACATCTATTTGCATATTTATTTTCCTAAGATTTACTTTAGACAGAATAGTGTCGTTGTACAGCAGCCAGCAAAAAAACTTTCACTTTTAGAGGTGGTTGTGTTCCCCGTATGATGTTTTGTTCTTTACATCTAATTCCACCATCGTTGAGCCAATTGTACATTGACGACACCGAAAATTGTTTTGATTCATCGATATTCCACCATCTTTCATCTGCAGCATTGCTGGTTTGCCTTCCTTCTGCTTGGACGAACATATTTAGTTCTTCGAACTGAATAATACTCTCGGTTGACTGTCGATCTAAGACAATCAGCCTAAGTTTCTCATTCCTCCATACGTCCGCCACTAGTGAATCTTTGTTGGTTGTTAACATTGCTGCTAGCGGAAATAGGTTGTTCAACGACCTGTTCCCGCACCACTTATCCTTCCAAAATCTAGTGTTTTTCCCGTTCCCTATCCTGCACCTAGTATTAGTGTTGAATATTTCCCCTTGTTTCGCCACTCCTCTCCAAACAAACGATACCTTCCCACACGCGCTTCTTCCTCCATAACGATATTTCTTCCTCTTTCAGAATAGGTCGAACGAATAACACCACCATCCTTTGCACCGATTATAGATCTTCCACCACCACTTGCTAAGTAGAGCTCTATTCATGTCGTGGAGTGTAAGAATTCCCAACCCGCCGAATTTTTTTTTCTTACAGACTCTACCCCATTTGACCAGATGAAACCCTTTATTACCCTCGTCGGTTCCCTTCCAAAAAAATCGTCTTCTAATTTTGTCTATCTTGTTAATGACCCACTTGGGTAATTCGTAAACCGACATTAAATAAAGTGGGATGGCGTTAAGTACCGAATTTAGCAGTGTAATCCTTCCCCTTAGCGAAAGAAAGCGACTCTTCCACCCTGCCAATTTCTTAGCAATCTTTTCAATCAAGGGAGTCAAATCCTCTCTTAACAAAGATCCTGGCCTAATTGGCGTGTCTAGGTATTTAATTGGAAATTCACCCACCTCGCATCCTAATATGGCATAGATAGTATTCACCGAGGTTGTTAGTTGGTCGATGATCGAGATAACACAGGTCTTATTAAAGTTTACTTTCAGTCCCGACCATCCTTGGAAGCATACCAAGGCTGCCTTAATAGCTACAACTTCTTCAGTTTTGGTCGCTCCGAACAAAAGGATGTCATCAGCATATTGAAGAATTGACATTGGTTGTGCCACTCCTTTAATCTCAATCCTCTTGATGACATTGTGCTCTTGTGCCCTTTTTATCATTTCCGCCAAGCCATCTGCTACAATGACAAATAGCAGAGGTGACAGAGGATCCACTTGCCTCAGTCCTCTTCTGCATTTGATTTCTTTGCCTTACCACCCATTCACCTTTATGGTCGATTTCCCGTCTTGGACACACATTTTCATCCAAGATTGCCATTTAAGTCCAAAACCTTTTAACTCCAGTGCCTCGTCCATGCAATCCCAATGCACCGAGTCGCAGACCTTTTCAAAGTCTATTTTGAGAAGAAATTCCTCTGATTTGCCTCTATATCCCCTATACACTATCTCGTGTGCTAAAGCTATACTGTCCATGATGTCTCTTCCACGGATAAAGCCACATTGCGAGGGGGCCACCACATCGTCTAAGTTAGGTGCTAATCTCTGAGCCAACACTTTCATCACAATTTTGAATGATCCATTTAGAAGGTTAATAGGTCTGAAATCCTCATCCGTGCGTACTTCGCCCTTCTTAAGGATCAGAATAATAGAGGCATAGTTGAGTCTGTCCAGCTTTGTATTTCCGTCATAAAGTTCATTAAAGATGTTCATTAAATCCACCTTAATGATTTGCAAGTAGAGTTTGTAGAAGAAGATTGGCAACCCATCTGGGCTTGGTGCTTTGTCCTGTCCGAGCTGCTTAATTGCTTCGCGTACCTACTCTTCTGTAAATCTATCAAATTGGTGATGTTATAATAGAATGGAGATTTTTTTTGTGCAAGTACGATTCGAACTCTCGACTCACCAATGAAAAAGGCTTATCTGTTGTCTGCTCTTCTGTGTTTTTGTTAAAATGTTTAATGGATGGCCTATGATTTTTTATTTTTATCTTTTTGAAATAAAGTGGCATGGCCACAAAATGTTTCATTAGATATCTATCTATCTATCTAATCTAATCTAATATTTTAATGGAGGAGTTGGAGTTGTCGTTTGTAAATCTACCAACTTACGTGCATTGTCTGTGCATAACTAATATAAAAGATATCTCCGGTTCGAGGCCAGACTATGCCGAAATTTTTACTTTAAAAATAATATATTTATTCAGACATGCATTGCACGTGTAAATTAGTAGTATAACACAACTAAAGTTCATAAATCAATAATCCTAGTATCCTACGGACTCCAACAAAATCCTTTTATGTGAGTGTTAGATTTAAGGATAGAAAAGAATAGTTTATTGAATTGATTATAACTGAGTACAGTGTGTCTCATATATATAGGGGAGAAGGAAAAACTAAACTGATACATTATTCAATATAGGACTAAACTAATATCTCTCATCTAACATAATATCTAACACCCCTTCCCAAACTCAAGTAGATGAACACTGTCAAGATTCCAAACTCATGTTACCTAATAGACGGGGTAGGGAATGCACTCAAGTAGATGGCGCATGAGACGACGCATTATGGCGCATGGACGATTCGACTTTTGGATCTTGAAAGGTGTAGAAGTGAGAAGTTGTAGGAGTTTGTATCCGCTCCTGACACTGACGAAGTTGTAGCAGTAGTTGGATCTTGAAAGGTGTAGAACTGGGAAGTTGTAAAAGGAGTTGCGCAGGGTAGATGACGAAATGAGTTGGGATCTCACCCTGAACTGAGTAGTAGAAGAAGTTGTGGTGCACGGAAGCGGCGCATGTTGGGATCTCATCCCCAAACTGAGAAGTAGTAGAAGAAGTTGTGGTGCACGGAAGCGGCGCATGTTGGGATCTCATCCCCAAACTGAGAAGTAGTAGTAGTAGAAGAAGGAAGTAGTATGTGGGTGGCGCACGGTAGCAGCGCATATTGAGATCTCACCCACGAACTGAGAAGTAGTAGTAGTGGAGGAAAGAAGTATGAGATGGCCTCGGAATGGACGTCAGGATATGGAATGATGTTGGGATCTCCCCCTCACAAACTCACGATGGATTAATCAGTGTGGGTTTGTATTGAGATCTGGATGCAAAAGTTGGTGGGCATCGACAGAAGGTGGGATGAGGGAGACGTGAACTGGGATGGTGTCAATATCTTCCCCTCTCAAACTCACGATCGACCAACCAGTGTGAGTTTGCTGACGAAGTATCAGAATCTCTCGGGACAATAGACTGTAGAAGCTGAAGAACCTACAAGAAAGTTTTTTAAATGACGAACGACGGTGACGACAACTGTGGTGGCGGCAGCGGATGGAGTCGAAGTAGGGTTAGGGTATGGATGTATAGAGGTGGAAATTCGGGTTTGTGGGTTTCGGGTCGGGTTTGACTTTTTTCGGAGGGAAAAGGGTCGGGTATTAGGGTTAGATGGATTTGGGTTTGTGAAGGAAGAAAAATTGGGTTTTCGATAATTGGAGGCAGTGGCTAGGGTGTTGGGCGAAGATGAGCGGGGCAGTGACTAGGGGTGTAGCACCCCGAGTTCCGTATACCAGAAACTTGAGACACAACCAAGATCTATCCTTCAAATGAGTACACAACACAAAAATATCACAGGAAATTAAAAACTTTTATGCACTAATTACAATAAATTATGACACAATTTGAATGATGAATTACCTCAATACTTACATCAATAATCTACGTAGCCGCTGATCAACAATCTATTCTTGATCACTCCACGCCGCTCTAGTCTCCTGCGCCACGAATGACGCTCCCACGATCAGGCTGTCATGCACACCAGCCAACTGTGGGCACGTTAGTTAAATATAACTGATGCAATGCGGATGAAACCCACAATCTCCAATCTTAGCAAACAATATTTAATGCAATAAGGAAAAATGTGAAGTCAAACCACAAGTGTCAGTGTATGTCATGTCCAATAGTCTAATGCACAACTTCAAATGCACACCATGCACTTATTCTAATGCAATTCATTTGGAAATGTATGCATCCCATACTACATACTTTTCCAAAAGCAACTTTATTAAAAACGTATGCATCCCATACTACATACTTCCCAATGAGTTCGGATTCTTCAGATATTAGGGTTCGATCCCCCGCCATGCATCATACTCATGTACTCTAGCCCTGTTTCTGACATTTATCTAGTGTCAGATGAGGTTGCAGTTGTAGGGATGGCAAATGGGTCGGGTCGACCCGCGACTCGCCCATTTAACTCGGCCTGCGAAATGCTGGTTCGGGTTCGGGTTGACCCGTTAACAGAAACAGGTCGACCCGGGTCGTAAAATACATGAATTTATCTTGATCAACCTAGCCCAAACCGCCCATTTGAACCCGACCCACTCGCAAACCTGCGGGTCGATCCGTGGGTTGCGAACCGTTTGACCCGTATGGGTCAAACGTTCAACCCCCGAGTCCAACGGGTCGCTCATCCCACCCGAGAGCTGTTTTTTTGTAGCCATTTTTTTAGCCATTTTTTTGTAGCCGTTTTTTGTGGGTTTTTTCCCTATAAATACCCCTAAAACACAAACAAAAAATTCACACCTTACTCTCTTACTCACTCTACTATTATTACTCAATTTATTTCAATTTGTGAACAATTGAACAAACAAGGTAGCAAGACATATACACGATCAAACGACAAATTCCGATCGTATCGAACTCAAAATTCAACTATATCTTCAAGTCTTCAACTCTCCTCCAAGCTCTCTTCATGTCTTCAATTCCAGACTTCTACTTCTACTGCTATTCTTATTTTTATGGGTTTTTTTATATACGAGTATCCACGGTGAACGGTATCAAAATTTCATATCCCTCTTCTTCTATTTTTAATTTTTTGGTAGTTATAATTTTTTGTATCATATTTGTTTGTTGATTTTTTGATCTTCTCTCTCACAACCCTTTTGTTTTCTAGATTTTTTTTGTAACTTATCGCGCCTACATTGTGTTTAATTTTTTTACATACACTACAACATATCAACATGTCTAGATCACGCGATAGCGGCCGTAGCCAAAGTGGACAAGATTCCACCAGCACTTTCCGTAGGCCTCCAATTGTCCCACAAAATGACCCCGCCGAAGACTACCCTAATCCTCCTCCCCAACAATGGGGTACACACGATGAGTTTGTAGGATACATAGAATTAGAAGAAGAACCACAACAACAAGCCACCGAAACAACACAACTAGATACTAGTAGGAAAACTAGAGGGGAAAGTAGTGATTGGAACAAATTTTATGATTATATTTCGGACGAAAATGTACCGGGTGTAGGTTTAAAAGTGTGTAAAACATGTTCGAAGCCATAAAAATGGAAGAGGGATGAGGGCACAGGTACAATTAGGCAACGCATACAAAACGTGCATAAAGAACTTCTTGTTGACCTATCCGGCTAACAAAAAATCAACCCTAGGACTGGTCTAGTTGATAGCCACCCTTATGATCCCGAACTTGTTGGTCGGGAAAGAGTTACCATTTTCCTATCCCGGGGGTAGGGACTTGGAAAATTTTAATCAAACCACCTTAAACCCTCATTTTAGAAGAATCCCTAGGAATACTTGCAAATCGGATTGTTTTAAAATGTACAATGAAATGAGGGAAGCTTTGATTGTAATTTTATGGAGTTTAACTTGTAGAGTTAGTTTAACTTCCGATTGTTGGACGGGTTGCAACAATATTCCTGTTGCTGCTGATTTTGGTGTGGAAGCAAACAGATGAATTTGTGGATTCTTGGAGAAAACAATAAAGCAAACCTGTTGACCTGTTGACCTTCACCAAATTGTTAACCAGTTTCTTGTTGCTGCTGCGAACCTGCAAAAAGTGTGATACACCGGGATGGATCCCGGCGACGCACCATCCGACGCTCTTGTCAGTAATCTAAATGATTATAAAAGAACTTTAATTGGAAAAGTATTGATTACCTTCTTATGGTAGGGGGAGGGGTTTTATAGTCGCCTTAGGGATCCGTTTCAAGATAAGAACATATCTCTACTTCCCGGTGTGAATGGATAGAAGCGGTTAAGACCACCTCTTAGGGATAATTATGAATTTAAATTCTTTTTTATCCTTCTGAACTAGTTTGTAAAGGGTTGGGACCCGTACCCAGTAAGACAGATCCATTTATGGGTTATTGGGCTTTGAAGAAAGACTCAGTCCCCATTTCAGACCCGTTTGTAGGTGAAATTACCATTTTACCCCTGATCTTTAAGATCCGTGTCCGATTTGAACGGTCCCGATTTAATCCCATTTTTAGCTATATCAATTCCAATGATGGGAATAACCTGTCATTGGATCGACAGTGATTGGATTCTTCAAAAAGAATCATATCACTTGCCGTGTTGCCCTATCCCCATAGTGGCAATGAAATTGCAAACCGTATTATAGAAATTTGTGATATTTTTCATATTCGCGATAAAATTATGTATATAAGTTTTGATAATACATCTAACAACAATGCATCAATTAGTATTTTAAAAATCATATTAAACCCTCCATATGACAATATTTTTCATGTTAGATGTGCATGTCATATTTTAAATTTATATGTTCAAGATGCATTAAAAATAGCCGAACCATATATAGTTAAAATTAGAAATTGTGTACATTTTATTGCATTCAATATTTTTCATGTTAGATATGCATGTCATATTTTAAATTTATATGTTCAAGATGCATTAAAAATAGCCGAACCATATATAGTTAAAATTAGAAATTGTGTACATTTTATTGCATTAAGTGGCACCATATTTCAAGAATGGAAAGCTTGATGTAGGCTTAAAAATGTACCTTTTAAAAAAATTTCAAAGAATGTTAAACACCGATGGAACTCTACTTTTGATTTGCTACATGTTGTTACTGAATATAAAGAATGTATAAATGATTTTTGTATTACAAAAAATATGCCAAATTTTGAAATGACTCCCGTCGATTGGTATTATGCCAAATCTTTGTTGAAATTTTTAGAACCTTTTAAAACCGTAACTTTCAAATTTTCAAAATCTTATGAATCTACTTCTAGTAGCATTTTTATTTCAATAGTTACTATGATGCAAACTTTTAAAGAAATGATCGATGATGCTTTTGTTGGTGATATTGTAAAACCTGCATACACAAAATTTTTGAAGTATTTTAAACCTCCTCCTATGTTGTATTGTGTTGCTACTGTGATGGATCCTCGTATCAAATTAGAAGGTACGAAGAATTTAATTGAAATGTTTTTTAATTTACTTGGGGATGATGATAATGAAATTGATTGCGCTTTTTTATAGTTAAATTTGAATCGACATTAAATAACTTGTATGATTATTATGATAGATGTTTTGCTTTTAGTAGTACAACTTTTTTAGTTAGTTCTTCTTCTGCTACTTCTAAAGGTAAGGGTAAGAGTAAATTTGATGATAGAACATTTAATTTACTTGCACAAATTCAATCAAAAAAATCTAGGACTAATCAACCAAATAAATTACATTGGTATAACCAACAAGATTCTGAGTCTTTCAGTTCTTCACTAGATATTATACAATGGTGGAAAAACCATGAACTCACTTATAGTATTCTTAAATATATAGCTAAAGATCTACTAACTCCTCCTGTCTCTACAGTTGCTTCTGAAAGTGTATTTTCTACAAGCGGCAGGGTTCTAACTGATTACAGGAATCGCTTGAAGCCCCAATCATTAGAGATGCTCGTCTGGACAGAAGACTGGCTGAAGGCTGAAGATAGGACCCAAGGAAAAGCATTATCGACGTCCACAAGTGGGAGCAACTCGCCGGAAGAAGAAGAAGAAGAACACCAACAACAATAATAGCAACCAAAATGAAGAATTCAAGACCAACAACAGCTTTCTTTCCATTCAAATAAAGTTCTCCTGTTACACAACACACACTCGTTACATAACAGTTCACTAAATATGTGGGATAAAGAGAACAGAAGAAAAAAAAACACTTCTAAACATCCACCCTCGTACCAGTGATGACGTGATCCACCTCATCAGCGTCAGCTTCAGTCAAGGCAAATACTCGCCCCTGCTGGTACGGCTTCTTCCCGGCCTGCTGAGTTGTTCCCTTACGGACGACATCCTGCAGCTTAGGGCACTAAGACTAGTAGTGTTCTGTCTCTCCACAGTTGAAACAAGTCACAGGAGGTCTCACCCAAGTATTCTCGTGTCTTCCCGCCATACTGACAGCATTCGCTCCCGTCGGTTTGAACCTTTGGGTCGGCGGCTGTCCCCTGACATTTCAGTAACTGCGGGCCTCTTCCCCACATTTCAGTTATTCCTCCGATTCTGAACAGCTTGGAACTGCTCCATGTCCGCCTCAGTGGATGCAGCTCGTTTGACCAATTTATCAAACCTCCTGATACCCAAGGGTATCATCCGTGATCTCAGACTTGGCCTTAAACCATGCTCGAATTTTCAAGCCTTCTATGCCTAGTCCATCACCATTTCGGGAGCATACCTTGAGAGCTGAGTGAACCTTGTCTCATACTCCCTAACTGACATGCCGCCCTATTGTAGCGCCAGAAATTCCATGGCCTTCTTCTCCTGGACGTCTGATGGGAAATAATGACTGCAAAATTCCTCCAAGAATTCCTTCCAGCCAGGGACAATATCTCCCATCGTCCGCTTCATCGACTGTCACCACACAGCCGCATCCTTCTCGAACTGCAGTGCAACCAACTTCACCTTGCTACCCTCCGAAGTTTCCAAGACTTCGAAGATAGCCTCGATCTGTCAGATCCAATTGTCAGCCGCGTCAGGGTCTGACTTCCCCTCAAACACAGGTGGTTTCATCCGTTTGAATGATCCACGAGTTTGATTGCTTCGGGTACTGGATTAACAGGCACCCTCCCTTGGCTCTGATTCATGGCAACGACATTGAGTGTCTGATAGACCCTCGCTAACTCTGTTTCCAAGTCCAGACCTTCTCCGCTTCTAGCTCTTCTTCCAGCCATATTCTGATGCAAAAGATCCATTAAATTCGAAGTAGAAAACATGAACTTAAATCAAATCTTCATTCCATTTAATTTCAAATTTTTTACATTCGAATTTAAAACATTTCTGACATCAAATAAAAGCTGTAAGAAGATACAATAGTCTAGTTCCTACGGTTCCTCTTGGCTTCTCGAAGCTCTTCCCATTGTTCCGCAACTTATTCCTTCAGTACATCGTACATGTTTTTCCTCTTCTCGAGTTTCCAAACACGATGACTGAGAGTTGCAATACTCTCTTTGTACTTCGCACACTGTGCCCGCAGCAGCTCTGCTCTCTCCCTCTGAGTCTCTACTTGCCTTTTGAAGAGACACAATGAGACTACTCAGAACTGGTTCTTCCTTGTCAGAGGAATCATCCGATGAATCCAGAGGTGGAGTGATCTCTCTGGACTCAGGCCATTCCTCTTCAAATTCTTCAGGATCTTCTTTGTCTGAATCAGCTTGCCCGGGGTGGTAATCCTCCTTAACTATGTGCCAGTCATCACCTCCAGCTGGGTCGAAGTGGTCCGCCATCTTAGAGAAAGGAGAAGAAGAAGCATAAATCATAGAGCAACACAAATGTAAGTGACTTACAATTAAATCTCTAGACTCAACACACGCTCTAATGTCCACTCTAGGGTGTCATTCCTTATAAATTTGTACTACTTGAAAGCGTGGCTCTGATACCACTCTGTAACACCCTGAATTCCAAAACAGACTGAATTCGAAGTTCCACATTATCTTTTCACTTCTCTTTGTACAATTCTAACAAGGAAATTAAAATTTTTATTACATCAGAATTACATCTTAAATTACATTTAAACAGCGGAAGCAATTTACAATGATTACATGAATAAAATGTATAGCACTTGAAACATTCTTTAAGCAGCATGCATACTTTAATCTTGTCAATCTCTTTGTCCTGCACAGAAACTGTGGGCTCGTCTGTTCATTCAACTGACGTATGGATATAATACATCAATTTTCTCCTACTTAGAAAGCACATACTTGTCACAAGCAAAACTATGGGGACTATCCTATAGATGTTGTGTTGTGTTGTGCACTTAGTCCTTAATGCAGTTATTTATATTATATGACACTAATGCGTACTTGTTCGGATTCTATGCATCCCATACTACATAGGTCCGAGGGCAAGCCCTTAATCATACTTCATTTTGTAGGGTTCAATCTCTTGCCATGACTTATTCTACTACGGTAACTAAGTTAAGTATCCTAGGTGTTCTATGAGATACGAGCCCACGTCCAGGCGCCCTGGAGAGAACCCCATGCACTGACACATGACTCATCATGCAGGCATCCTGTGGTCAATTCACCTCCTACCATAGACATGGCACCACCCGTAGTCATTAGATCACCCCATAAGTGTCACCATCGGGACGGTACTCTGGAGTAGTATTGTCACGCCCCGCTTCCCAAAAGAGAATACGGAATACAGATATGCGACAAAAGCCCAGCGAATGATTTTCATCATCCATAAGTTATTCAAGAATTTTTACAACATTCACAAAAATAATCAGAGTCGGAAGCAAAAGAGTCAACCACATGCACATATGAACCAAATACCAACAAGAATACTTGAAACCAAAATATATTAATCTCAAATAATCATGATCCGAATAAGTCAAATATCCTGGGTCACATTGCCCAAATACAAAATAAATAGAAGTACAAGATACAATATTGTTCAAAGCAAACTACAAGAATAATAATAGCAAAATCCAGCACTAATACTTCATGTTACCAATACCATCTAGAACCTGTTCTCCAAAATCTGCAATTTAACAATTGCAGGGATAGGAAAAAGAAAACAAGTACCCGTCAATTGCAAGTTACAGACCGCTTGTAATGCATGATATAAGTACATGAGAAAACTAACTAATAACATGGATAAGCATGATGTCAAAATATAACAACTAGCATGGTAAGGTGAACAAGTACAAGTGGCATATATCAAGTGTCGAGTAAACAAGTATCATGTAAATAAGCAACAAGTATCAAGTATCATATAAACATGTATCAAGTGTCACGAATCAAGTATCACGAAATCAAGTAACAAGTAACCAAGTGTCAAGTAGTCAAGTACAAGTATCAAGTAGCAAGAATCAAGTAATCATGTTCAAGTATCAAGTTCAAGTAATCATGTTCAAGCATGTATCAAATCTTGTATTATTACTATCTAGGTAGCACTTCATGTGTCATCCTTTTATCACATGGTTGCTACAGTCAATGCACATTCGTTTTGAATTTCATAGCGGACCATATAGGGCAGTGTACTCAGGAAAAAGCCTCAAGAATCAAGTAAACAAGCCTCAAGAGTGAAGTATTAAGCCTCAAGTGAAATATCAAGCCTCAAGTAGTGAAATATCAAGCCTCAAGTAATGAAATATCAAGCCTCAAGTAATAAAATATCAAGCCAAATCTCAAGTATCAAGCCAAATCTCAAATATCAAGCCAAGTCTCAAGTATTAAGCCAAGTATCACATAGAATCAATAGATTCTCTTATGAGTATACGTTTCTGAATTATCCACTATTAGATCTGTCCCTTTAAAACCCCGGCTTGGTTAATTTATTATTAATGTTAAACAAGTATGTATGTGTCACGAAACAAGCAAGTATATCATGGTATGATCAAGTAACAAGTTCAAGTTGCAAGATAAACAAGTACGGGTGCTAGATAACACATGAAAGGATAAAATAACCAAATTTCTAGTTCAGGACAGCAAGACCATACTGCAGTAAAACAGTGATTCCCGGTGTTATAAAAATGCAAATTTGAATCTGTTGAAAGGTCTAGAAAATAGACTCCCAACTGAATCCAGCGAATATAAATAAGTCATATAGTATTTCACAAAACCAAGTCTCAAAACTGATTTGAATTCAGAAAAAGCGTTCAGCCAGAAATCAGTAAATCGAATTCAAAGTCAAAAAAACAGCATCAAAACATCATAATAAATTCTAGGAAAAATCTGGGGTATTCCCCTATCTGTCTAGTATCAGAATATAAAGTTTCATATTTTTCCAGCAAAATTAGTTCAGTCAACAAAAATCAGAAAACATCAAGAAATGATAGTTTGGCAAATCTGGAATTCTCAACACTGTTGTACGAAAACTGTAATATCTCGCAAACCGTGAAACGAAATCCAAATCTGCCAAAGGGAGATGAAAATAGCCAAAATAAGATAACATTCATATTTCATAAATATTTTTCATACAGGAAAAGGAATTAGGGTGAAAATACAAATCTTTTCAGAACAACAAGCAAAATCCAGCAAGTATAGTCTTAATAAACACGCATGAAATGGTATATAAAACTGATCAATAAAATCCACCAAAATTCTGGGTAATCCCTAATTATATATAGAAATACTGACCAAAATTTCATATCAAAATAATATTTTTAACACTAGTATCAAAATAGTTTAGTCATCGAAATTATCAAGAAGCGAAATCTGGAAATGAGATACACCTTTGTAGTAAAACAATCATAACTCACACATACAAAAACGAAATCGATAAAGGTCAGAGAGTTTGGAAAGAAGAAGGATTCGTCTAAAAATCATGTTTAATACTGAAGTCAAGATACTGACCTTAATATGTTCTAAAATAGCAATCAAAACTGATCACCAACAAAATACAGATTTTCCTCTTAACAACAGATACGAAACTCGTTCCAAACACAACTAAACATGTTATAGAGTCTACCAAGTGTCCAAATAACATGAAATATAGTATATAGCATGTTCACAACAAGTATATCACATGGATCCAAACAAACGCACGAGTTTTCATAATTATCTCACAAATATAATCACATCAAGAATGGTCAAAACCTAAATTGTTTCATGTCAAATTTGTGTCGTGAGGCAACTATGGTCAATATGACTATAGAGACAATACTCATCCACATACATCACACACAAGTTGTCTCTAGAACCCAACTACACTACAAGCGGTATTTATGACTTGTACCATACAAAGGAATTTGAGTACAAGCTACTTGCCTTAACCGAAGACGAAACGAACACCAAGAATAACGAGAACGGGTTTTCGGCAACGAACACAACGAGCAAAACCCACGAACGCAAATCACGAACCAAGCAAATACACGTGCAACCTACGTGCATGTGCAAACACCAAAAGGAAGAGAGAGAGATATCGTACGGCGGGAGGGTAGCGGCGGTGCTGGCTTCAGCTGGCGCTGCTGCTGCTGCTGTCGTCGGAGAACGGGGAGAGACGATGACGGAAAGATGATGGGGAGAAGCTCGGGGTGCAATGGCTTGCGGTGTGGTCGGGTCAGGCTGGCGATCGGGTCGAGGCGGCAAAGGGGGTGTTCGGGTGCAGTCGGGAGAAGGCTAGAGGTGTGCAAGCGGGCTGACGGCGCAATAGAGAAAGGAGGTCGGGGTTTAGAGTTAGGGTTTGCGGTAGAGGAAGGGGGGGAGAGGTATATATATATATATATATATATATATATATATATATATATATATATATATATATATATATATATAGGGTTTAGTGGTGGGTAAATGGGTATTGGGTTTATGGGTATAATAGGAGTTATAATAGGAGATGGGTTTAATATGGTTTGTATGGGATTTCAAGTAGGATTGTGGCTAATTTGGCTTTGGTAGTTAATTTAGGATCAAAAGCAATGGGATTAGCAATAGGATATCCAACCAAAACACCACGAGCACCCAAGAACAAAATAGAGAAAACAAGAACCAAATAAAGAGCGAAAACAATAATAACGATCAAGAACAATCAAGGGACAGGAAAAATCAACCACAAGATCAAAAATGAGAAAAATGAATATATTGAAAAACAACTCTAATATACGGTCCAGGAAAAAATACAAGAGAGTACAAATACTCAAGAAGAAGAAAAATACAGCAAAAATACGAAAAACCAAAAACAGTGGTTACAAGTATCCACGCCCTATTCATGAGCATCATGGGACATCCTATGAATACTCTCACGCCGCCAATCCAATGGCCCTCATACTCATGTTTTTCTCTCACTTTCGTCACATCACCACTATGTGTCTAGTCCTTAATTATTTGAATCATGAATAAAATCAATCCCCTAGAGTTAGCACTTCCTCTATACCGTTCTTAACCATTAATTCAATAATATGATCCAAACTTGGTCTTTTATTTTCAATAACTCATCTCAAAAATATCTTTCAATGTCGGTATAAGGCTTAGCTACCCTGCAGCTTTCAATTCCATTTCATGTTTATAGCATTTGTGTATTCATTTTCATAAGACCTTTCATAATTCATCATGATATTTGATTTCACTTTCACGTACAATTTCATGCATAGAATAAATTTTATTTGTCACATTCATAATTCATTCTTTCCACATAATTCTCTTATCAATATTAGATCTAAAATTCACACTTTCGATTTTTCTATTATCAAAAAAAATCTCTTTTCAAAACTCTTTTAAACAATTCATTTATTTTTTTCTTTATCTAAGACATTTAAAACTTGAAACCCAACCGTCAGGGAAGTCGACTATTAAAGTATAGTCGGTCGACTGTTCTGCGAGGATTGAAACTCGAAAATTAAATAGTCAGGATAGTCGACTGTTAAAGCATAGTCGGTCGACTGTTCTGCTAGGATTAAAACTCGAAAACTAAATAGTCAGGACAGTCAACTGTTAAAGCATAGTCCGTCGACTGTTCTACAACTAAAATCCGAAATTTGAAATTTATATAGTAACTTAAGATTTTAAAAACTATTTAACTCTCATTTCTTTCATAGGAAAGACTATTCTTTTATTTGTAAAAAATTGGTCAAAAAACTTTATGTTTTCTTAATGGTTTCTTTTCAAGAGAAAATTATAATTTGATAATTCTCAAATGGGTTACTCTTTATTAAACTAATGTTTTCCTCCTTTTCTTCTTTCATCAATAAAAACCAATCTTTCTCTTAACTTAGTCCTAAATACAAAATGTTCATTTCTTCTTTCTTTCCAACAAAACAACATGTAAAAGTTTGGGGATTTTTGTATCAATCTTACTAATAAGCATGTATGATTTGTTAATCAATCTACTTGCATAACATGGAGATTTTCTCATAGTTCACATCATAAAAACAACACATTTCTACATATTGCATTTTTTCCCGCATTCATGAATAACTCAACATAAAGATTCACAATTTCTTAATTAGCAAACAAGCATATTATCAAGTTATCACCACAATATTTCTATTCACATCATTCAATTAATTTTACTACTTATTTCATGCAATTTCACATGGGTTCATTTTCTCCTTAAACATGGTACTAACATAAAGTAATATTTTCCTTTCTTGTTTATTTTAGCATGATCACACACATAACCCTAGCATGGTAACTAGTTAGAAGTTGGAGAAAATCGCCCACCTTTAATGGAGAGAAAAACAATAAGAACTCCTAAAGGATCTCCTAGAACGAACAAGTGAAGCCTTCTCCTCCTAGATCGAGCCACCAATTGACTTCTCCTCCTAGTTGGTATGCAAACCTGAGCTTCCCCTTGCTTCTTGAAGAATGCCGGCCACTTCTAGGTTGAAGAACACACACACACTAGCACTCGATCTTTTGACTCACAACTCTCTTAATCTTTTACTCACAATCTTGTCTTTCTTTCTTTTTCAATTCTTTTTTTTTCAAGTGTAAATGTGAGTGAATGAGAGGGGTATTTATACTAATTTGGAGTGCAAATGGAGGGCTGTGATTTCTTCAAATGGTTAAGGATCAATGGCCAAGATGAATTAGGGAGTTGTAGCAACTACCCATGATGGAGCAACCACCTCCCCACTTCATCCACCTCTCCCTCTCTCTTTGATACAATGCAGCCTCACTATTTGGTGCAATTGCACGTGCTAGTACAATGCACATGCAAACTAGTACCCCCTACCAAAATTTGTTCATGCAATTAAATTAATTGTTTACTAAAATGGTCTACGCTACAAGTTAGGTTAATTAAAAGATGAATTAAATTAATTGGGCTCACTAATGGGCCAATAGACCATGGGCTCAAGTGAATTAATTAATAAATTAATTATAATAGGCTAGAAAGAGATAATTAGACCCAGGAGTTTATTTAGGCTTTAAAAAATAGATCTTTTAGGAAATAAAGAGAATAATTATTAGCTCAATCTATAAAGAAGTATTTTTCTCTTAGAAAAATGCATATGAAATTATACGTGCATAACACGTAAAATCACAAGCTCTTCTAAATAAAAATTTGGGATGTTACAGTAGTGCCATGCCGGGACTCTGTGGTTTCTCTCCGCTCCTGTACACCCACAATGGTGCCATCCCCTGCGGTCTTTCTCCACTCCCTGGTCTTACATGCATCACTCTTCCTGGACTCTGTCGTCTCTCTCCACTCCCGGACAACCTCGTGGAACCTCCACTTGAGGAGCCAGACCCTGTAGTCGTTCTCCACTCCCGGACCTCATCAAAAGTTGTTACGACATCAAGGTAACCCTACAGGCTCCCCATTCGCATTAAACAACCTAGATTACCCTTAGGCGGAGGCATAGGGGTCCATCCCATATCTCCGAACATAGCTTGGTCTTACACTAGAACCCAGAAATTAACAAACAAGACTACGGTGCACGTGCCCCAGACGAGATCACGCCGCATGTGTCCCTTTGACAGGTGAGCACACACACCAACTAGTGCTTGTCCTTACCAACATATACTAGCCCAACCTATAACAATCCAGCTTCCTACGGAGCATTATAATGATTAATTCCTGAATTCCTCATCTTCTAGTTCCATCAATGTTTATGATATCTTCCATCTTTGTTCCGGTTGCATCATCCATTCATATACAACTAATTTGCCCATGGTCATCAACATAACAAGTAGCAGTCCGACTGAACTTGATTCTAATTTATCATCCAATTTGTACCCATCCAAATCATACCCAAAGTCCACCCAACCCGACTCAAGTTCGGGCCAATAATAACAACAAGGAGTTCACACTATGGAATGGTAATACCATCCCACTTAGCTAAAAATACTATTATCAATTCTTAAACATGTTCCAAGTGTTATTCCAAATCAAACAAGTACTAAGTAGTACACCATGATCCATCACCTTTAGGCATGAATTGGAAGTGGTACCAATATCGACCATTGCCTACACCACAAGCAACTCACTCGTCACCACCATACATCTCCACATGTCATTCTTCAACTTTGTAATATTCATCTATATCCCAATCTTAGCAACTCCTAACAATTTAGGCTACTACTAAGTTACTTCCAACCTCTGATCTATTACTTTCCATTTACGAAGTCATGTACAAATTCATTACTAACAAGGTATATTAACAATTTCCATGTGTTAATATTTCCTTCTATTTACAAGTGTCTTCAATCAACTACTCACCAATTATCTTCACATTTACGTCATATTTGTACTTATGGTTAAGCTACTAATAATCAACCACTAGCATATGTGATCAATCTACAATCTTTCAACACTTAATGTTATTAACAAGAGGAATTACTCAACTCAAGCCACTAATCATAACTTCCATTTATTTCAACTGTAACTTCCATTCTACTGGAATGCAAACTATTAATAAGTGGTACTTCACAATTTAATCCATTACTCCACTTGCTACTTAACATAATTTCTCAATGCCTTCATCTCTTAACAAGTTGATTAAGATACTCACACCCTACCACCAATTTCTAGTACAAACTAACTTGCACTTCTACTAAGAATTAAGCTATTACTGTTTCAACATGATTACCAACAATACTAAAATTCATACCTCATCTCTTAGCAAGTAATTTCTCCAGCATTCATCTCAAATAAGTAAGCTACTAATAATGGTAACAATTGAAGCTATTAACAATACTACTTCTTCTATCTGGTAGTAACCATACTACACAACCTACATCCATAAGCCAACTTGATTCTTAATTAACTTAACATACAACCTATATTAATATACAACCCTTTACTATTCGATTCCACTTACATTTCCATTTACACTTCAATTCTAGTTCTACTTCCTAAAACCAACATGAACTTTAGCAAGTGTACTTCAAGATATACATAAACAATTTAAGCATGATTACTAAGAACCTCAAACCTTAACATTCATTCTTTCATTCCTTCAATCTCTTAACGATGCTACTACATGAACTTCACCAAAGAACCCATTTAAGCTACTACAAACATCAAACTTAATTTCCAACACAATTCCCCTAGCAAAATAATCTACTAACAATTAACATCTAAGTAGAAAGTAAACAAGTTACACTAGACTAACTTAATTTTTTAATTCCTACAACACAATTTGTTGGAATTGAGTATACATTCAAAACACTTATCTTGTTGACAACAATGTCTTATGGCCCAACGGTTAAAGTTTTGAGTTCACATAAGGTTGGGGTTCAATTCTTACATTCCACACACACACACACACACACACACACACACACACACATACATATGCTACGTGTGATGCACGTTTTAATAATTTCAAAAAAGGCAAAATTTAAAAAAACTACACAAAACTTTTGGCCAGTTTAAAAAAACTACACTAAAGTTTTTTTTTATTTTAAAAAGGATACAATGTTTAAATAAGGTCCTCTGGGTTGGTTAGGGTTAGGGTTAGTTCGGGGGGTTTATTTAAACATCTGATTAGTTAAGTGATGTTTTTTTAAAACACAAATAAAAGATGAGTGTGGTTTTTTTAAACACAAATGAAAGATGAGAGTGGTTTTTTTAAACCCTACCCTAACCGAACCCTAACCCTAACTAACCCAGTGGACCTTATTTAAACACTGTGTCCTTTAAATAAAAAAAAAACTTTAGTGTAGTTTTTTTAAACTGGCCAAAAGTTTTGTGTAGTTTTTTAAAATTTTGCCTTCAAAAAATAAAAATAAAAATTATGATGTAGAGAGGATTCGAACCAGAAACCTCCTTAATATTAGTTATGTACGTGCGTTGCACATGTCGGTAGAATGACAAATGACAAATGACACTAAGGCCTTCTCCCATTATAATATTATATATATATATATATGACCGGGCCGGGCCTTAGGACCTTAGGGTATCTTGAAAAAAATTGATTAAAACCATTTTTATGGCACTTACTGGCTAGTTTTTTTACCAGTAAAATTATTAAAACCATTTTTATGGCACTTTATGGTCTGGTTGTTATAAAATTAAATCAGAAAGATGTGTATTTTGGATATAAATATATGGGTTATGTCACATAGATGAGATAGAGAAGAAAAAAAAAAACAAATTCTTGATCTTCTAAAATATTTTCTCCAAATTGTTAAGCAATTTTTACTCAGTGTGGTGCAAGTTGGTACGTGCTGCTATTGGAGCATTAGGCGGCACTGTAGACAGAAGCTCATTGTATCCCAGGAGAATTATTTGGTGACCAACGATTTATCTCCAGAATCGACCAAATAGCTTCTTAAAGAAAGTGAAACCCACGCCTCGAGCCACTTTTCATCTTCTTCCTGTTACAGATCAACTCTAGAGCCATTCTCAGAAGGTTCATTTGGTGCACTCAGGTTTAACCATCTATTTTTTAACACAATTTTAAGCATACTACCACTAACAGAAACTTAAACAAATCATAAGCATATTTCCTAGCACATAAACATGGTTTTAAGGTTTATTCTTCAACTCTTCCTTTAACTATAACCATACATGAACTACTTGAAACATGATGCATAAAATTAATAACATTCCATACGACCATAACCAATCTTTTCGTAAGTAATCAATTCAAAACTTTGTCAAAATAAAAAACAATCGCATAAGATTGAAGAACACCCACCTTTGCTTAAATGAAAACCTAGCTCATTTTTCTCCCTTATGCTCCTTTTGATTCCTAAGCTCCAATAGCTTTTTTCCCTTCTTCACCATAGGCCGAAATCTAGAAGCTCCGCCATGGCCCAAATTCAAGTGCTAGGGTTCCCTTTTTGTTTTGTTTTTGAAAATAAAAAAAAATTGAAAATTGAAATGGGGAATTAAGTTGAAGTAGAAAGGAAACTAGGGTTTTATTTTAGAACAACTGAAAGAGAAGGAGATGGAAATGAAGCTTGGGGAGTTTGGGAGCAGCTTTGGTCGGCCAAAAATGAGAGGGAGAGAAGGAGGTGTAGGAGCTTTTTAGTATTAAGCTTAGTTGGTAGGAAAATGAAATAGCTAGGATGCGATGAATGACGATGGGGTTGGCTTGCGGTGTTGGCTGGCCGAAACCAAACCAAGAAAGGGAGAGAGGATTGGATGGTTGTAAAAGTGGTGACATGACTAATTTGGGGCCAAGAGAAATGAATAAATGAAAATGTAGTGATGTGGCACAATATGCATCACAACTCATGTTTCAATCCTAACCCTTCATGCCCTAGGGTTGCTAACCCTAGACAATCCTCAAGCACAAACAAGCACAAAATATTTTATAAATAAAATATAATATAGACAAGTTATACAAACAATACAATTTTACAACAATCAAATTAATTATAATACGACTGTTTAATTCATATGAATAAATGGGTACAACTATAGAATTAACATAACCAAACAAGTATAATATTTGCTAACACTTAAGTGTTGTTTTTTTTGATGAATCGGATAGAGCCAAAAGGCTCCAGCCATCAAAAATATATTAATCAATAAAACAATAATAATACAATACAAGCGTCAAGGGTTTTACAAGAAGTAAAATAGAAATTAACGAAATAATGAAGTACAATAAAAATAAACTACACTGAGGGCCAACACACGACGAAGGACCACCATCCCAAAACCATAGAGCTTAGCAGAAGGCCCCGAGATCCGAGCAAACGATCCACGAAGATTGGAATAAAACTCCCTCCACGACGACAAACAAATCCACTAGCAGTCTTGAGGGACTCTAGTGGCAAAAAAGGCGGATAGGCAGTGCAAGCACCGGGGATGTCTACGAGCAGACGAAACTCAACAGTGCCCTGACTGAGAAGTGGACATTGAGCCGGCTTTCCTCGCTAGAAGGCGAGCGCTCACTCGAATCTTCGAAAGATCGAAAACTTTCTTTTTGTAACCGTGCTTAACTGGGGAGTGAGCAGCACTTGCCGAAAGGGGCAACAGTGCCTCTGGGTCAGGAGAAGAGACATCTACAGAAATGGAACTCAGGGGGGAATGGAGACGGCTGGGAACAACCGAAGAGATAGAGGGGATGGGAATGGTGGTGCCGACCCAAAGTGGAAGAGCAGGGGCATCAAGATTAATAGAAAACTTGGGGGGAAGGGAGAGCAAGAAGAGTTCGAAAGCCCTCAGGACGTGACAGAGCCATGTCTGAGCCCCTAATAGTTGATACCAAGAGAATAGGCATCCTGGAAAATTAAATGAGATCGCAGAACATAAGGGATGGGAGAGCTTCACAGCACAGGGGAAGATATAGTACAGCGAAGGGGCCTTCAAATCAATAATAGCTCTTTCAATATGCACAATTGGTGCAGTGGTGCTGGAGTGAGGAGCAGACTCCCTCGCACCACGAGACCATGAAAGAAACGAGGAATAAGATTTGACCCAATCAGGATATGGACCCAACTTCCCGAATAAAGACGAAGCCACTGAGACAGGTCGGGGGTGAGCCTTCAGAGAGGCCCGACGAGGGTTGGAAACAATGGTCGTGAAAACTTTGCGATCCTTAAAAAGGAAAGCAATATTAGGTCGGATAAGAGAGACAGGAAATGCAAGAGGAGAAGAACTAGATGGGGAGGAATTCGACGCTGAACTTTCAGCCAAGACAGAGGAGTCGAAGATCTGATTCTCAACCTTACAGTGCTTACCAACCAAGCTATAGAGAAGCTTACGCTTTAAGAGGGGATAATTAAGGAAGGAAAGAAGTTTGGCTGGTAATGGATGACCTCTGGGCCATCCCAGAAGGTTTTGAAGGGAAAAGCAACGACTACGAGAGTAACCAAGCTTATCACAGAATAAACACTTCATCCTGCTCAAACAATCACGCTTAAGATGTCCAAGAAGGAGGCATCTGAAGCAGACCCGATGATGATCGGGCTTAAAAGACGAAGAAGAGTTAAAGCAGTTGGGAGAATCCTGAGAGGGGAGTAAGAAATCCCAAGTAGAATAAGAAACATTCCTCTGTGAATCCCTAACCGAAACTGAACGGTTAGAGCTAGCTACCGCTTCGATAAAATTCATAGAAGAAAAACTTCCACAAAGGAGAAAAAAATACAGCTCCGATAAGGGAAGTGTAAAGAGACAACACTTCACAGAATGGAGACCAAAAACGCTACCACAGGAAAGACGATACCAGTGCTAAAACAACACAAAGTTACACAAAGAAGAGGAATCGCGCTCTCCAAACAGAAGAACAATAGCGGAGAAAAAAGAACGAGAGGGAGGTTAGATAGAACGGCCAATCTAGAATAATAACTCAGTCAGATCAACGACTTGAGCTAAAGTAGTCGCTGGTAAAGAGACCCCAGGGAAAGGGGAAACACAAAGCCAGCACTAACTAACAGAAAGCCCGCAAAGAAAAAATGTTAACGGAAGCGCTACACAAAGCCAGCTAAAGTAGTTGAAAATGGTAAAGAGACCCCAGGGAATGGGGAAACACTACACAGTGCTAATAGAAGCAGCAAACCGAAGTAAGTGCTCCAGGGATATACCCCCAAAAAAAGACAACCGGGATTAGAGCTAGAAATAAAACAGCTAGGAAACTTACAGTGCACTGTAGAAAATGGAGAATGGAACGCCACTGGATCGCCGCTGGAAGGAGATGAGACTCCTGGCTGGAGAGCAAACTCGAAATAGGGGCACCGGCAAACGGACGGAGGAAAGGCGCGTCGAAGAACAGCCGCAAAAAGGCGGATCGGAACAGGCCACCACCGAGATGGACACGAGGGCAGCGAGAAGGGAGAAGCGCCACGCTACTCCCAGAGAGGGCACCGAGGATCTCGACCGGACAGATGGGAGGCACAGGAGGATGGATGAAAGGCGAAAACCTCCAGTGGAGGGATAAGGATCGCACAGACTCAAAAACAAAAAGACTGAGATGGGTCTGTAGGGATTGGGGAGCTCGATAAAGTTGATTGAAGGGAGAAAGCGAGATGGAGGAAGGAACGATGGGATCTGGGGAGAGAAAGGGCTGAGGAAGAAGGGTTTTTTTGAATTTGAATCGCCTCTCAATCGCCAGAGGATATTTTCTCCAATCACGCTAACACTTAAGTGTTGTTGGTAAATACAATTTATATCTCATGTATAAAAAAAATATGATTTTTTATACAAAAGTATACAACATAATATTATAAATAAAATAATTTTCTACAAAATAATTTTTAATTATTTTAGGGATTTTACAAGGGGAGTAGGGTGGAGGGTGAGGATAGGGAGCAGGGGTTCGGGATTTGGGCGGCAGCGAGGAGGTCGACAGTGTGTGAGCACCGGGATTTGAGGATAAGGTGTTTAAGGTTTGGGGTGAAGATAATGGAGATTTGGGATTTTGGGGTTGTATTTGGGATTTAGAGGTTTGAGGTCGACGGTGTGTGGGCGGCTCGAGTTGATGGCACGGTGGGTGGCTTCGGGATTCAGAGATTGGGTTTCGGCAAGGAGGTGGAGGATGGGGGTTGATGTTGTTATTGCTGATGTAGAAGACAGCGGAGGTGGAGTTTGGAGATTGATGTTGCTGCTTGATAGGCGGCTATGGTTTGGAGTTCGTTGGAGTTGCAGTGGTGGGGAGGCAGCGGTGTGATGTCGGGATCTTTGGGGGGGAGGTTGCAGTCGGAGTTGTTGATATTGACGATTTCTTGCTGTTGATGTTGGGTTTTGTTGAAGATGGTGATGTTGGGTTTTGTTGAGAGTCAGGAGTTGGTGTTGTTGGAGTTGATGCCAATGTTGATGCCGGAGTTCTTGCTGTTGTTGAAGACTGAAAGGGGGTGTTTGCTATTGATGTTGTTGGAGATGGAGTTGTTGATCAGTTGTTGCCGAAGTTGTTGGTGTAGCCGCTTTTGTTGTTGTTGTGGATTAGGGTGAAGGTTAGGGTTTAGAGATTAGGAAATAGGGATGGCAGCTGATTTTGGTTAGTGGGGGAGATTAGGGTTTTGGGATTTGATCGGGAGAGAGAGGTTGTCGACGGGAGGTGAAGTGATTCTGATGAAGGCGAGAACCACTCCACCTCGACGACGACGATAAAATTAGTATAGATCTTATGGGAGTACAGGCTCTTATACCATGTTAGATTTAGGGATAGAAAAAAATAATTTATTGAATTCTTGGGTTTATTGGATTGATTATAGAAAAGAAGGAAAAACTAAACTGATACATTATGCGATATGACTAAACTAATATCTCTTATACAAAATAATAGTATCTAACAGTGAGAAATCCACAAAAACATAACATAACTAAAAAAAAATACAAACCGACACAAAAACACGCTAATAGATCATCATAGCAGAAGAAAAAAATAAAGTGATTTAGGCTTGTCTTACTTATTTTGATTTTTCACAAATTTGGGGAGCATTTCTTTGAATTGCAAGCAATGTATTTCATTTTTCTAAACATATAAAAGTTGAGTTGCAACTAGAATTCTACAATGGCTCTAGTTGTAAATGATCATGTGTTGTAGATATGTTAGCAATCAATTACACATAGAAATAAAAATGAAAAGATAGTTTACAATTTGTGGACTCGTGTTTATTTATTAGTGCTTGTTGTTTAAAGTATTGAAAACCCTTCATATAGTGCATAAAATTGAAAAATGGTTGTCACTCTTTGTACCGAAGTAAAGTTTACAAGAAACCCTCTGACAAAATCAAAATTGAGCTGGTTGTAGCATATTAGAGAGCGTGCATGATGATGATAAAGAAGATCAATGAGCAATAGGGTCTCCTTGGTGCATTCCATTTTTGGGCAGAATAGTTGAGGAGCGCATGCCATCAATAACTACATTATAATTGATTGCCTCAAACCCTTGCATAATTAATTGAATTAATTTATCATTGTAACCCATAGCTTTTAGATCACTTTGTAGAAACTCCCAATTAACTCTATCAAATGCCTCTTCCATGTCCAGTTTGAGAATGAAGAAATTGTTTCTTTTAGAAAATGATGTGGTGATATAATGCTAGACTTCCTTGACAACAAGGATATTATCGGTGAAGTCTTGACCTTTCAAGAAAGCTGCTTGCTCGCTACTAATTGTTGTCTCAAGTATTGGCTTCTTCTATCGATTAATTCATATTCTAGAAGTAATTTTGCGAATTGCATAGCATAAACTGATATACCATCTCTGGATGCTATTGTTAATTTGTTTTACTTTTACATTTTGTATTTCCCATTTTATGTAATGGCTTGCATTATGTGTAAAATTTACTTCAAGGCTACAACATCCAAATACAATGCTGCTCTCAAAATTCTGTCACTGGATTTGTAAGGTATATATCAGTTACGACTTTATCAGATTGTTCTTTTTCTTTACTGCGTGGAATTGGCTTTTACTTGAAGGTTTCAATCTCCGAAAACCAAAGGTTTTTTTCCTTCTGCCTGTTCTTCAATGTTTGCTTCTAATATTCTATATAGTGAGAATCACAAATGTGTACTGAGCTTCAATCTACTAATTATGATACTTGTGCAGTGCATGTATTTGCATGTATCTTACTGTAATACTAGCCAAAAAAAAGCTTTCTCAATGCATAATGATTATTATTTGATTTTCAGCATTGTGACCAGGGCATAAGTTATGAGGTCTGTTGATCTTAAGCTGATATTGCTTGAAATCAAATAGCCCATTCACCAATAAATATCAACTATATTGAAGCAAGGGCGAGAAAGTCAGCGAGAAAGTGGACTCTCTGGCACCTAGCGAGATGGCCATGTTTGGAACTCCTATAATTCAAGCTGCAGTGCAAAGAAAAGAGCAACATTATCTGCAAATATAAGCGAAGCAACCATAAATAAGCACACATTTCGATAACATCATCGTATAATCCTGTTCTTCCAACAAATACAAGTTTTTTGCTTCCACAACCTTCTAAAAGGTGAAGGAAATGACAAGAGTGTTGGCCATCCAACTTACAGTGGATTGAATGGGCTTCCAACAATAACAATCTGAATAAAAATTTTAAATGAGAAATTTCAAGATCAAAATGCACCATTCAAGACATATCATCCAAACACAAAGATGTTGCTTCCAAAACAACGTCACACATGCCCACAACAGAATAGCTATTCACGAAACATCATCCAAATCAGCTAACGTTCTACATATCATCCAAATCGAAGTCACATAGCTATTCAAAACTATCATCCAACCAACAAAAGTTTCAAGTTAACTAACTAAGCTGGCGGAATCGAAAATGAAAAACTAATTCAAGTTTGGGCTGCAGTTAGCTACAATAGAAAAGAGCTGTTTAATCTCTCCATCTATGACCACAACTCGGGTTACAGCACACAAAGAACAATGCCATTCCTTCTTCCCCTCTTGCAGTTGCCTGCAAACAAAATATCGACAATAATTATTTCACTTTAACTGTTTGGAAAGTTTTGAATAACTTATAAAATGTACTCAATTGGTTCAAGAAAACTGTAGTATTCATGACATCTCAGAAATGTACTAAATTTATATAATTTGAAATTTTTATCCAATTACATAAATTAAGACACGTGTAGGCATGTTTCAGGTTTTTTCCAAAGTCTTTCCTTGGTATTAAAATATCTATTAACCATTTGCAATCTGAATTGGCCTTTCGGGTTATTTCAATCAATATTCTTAGCTTGCATTAAATTTGATCCTATCCCACTATTGAACCCTAGCATTTCCCAGTATTCAGTGCTAGAGTAAGAGCTGCAGGATGCACCAATCCCATATGAGGATAAAGGGCCCCCCTCTAGTAGTAGAAAATGCATGTAGGTACTGTCTCCTGTTTTTCAAACGAAAGTTAATAGTCATGGTTTTTAAAATTTTTGACAGAGTTGCAACTGGAAATGGACAATCAACATTATCCAATTATGAATTAATGCACAGTGCCTGGAGGTATTTGCAACCAAGTAAAATCACGGATTAAAAATATTAAATATTAAATCAATTAAACTAAACTAACCTGGAAAAATACAGCTTCCGGGTGACTACACACAGCACAACGCACTGTCTTAGTACGCGGCAGTGTCGGATCTGCTGCAACATCTTGCAGAACTTGAGTGCGCTCACCGGCATCATGAAGTATCTCATTTCTATACACACAGTTGTTATCAGCAATCTCCTGTGGAAGAAATGATGAGTGTCAGACAAAAATTATTCAATAGTAACAAGTAACCACATATAGAATGTCGGATAGAACTATCTTTAATATCATAACTAGTTAGTTGGGATGCGGCTCTAATGACTTAGGGATGAATAGCCCCTCATGTATTGCAAATTCGTTTACTGTCTCAATGAAAATGTTATTAATATTGAATTTGGGGGGACAAATGAGCTTTTAAAAGATAGTATTATAATTGCAACCAATAAAAATGATGATAATTATTATGCATTTAAGAAATTAGACATACGAGATTTTTATCAGCTAATTATAAAAATATGCATTGCATGTGAATAGAAAGAATAACTAGGCCTATATGTTATGTTATTGGAAGAAATGAGAAGCAAGCATTACTCTTAATATACAATTTGAATGAACAAATTTATTGTTTGGAACTGCCTACAAGTCAATCCTAGTGTCAAAGATTTGCAAAGCTAAATTTCAAACATTGACAGAAACAAGGGCAAAGGTAACCCCAAGTTTCAAAGAAAATAAAATATTCACCCTAATTTTATTATGGATGGTAGAAACTCGATGTCATGTTTGATTCAATGCGCAAATTCATTATCAATCATTCAAAGCATAAAATACGATTCCTTCAACTAAACCCTCATGATAACCTTTAAGCTTTGCTAGTTGATGGGGATATGTCACATGATCATAGAGCCAACCATGATCAAAATCCATCCTGACACAAACTTAAAGCAAAATAAAAGAAAGTAACTGTTTCCCACAAACCATGTTTTGAGGGTGTAGCAACAATGGGAGAGAAGAGAAGAAGATGATAAAACTCAGAAGAAACAATAATGATATGATAAGCTCTTTGGCAGAGTGTGCTTCCACTGCTGGAAATCATTCATCAGGAGCAACCTTTCATATTCTATGGGAAAAACTACTCTAGTCATAATTAAACAATATGAATAACCAACAATATTAGGATACACAAATGCCACTAGAATCTAGTGGTATTATGGGGTTAAGAGGTCAGATGTAAAATCGTTGCCTGCAGTAATCAGAGTGACTGCTTGTGGCTACTACCTTGTTTAAAAAAAATTAAAAAATTTAGAATTTTTTATTAAAAAAAAATGAATGATGCCCAATAGTCGAAGAACACTTGTGCCTGTGCCAGTTTGTAGTAAGATGTATGGAACTGCCTGAAACATACTGAGATTGACAGATGGCAGGTTCATAGTTGTCTTAAACATATATTTGTATAGGAAATATCTGTATAGGAAATATCTGTATAGGAAATAATATATCTTTTCCTCTTTGTTTAGACTCTTTTCTAGGTAGAAAATTCGAAGAGCTTCCATATAACAACAATTGTTAAAATTTTCCATATTAACCTCCTTATTTTCCTCAGCCACAAATTCATGGACTCCTAAAGGATCGACCCGCTGTAGCACTGAAAAGCATCTCCAATGTAGAGCACCAGAAGTAACTAGGTAAGATCATATGAATATCAACACTTTAAGAGTGTCGATGGTCTCTGAACTACACCGGTGTTTCCTTTCAGCATCATTGATAGCTTCCAAGTTCCAAACATAATTCTTTTCCTAAAGAACTTTAATACATGAAGAAATAATATATCTTTTCCTCTTTGTTTAGACTCTTTTCTAGGTCTAGAAAATTCAAAGAGCTTCCATATAACAACAATTGTTAATTTTTTCCATATTAACCTTCATTATTTTCCTCAGCCACAAATTCATGGACTCCTAAAGGATCGACCTGCTGTAGCACTGAAAAGCATCTCACATGGCCGATGTGGGACAGCACCCAAGTTTGTAAGCTGGGGTTTTTGTTGGCTCGTTTTTTTTGTCTTTTTTTTTACTGTTTTTTTTTGCTGGGTGTTTTTTAGCTTCTACTTTTAGTGGGTTTTTTTTAGTTTGGTTTTTTTTAATTAAGATTAGATTAGATTAGATTAAATTAATACTAAAGAATCGGATTAATTAACTAAGAATACATTAGATTAGATTAATTTCAAATAAAACAAAATGTACAAAAATATTTTAAATTACGGTTGCTACAGTATTACTACAACTCAACCAATGCTAATCTTTCATGGAAAACTATTCCAGCTATAGTAAATCTACATCCAACCAAAGCTATTTCAAGAAACCAAATCCATGGATTTACTTTCGCTATAGTGTTTTTCCCTCGCTAAAGTAAATCTACATCCAACCAAACCACCCCTAAGAGACAAACATGTAATGTTTGAAATTTTAGATGCCATCACATCGTTATCTTGTATTCCTTTGATGTTCATGATTAAGGGCAAACACTTCCAAGACTAGTTAACATTAAGACGCTTGCATGTGTCACAATGTACACGTTCTAGCAAAGGCTATGTGAAATTACTCTCAGAGTAATAGCAAAATAAGTAAATCTGAAAGGCCCAAAGGTATTTGATCGCTAATTTGAGTTGTTTATTAGAAGTAGGAAAATTCCACATGCAGAGATTAGTTTGTCTACATATTCAGTTGACAAATAAACATAATCAAAATATATTTTATGTAGCATAAGAAAAGGAGATATCTACAAAGTACAACAACAACAACAACAACAACAACAACAACAACAACAAAGCCTTTTTCTCAATTAGTTGGGGTCGACTACATGAGTGCTGATTTTCCATTATGTTCGGTTTAGCGCAATTTCTTCTGTAAGGCCACAAGCTATCATATCTTTTCTCACTGTTTCTATCCAAGTTTAGGTCTTCCCCTACCCCTAACTCTACCCTCAATGCTTATCAAATCAGTTTTTCTAACGAGGGCAGGACTAAGTCTACGTGTGACATGTCCAAACCACCTGAGGCGATTCACTCTTAATTTACCTTGGATAGGAGCTACATTTATCATGTCTCGTATACGCTCGTTTCTAATTATATCCTTCATGGTTTTACCATACATTCATCTTAGCATTCTAATCTCCGCTATACTCATTTTTTGGACATATTATTTCTTTGTTGGTCAACACTCTGCTCCATATATCATTGATGGTCTAAAAATCATTCTATAAAAAAATTCCTTCAGCTTCAAAGATATATGATTGTCACACAAAACACCACTGGCACTTCTCCACTTAAGTCACCCTGCTTGAATCCTATGTAAAACATCTTCATAAATCTCTCCATGTCTTTATATAATCGAGCCAAAAATTCGGAAACGATCTCTCTTAGGTATCTCTTGGCCATCAAGCTTCACTATTTTCTCATTTTGTGTTCTGAATATCACTAAAAATACACTCCATATATTCTGTTTAAGTTCTGCTTATTCTAAAGCCTCTAGCTTCCAAAGTTTCTCTCCACAATTCTAATTTAGCATTGATTCTTGCTCTAATCTCGTCCACTAAGACGATGTCGTCGACAAAAAGGAGAGATCTACAAAGTGATCAGTGTAATTCCACAGAAGTATACTGACTGCATTTTTTAGCTATTGGACTTTTTCAAAATGTGCACAGATGTGTAAATAACATGCGTACAAAAGATTCTATCAGTAGAATCAGTACTACAACAGACGATGTTTAGATACAAACAAACTAAACTACTCATAATATATTGGCACCAAGTAAGGAGTATGTGAGCATATTCATCTCAGTCGAAATTTCATCATCACCACAATAGCTAAGAAAATATCCCAATATTCTCATAGATGATCATGCATCATTCAATTTACAAAAATAAAAGGAGTGCTTAACCTACAGTGTATATGATCAAACAATTCCATCAACCATCATAATCTAATATAGTGTGAAAAGGGTGTTTCAAATAATGAAATCTAACAATAAAATTTACAAAATAACCACAACACATGCTCAATTTAGAAGCGCAAACCAACATAAAAGTATCTTCGTCGTTATAGAACTAATACCAACATCAAGTAAAGAAGGATCGTGATAGTACTGATTCAAGACCACACTATAATCGAAATTGTCAAGAAGAATAGAAATATCAAAACTCATTGCCCTACTAGTGATACTAACGGGTTACTTCTATGTAATGTCCAAATACAAATTTACCCACAACCAACAAACCTAAACTTTCAGTATAGTGTGAACAGGATGTTACAGACAATCGTGTCTAGCAATAAAACATCCAAATAACCGAAGTAGACGCTTGATTAAGGGTGACAACAAACATAAGGGCATCTTCATTGGTTCTTGTAGAAATCATATCAACATGGAGTTAAAACCAGGTCACGGAATTGGTCAATTCAGGACCAATTCAAGAAAAGATACATAAATACTAACTACACTTGTCGGAAATAGGGGAAGGTACAAAATCCACTGCTGAATACTAATAATACTAAAAGGGTTACTTCTACGCAATGCCCAAATGCAAATTGCATCCCCTACCAACAAAACAAAGATTTTGGTATAGTGTGGAAGGGATCTCACATATCTAACAATAAAACATCCACATAACCCAACTACATGCTCAATTTCGAGCCAAAACAAACATAAGAGCATCTACATCCATCCATTATATTGCTAATTTTCACACCCCCACCCCCCACCCCCCCAAGTAAAGCAAAGAATGTATTGATAGACCAATTGAAGATTAGAAACATGAATTTCTACTATAACCACACTTGTCAGAAAGAGGGAACACACAAAACTCATTGCCGTAAACCCAGTAATACTGAAAGGGTTACTACTTCGCAATGCCCAAATGCAAATTTGACCAAGTACCAACAAACCCATTACAGGTTTTTAAACTTAACCTAATGTGGATGAGGATTACTCTCCAGAAAACATCACATTGATTCATATGAGAAAATCAACTAAAAACTAATAGTAAAGCAAAAGGAAATAATCGACCTGGTGATCGCAGTTCCTGCAAGCGTAGAGGAGGATCTTCTGCTCCCTATCTTCCTTGGGGTACAGAATGTTGTTGCTACCAAAAAAACAATGAAGAAATTGCATATTGAGAAATTAATCGTAGCCCAATTTTTTTTTAAAAACAATGAATGAGGGTCGTTGATATAAAAAAACTTTACCATTCTCGGCAAAATTTCATGGTACTCATGGTTGTTCTACGGTGATGAAACCCTTTTCCTGAAAAAATTAATTAACAAAATCCGTGAAGATTCAAAGAAATCATTGAATTTTCTTTCCCAGTTTGGCCCATACAAAATTCCAAGATTCAAAGAATTGGAATCTAGAAGGTGAAAGGAAAAATAAATTACAGGATATGATACGTGAGGGAAAGAGGAGGAGGAGGCAGCGTCGCCGTCGATGGCGGTGGATTGGAGGCCGGCGACGTGAGTCACGTGACGCGACGGAATTGGAGAGAGAGAGAGATCGGCGTGGGTAACTAGCAGGGAGAGAAGAGGGAGGGGGGGAGTGGGCGGTGGCGCTTTTATGGGAAAGAAAATATTGGGGATTTTTTGTATGGCCCAGATTAGATTTGTTGGACTTTTTGTATGGCCCAGATTGATTTATATCTAGGATATAATAAGGGGGAAAAAGATGGTCGGTCCAGATCTGTTCTGGACAGATTTTACAAAGCAAATTGGTGACGTGCAATGCACGTGTAAATTATTAGTATAACACAACTACATTTCATAAATCAATAATCCTAGTATCCCGATTTATATATATTTTGATGGCTGGAGCCGTTTGGCTCTATCCGATTCATCAAAAAAAAAATAATCCTAGTATCCTATGGACTCCAACAAAATCCTTTTATGTGAGTGTTAGATTTAGGGATAAAAAATAATAGTTTAATGAATTCTTGGGTTTATTGGATTGATTATAACTGAGTACAGTGTATCTCATATATATAGGTAAGAAGGGAAAATTAAACTAATACATTATTCAATATAAGACTAAACTAATATCTCTCATCGAACTTATCACCCCCTCCCAAACTCAAGTAGATGAACAACTCAAGTAGACGGCGTAGGGAATGCGCTCAAGTAGATGGCACATGGACGATCCGACTTTTGGATCTTGAAAGGTGTAGAAGTGAAAAGTTGTAGGAGTTTGTATCCGCTCCTGACACTGAAAAAGTTGTAGCAGTAGTTGGATCTTGAAAGGTGTAAAACTGGAATGTTGTAAAAGGAGTTGCGCAGGGTAGATGACGAACTGAGTTGGGATCTCACCCTGGAATTAAGAAGTAGTAGAAGAAGTTATGGCGCACGGAAGCGGCGCATGTTGGGATCTCATCCCCGAACTAAGAAGTAGTAGTAATAGAGGAAGAAAGTAGTATGTAGGTGGCGCACGGTAGCGGCGCAAGTTAAGATCTCACCCACGAACTGAAAAGTAGTTGTAACACCTCGTAACAATTTTGCCCTCGTGTTTCTATCTTTTTATCAATTTCATGAGAATAATTTATTTCACATTAATCTACAATTCTGCATATTGTTTACCCAACTTGTTTATATAATTTAACAACTTATGCATAAAAGATCAATTCCAATTCATGCAACTCAAACATGGCCTACTAACAAGGATCCAACAATACTTTCACAACTTCTATTGTATTTTCAAGTTACTAACATGACAAATTATAAAGGATCATTTTATCTAGGATGCAATTGCTTCTAAGAGCATCCACAATGGAGTTTGCTATTTTTTAGCAAAATGAGAAGTATAAGAATAGAATAGATGTGAACTTGTGCAATGGTGTATTCTCATATTTTAGACGGACACAACATCATGTCTCGTCTTAGTGTTTTTTAAAATAAAAAAAAAACAAACAAAAACCATGGGACACAACATCATGTTGTGTCCGAGAGCATCCACAATAAAACGGGACATCTTGTCCCGTTTGAGGTGTTTTTTAAATTTTTTTTTTATTATTGGGAAGGACAATACATCATGTATCGTCCGACTCATTTAAAAAAAAAAAATGCACGGGACGAGACATCATGTATCGTCCGACTTTGGAACGATACAAGATGTTTCGTCTTCTATATTGCTATATTCGCAAGCCCACTTCTCAAATATGAGAATGGACTGTAGATCGTTTGCTATTTTATGAGAAAATAGCAAACGACTGCAGCGCTCCATTCTCATATTATTCTCATAATATGAGAATATGAGAATTATAGCAAACGACTGTGGATGCTCTAACAAGATCAATACCACAAGCAAATTAACCATATTAGAAGTCTACAATTCATGCCACAAAATCATCACAACTAGTTAAGCATGCATACTACAAATTCATCTAGAAATTAAGTAAGGAAAATCACCCACCTTTTTGAAGAAAACGAAATTAGAACTCCTAGAACGAAAGCTCCTAGTTCCACACCGATTGCCTAACACTTCTCCTCTTAGCAAAAGCAACTCCAAGTCTCCAAGAATGAAAATCCAAAACCTTCTTGCTCTCTTTCTTTTCCTCTCTCTTTGATTCTTTAGATTAGGTGCAAATAACATACAATGGGGTTGGGGGGGGGGGGGGGGGGGGGGGGGGGGGTTGGGGTTTACAACCCCATGAACTCACCCCACTCCTCCACTTCTCCAAAACCAGCCACCTCTCTTGTGTATGCACACACACACGTGCACGTGTAGTACACAAGTACGCTTCTCATTTATTTTATATTTTGTTCATTTGTTAGTAGTTACTAGTTTGTTACAAGACAAGTGTAGAAAAATGAAAAAAGTGTACAAAATAAATGTACGATTTATTAGTGGGCTTCTTATTTACTTTCTTTTTTCTATTTTTATTTATTCCAATGGGTGTAAATTAGTCTTTTAGGCCTATGGACTTAATTAAGAAAGAAAAATGAGGCAAAATAAAAGAAAACTTATGTACAACTTAGGGGGAAAATTTTAGAACAAAAATGAGACAAATTTGCACGTGCGTTTCACATGCAAAAAATGAAAAATGTATTTTTATTTAATTTACTACGGGATGTTACAAATAGAAGTGAGAGTTGGTGAAGGCCATCAATAATTTGTGGATTTGGGAGTTGCAACAGAGATAAGTGTTTGCACTCTAGTCATCTTTACCCCAGCGGCAAAGGTCTCTCGTCATAGTCGATACCATTTATATAATAAATCATAAGCTAATTTGAAGGGGAAAAAATCTATCAAGTGGCTCTCCTTCAATTGAATCAAAATTAATGGCTCAAATTCACCCTTCAAAAAGATATTTTTTCCCCGAAAGTTTTCCCTTAAAATTAAAAACTATCCCCCCAATACATAAATCCTTCTCACTTTATTACTCTCTCTCTCTCTCTCACTTTAAAAACTATCCCCCCAATATATATATATATATATATATATGAAAGGGTAAGAGAGAGAGAGAGAGAGAGAGAGAGAAAGAGAGAGAGAGAGAGAGAGAGAGAGAGAAATCGTCGGTTGCACACTACTTTGGTGAGCACTCCGTAAACACTCACGAAATAGAGCACCTATGACAAATCCGAACCGCTCATATTGTTCTATATACCTTAGATAGCCTAACAATAAAAAATCAAGTAATTTGAAGTTCATTTGCCCATGATTTACATCATCACAAAATTGTATGGCTGAAAATTCTAACAGCATGATGGATGGGCAAATGAACTTCAAATTACTTGATTTTTTATTGTTAGGCTATCTAAGGTATATAGAACAATATGAGCGGTTCGGATTTGTCATAGGTGCTTTATTTCTTGAGTGTTCACAGAGTGCTCACTAAAAGTAGTGTGCAATCGAAGGGGACTCTCTCTCTCTCTCTCTCTCTCTCTCTCTCTCTCTATATATATATATATATATATATATATATATATATATATATATATATCACTGTTCCAGTTGTACGTATTTTATTACGTAAATTTTTGTACTTCAATTTTCAGATCAGTTTTATTTTTCTCTTTGGACTCTTTATCTAAAGCCAGAATATTTTTTTGATCAATTTTATAATTTTGTGATTTTTTTGACCGGAGTTTAAATACAAACTTTAACCCTGATTAATACTAATCCTAATCCTAATCCTAATCTAATCTTAACCCACTCCCGCTAACCACTCACTCACAGCCAACCCACCCTGCCTAATTCTACGCCTAACTCCACGGCTTCTCCTCCTTGTTCTCATTTTTCCACACCTATATGCTCTCATTTTTCTACACCTCCACCACCCTAGCTACTACTCCTAATCCCCTCTTCCGTCACTATATCCTCTTTCATTTTTCTACAACTAACCCCTCTTTCTCTCCTTATATATTATTATATATAATACAAATGCATGCATACATGCATGTTGTGTCTCTCCCTTCTTTTATATATATACACATACCCATGTGCATACAGCCATCCCACACTTCTCATTTCTTTCTTTCTATATATACACCCACACACATAAACCCCTCATTTCTACATCTCATCTTTCACTTCTCCTTCTCTTCATCTACCTTCTTCACACCCGAGAGCTTAAGCAACACCCGAGCTCCACTTTACCCTCCACCTCCGAGCCGACGACTCCATTTCTACGACCCCGTGAACCCCGAAAAACAACCTGATGCCGCGCCATCTCCTTGTTGTTGTTGTCACTCACCGTTGCTACCGTTGCTCACTCGTTGTCGTCTTGCTGCCATTCTTACCGCCGTTGTGCCGCCGTCCGTTGCCGACATCGCTTCTTCTTTCCGTGGTTAACACCACCACCGAAATCGTCACGTTATAAGACAAGTACCTTGTACACTCTTTTTGTTCTCGTACAAGCATTTTCTTTGGACTCGTGGCAAGTAGTCTAGTTATCATCATATTTTATTGTCAAATTCCGTTCGAGTCACTGGTTCCATGCTATATCAATTCAAGAGTGAACTGTTAACACATTTCGAATCGTGTTATCGAATATCGAATATTCAACCTTACTATCTCTAAAATTTCTTGACCTTGCACTAAGAATTAGACCATGTTTTCGATACTGGATTGAAGATTTTCTATGTGGAAATCGTAGCCTATTGAGTCCCGAATCCAGAACATCTTACGGTTTCTCAATCGGATGTATAGATTGTGAGATATCGCGATTTTAGTACTGGCATATCGTGAATTTCTGAACTTGCACGGGATCACTAACCGGTCTCTTGTACTGAGAATTTGACAATGTTCCCGATACTGGATCAAAAAACTTTCTACATAAAAATCGTAGCCCTTCGAGTCTAGATATCCGAAACATCCTACAATTTTTCAATCCGATATATAGATTGTGAGATATCGCAATTTTAGTATTGTGACTCTGAATTTCCAGAATGCGCGCGAAACATCGAAACCAGCGAAAAATGGATTTGTACGCATAGCTACTGTCTCTAGAATATATCGTGTGAATATGCATTAGAACCGGAAGAGAGTCTACTTTCTAAAATTTCTGAAGGAATTGGATTTTCTTTTCTGTAACAACGGAAAAGTGAATTTGAATGCAGATATGTCAAGTTGTCTAAAAATTCATCTCTACGTTTTTGCAAATAAACCCGTTATTTTTTATATTTAATGAACTGAGTGTATTATTGTTCTTGTAATAATAACTTGCATAGATATAATAGGTTGATAGCATGCATTTTATACCACTTGATAATTTATAATAACTACTCTCGATACATGTACTCGTTTTACGTCTCATATCCATGATTACTGTCCTTGGTATTTTCCTTGACTAAACGATTTGATTACACCGTTCCACTAGTCGTACCAACTGCATGTTCATAATTAATTATAAAAGAATAACAAGTTGAGGTTATAAGGGTACGACTTAATAGTGGACAATATAGGGGAGTATACTCGGAAGGGAGCCCGTGTTTCCCGAAATAGTGATTCTTGATTCTTGATTACACAATTCTTGATTACATAATTCTCGATTACATGATTCATGATTACATATCTTGATACTATCACTAGAAGACCCGAGTACATAATCCTATAGAATTCACTCCTTAAGTCTAAACGTCACATGATTGATATGCACCGAACTTGTGGTATGGGACATAGGATTGCGTGCATTAGATAAGTTAATAAAACAGATAAACCCGAGATTTTCACTAAGCATGATTCTTGATTACATGACTCTTCATTACATGACTCTTCGTTACATGACTCTTGATTCTTGATTACATGATTCTTGATTACATGACTCTTCATTACATGACTCTTCATTACATGACTCTTGATTCTTGATTACATGACTCTTGATTACATGACTCTCGATCATTGATTACATGATTATCGATTAACTGAGCCTAGGTTATCAATTGCTTGTATCTTGAAGTCTAGAATACACTAGTTACAATTATTACTTACATGATCATATTGTCCCAATTTCTTGCTTACTTCCATATTGTATTTGTACTTCTACTTCTTGTTTCTTCCATGTTATATCTTGTTATATTACCCCTTTTACTGCTTGTTGCTACTTGCTGCCCGACACTTGCTCTAACAGGAACTTTTCTATTTTTCTTTGAGTTAATAATTATACAGGTACTGATGGACCCGACGAGCAGACTCTCTAGACGATCGTTGCTGCTTCCTTACTACTTCATGTTGTTTTTCTTTCAGTCGCTATTTTATCTAGTTGTTATAGCGAACTCCTTATCATATTATTTTATTTCTGGCACCTTATACTCCCAGGCATCTTGACCCATTGTTGATGTATTATCCAAATGATGGTTATTCTATTTCCAGCTCATGAGATTATTATATTTGCCTGCGTGAATGTGTTATAAAGATCTTGTTGAGCTTATAATTGTACAGCTTATGGATGATGTATATCATTCGCTGGGCCTTAGTTGAGTGCCTGTATTTCCGTATAGTGGGAAGCGGGGCATGACAATATATCTTCAGTCTTCACCTTTTTAGCTCTCTCTCTCTCTCACTCGCATTCCTACTCCATCTCCTCATCCATATAGAGCCTCATACGGTGTCATGCCGATACTTGTCTGGAAACAGTTGTTGTAGGGAAATTCCACTAGAGCCAAATGTCTCTCCCAACTACTGCCAAAGTCCAACACATAATACCTTAGCATATCTTCCAGTACCCGGTTGACCCTCTCAGTCTGCCCATCAGTCTGAGGATGGAAGGAAGTACTGAAATCTGTCTTCCAAAGCCGCCTGAAGACTTCTCCAGAAATGCGAAGTGAATCGCGCATCTCGGTCGGATACAATAGATAATGGAACTCCATGAAGCCTCACGATCTCCCCAACATATAACTCAGCTAGCTTCTCCATAGACCAAGTAAGTTTCATCGCTAAAAAGTGAGCTGATTTGGTGAGTCGGTCCACAATCACCCAAATTGCATCGTTACCTTTGGAACTCCTGGGCAATCTTTTAATGAAGTCCATGCTGATATTATCTCGCTTCCACTCCGGAATGGGTAATGGTTGCAACAAACCCCTGGGTTTCAGATTTTCAGCTTTGATCTGCTAATAGACTGCACATCTAGCTACGAACTCAGCCACATCTCGCTTCATCCCTGACCACCAAAAACACTGTTTGATGTTATTGTACATCTTGGTACTCCCCGAATGTACAAATAACAAAGTGGCGTGTGCTTCCTGTAGAATACTCTCCTTCAGTTCTGCTTGATTCGGCACACACAACCGCTCCCCAAACCACAATACTTCATATTTCACTTGGAATTCTGTTAACTTACCGGCTCCAACTTTCTCTTTCATCCCTTGAATCTCTGGATCGGTCTTCTGACAGTCAATAATTTTTTCCCTCAATGTGGGTTGAAGTCTTAACTGGGCTAAGGATGCCCCCAATCCTTGTACCAACACTTCTATACTAGCTCGATCAAGCTCCTCTGCCAACGTCTCCTGGGTCGTGATCAAACTAGCAAAACTACTCTTCCGGCTGAGTGCATCAGCTACCACATTGGCCTTACCCGGATGGTACTTTATTTCGGGTTGGGTATTCTCCAACACTTCCAACCATCTTCGCTGCCTCAGTTTCAGATCTTTCTGTTGGTAGATGTACTTCAGACTTTTGTGATCCGTGTACATGTTAATTTTTTCCCCATACACGTAGTGCCTCCACTACTTTAGTGCAAAGATGATTACCGCCAACTCCAGATCGTGGGTTGGGTAATTCTTCTCATGTGGTCTCAGCTGCCTAGACCCATATGCTATTATATTCTCTTCCTGCATCAGCACACAGCCCAGTCCGCGATGGGAAGCATCGCTGTAGACATCATAATTGACTCCTGCTCTTGGCAAAGATAGAATGGGAGCGGTAGTCAACATCTCCTTCAACTTCTGAAAGCTAGCCTCGCACTGTTCTGACCATTTAAAACTCACGTTCTTCCTTGTAAGCCCCATGAGTGGCACAGCTATCTGGGCGTAGCCTTGAATGAATCTTCGACCGTAGCCGGTTAGACCCAAAAAGCTCTTGATTTCTTTCACTGTAGTCGGTCTTGGCCAATCTTTCACTGCCTCAAACTTCTGCGGATCAGTAGCTACTCCCTCCATATAAAGGATGTGACCCAGGAAGGCGACTTTGGTTTTCCAGAAGTCACACTTAGACAACTTTGCATATAGCTTCTGCTCCTGTAACTTCTTCAGTACCTTTGCTAGGTGCCCAGCATGCTCTTCTTCTGTCTTGGAGTAGACCAAAATGTCGTCAATAAACGGTCACAGGACCCTGTTCCTCATGTCCATGAAGATAGCAGGTGCATTTGTTACTCCGAATGACATGACTAGGAACTCGTAGTAACCATGTTGAGTTCTGAACGCCATCTTGTGCACATCTTCTTCCTTCACTCGGTCCTGGTGATAACCCGACCGTAGATCTATCTTAAAGAAATCAGCTGCTCCTTGTAGATGTTAGAATAGATCATCGATTCGAGGAATCAAATATTTATTTTGCACTGTCACCTTGTTCAATTCTCTGTAATCGATGCACATCCTCATCGATCCATCCTTCTTCTTTACCAAAAGAACTGGTGCTCCCCAAGGTGACGCACTCGGCCTGATGAATCCTTTGCCCAACAGCTCTTCAATTTGCTTATTGATCTCATCTTGTTCCACTGGCTCCATTTTGTATGGTGCCTTCGAAATAGGTGCACTCCCTGGCTGAACGGAGATGCTGAACTCTACATCTCGCTGAGGTGGAAGTCCGGGTAGATCTTCTAAGAAAACTGATGGAATGTTTCGGACAACGGGAATCTACTTCAATTCTTTAGGAACTTTCTGCTTAGTCAGAGTTGATACCAACTGTTTGTACTTCCTCTTCCCTTGAAATGTAACTGCTGGTCCTCCTTGTGCCTTCACCACAACTTCCTTACTGTTGCACACGACAGTGGAAATGTAGATTGACATCCAGTCTATGCCAATGATGATGTCGTCCCCCAAAACCGCTCAATGAGGTCGATGCCAAAGATTCTGCCTCCAATTTCAAGGTCACACCATTCATAATATCGATCGATAGTACTATTTTCTCCTGACGGGGTAGCTACAGATAGAGCTTTGCTAGGAAATTTTTTGGTTCGACTCCCAATCATTTTGTAAATAAGGGTGACACAAATTAATGAGATGATCCAGTATCAAATAAAATTGATGCTTTTATTCCATTTATTTGAATTACTCCGGTGATGACGTTATCTTCTGTCAGCCGACATGAACCAGTACCAGCTTTTCATGTCGGCTTCAGTGGCTGCCGCCCTCCTAACCAGCTTCTTAAACCTTCGGATACCTAGGGGTATCATTCGGGACCTCAAGCTTGGCCTCAAACCTTGCTCAAACTTTCGCGCCCTCTTGGCCTCATTGAGAACCATCTCTGGCGCATACCTGGAAAGCTGATTGAGTTTGGTCTCGTACTCTCGCACCATCATGCTTCCTTGTTGCAAGCCCAAGAACTCTATGGCCTTCTTTTCCTGTATGTCCATAGGGAAGTAATGGCTGCGGAATTCTCCCAGGAACTCCTCCCACATAATATGTACATTGCCCAAGGTCCTCTTTAGTGATTGCCACCAGACCCCTGCGTCTTTCTCCAGCTGGATGGTGTCCAGTTTCACCTTACTCGCCTTAGGAGTCTCCAGAACTTCAAAGACCGTCTCAATTTGCCTGATCCAGTTGTCTGCTGCATCTGGATTGGCCTGGACCTTGAACACGAGTAGATTCATTCTTTTGAATGACTCCACCAGTCTAATTGCGTCAGGAACCTGTACTGCTTGTCCCGGTCTAGTATTTTCAGCAACATTTACGGTGAAGGCATTCAGGGTTTGGTACACTCGAGCACACTCGAGCAAGTTCTGTTTCTAGGTCGAGTCCATTGTTTTCACCATTGTGTCCTTTGCCATTGCGGTTCCTTCGTCCGGCCATTTTTGGGTCATAAAACTTTTTATTAATCACCATAAATAGCATAACTTACATTCTTCTTTAAGCAAAATTTTATCCATTTCCAAAGTTAACATTAAGAAAGGAAACTTGCTCAAAACATCTAGTACATCACTTAAACATAAAAATAGCCTAGATCCCACGGTTCCTTTTGGCTTCTCTGAGATCACCCCGTAGTTCCTTGATCTCTTTCTTCATCTCTTCAAACTTCTGATGACGTTCCTACTTGTACCAACGAGTTATGTTGTCCAGTTGGGTGAAGTGGCGGGCATTCCTGTGTCGAAGCTTCTCAAGTTCCCATACTCGGTAATTTAGTGTTTGGATGTGCTCCCTATCTTCCGCCTGCTGTGCTTCCAAGCAGTTTACTCTCCACTTTTGGGTATCCAACTCCCTCCAAAGAGAAGCAACAATGTTGCCTTGGTTATCTCGAATGGGTTCTTCGTCTGAGGATCTATCTGGGGAATTAGGAGGAGGTAGAGTAATCTCCCTGGATTCAGGAAGTTCTTCCTCTCTTTCTTATGGGTCTTCTTCTTTTATGGGTTCTTCCTTGTCGGGAAAGAACCATTTTACCTCATCCTCTGGGCTATGATGATTAGCCATCTTATAGGGTAAAGGAGGAGAAACATCAGCACATAGAGCAACACAAATGTAAACTTCGTACATTTAAGTCTCTATAGGCTGAACCCACACTCTAATGTCCACCCTAATGTGTCGTCCTCGTGAATTTGTACTACTCATTGAAGTTGGACTCTGATACCACTCTTTAACGCCCCGAATTCCATAATACGGAAATTCGTAGCACAACAAGATCTTTACTTCACTTCGTTCAATTTTACAAGGAATTTGAAAACTTCTATTACATCAAGTTCTTTTACAATAACAACGCAGCGGAAATAAAATGAAGTACAACATGATATGAATGTAAAATTTAAAACATCAAAAACTTAAAACGGGAAGTAATCTTTAGCAGCAACCATCTTTATATCTTCTTGCAAATCCAATGCCTGCATTTGAAACTGTGGGCACGTCAGTTGCTTACAACCGACGCAATATTATAAACAGCAATCCTCACTATGCTGTATTATAACGATTTACTTACTTTATCAACCACACACTTGAATGCATTATAATGTGTAAAGGTGACTATCCTAAACATGTCAGTGTATGTTATGCCTTAGATGCCTAATGCAGATGTTTACACTACGATGTACTAATGCATGCTTGTTCGGATTGTATGCATCCCATACTACATAGGTCCAAGGGCAAGCCCTTAAGGTACTCCACATTAAAGGGTTCATATCCCACGTTATGCATCCTAACCAAATGAATATACTCCAACGCATAGTCACCGAAGAGTCACACCTCCAGGATATTAGATCTTACCGGCCTACCCCTATCCCACCTCAGTGGATTTATCGAGCGTATCCTTAGCCACGAACCCTAGCAAGTGGATCTTTCGCAACTACAAACCAGGCCTACTCCTAGCCCACCTTAGTGAATTTACCAAGCGTATCATGTCCGTCCCAAACATTCCTAGGGACTGCAGTCTCTTTACCGGTCTTTCCGATGATCGGATGTACCCCTAGCCTATTTACATGGATTTACTAGCCGTACTCCTCCATCTCGGACCCTTAGGTGCTGCACGTCCTTTACCGGCCACGTTCCTCGTTGTTTCTATCATATCTTCTTCTAGTGCATTTCCCTAGGTTTAATTAACATCATCACAACCTAGATGCTGATTTACACTCCTACCGGGCTTAACAAACATCGAGAACGATGACCCCATATAGGCCACTTCTCAAATTAATTTCTCATTTCATCAATTGCCGGTACATGAGTCTCATTTAGCATCTAAATTACAATAATCATCTTATTAATTAAGTCAATTAAATCATGACTAACTTCAACATAAATCTCTCATTTTTTATACAAGTATCTTTCACTTAATTCATTTCCTTCATAATTTTTGATCATGCACTAACTGACTACCTTAATAACATTAGAAGATAACTCTACCTTAATAACATTAGAAGATAACGCATTTAATCAAATTCTTGAAGACCAATACCTTTAATCAACTTCTTGAAGACCAATACTTAATTAATTTGCCGAAATTATTTACTTCAACCATTTTGATTAATAAAGCTTCTCACATTATCCATAGTTGGAGTACTACTTCCATTTCTAACATCAAATTCTATAAAAGCCTCTTAATAAAACAATTTATTAGGAATTCGGTTCCAAAACTTTCGTTTGTATTTTTTATTTAATTATTCAATCTCTTCCATTATTTTTTCTAAGCCCAAAAGTCGTATTCACAATATTTCTTAAGAGAGTTCAATTTCTTTAATCAATTTTCAACCTAACTTGTTTCTTATTATAGTATTAATCCATAACTGTTTAACATAAATATAAATTTTTAGGCTTCCCATATAGACTCAAATTAGTGAGAAATATTTCTTATTATCTAAATAATATTTAGAAAATATTCTGCAATTTTTCGGAATTTAAAAAGTCAAAAGAAACACTAAAATATTTATAAAAAAACGAAAAATGCGCAATGTGTGCTAATGCAGTTTCGAACCCAAGACCCCCGAGCCACATGGCGCAACGCGGCGCACTGCGCACACTCTAGCCACTCAGGACAAGTGTCCTAAGTGATGGTATGCGGGTTTAATTACTTTTAACCTCAATCTCTGTTCATCTTTCTATTTTAATTTCTTATTATACTCTACAACTTTATTTGTTTTCCCAATTTAATAGATTACAATTTATGTCTACAATCTGCAGAAATGTTTATCTATTAATTGTAACCATAATAAAAATTTATTTTTATTCATATATGTTGTAAAATGGTGATTGTTAGAAAAACATAATCATGCACTTGTATTTAGCATTGGTATAAATACCCGAAACCCGGATCTGATCCAGACCTGACCCGGGCCCGACATTGGACCGGAACCGACCCGGCCTATCCGGGTCCGGGTCGGGTCCTAAAATGGGACCCGTTGTACTTTCGGGTCCGGGTCCACTCAAAAGAGACCGGACCCGGACCCGTTAAAAAAAACCCAAAAAATTAACATAAAAATAAATATTCTATCCTCATCCATCCTCTCCTTACTCCTCAATTCTAAATCTTTTTCTTCCAAACTCAAAACTCATGCCTTTTTCTTCTCTCCTCTATTCTAAATTCTCCACTCGCTGCCTCCGCTCGCCGCTCACACTTTCGCTCCTACCCGAACGGGTAGAAATATTTTAATAGGACCCGGAACCGGAATCGGAACCGGACCCGGTCCTCATGGGTCCAAATCTGGGTCCAGGTCTGGGTCCGGGTCCAATTTTTGGACCCGTAGAGGACCGGGTCCGGGTCTGGGTAGTGAAGGACTCAACCCGACTCGATACCAATGCTACTTGTATTTATTAGTAAAATACTTCTTTCAACCTCAATTCAAGACTTCACAATTTCGTTCTATCTTTTTATCAATTTCATGATAATAATTCATTTCACATTAATCTACAATTCTCCATATTGTTTACCCAACTTGTTTATATAATTTAACAACTTGTGCATAAAAGATCAATTCCAATTCATGCAACTTAAACATGGCCTACTAACATGCATCCAACAATACTTCCACAACTTCTATTTGTATTTTCAAGTTACTAACATGACAAATTATAAAGGATCATTCTATCTAGCATGCAATTGCTTCTAACAAGATCAATACCACAAGCAAATTAACCATATTAGAAGTCTACAATTCATGCCACAAAATCATCACAACTAGTTAAGCATGCATACTACAAATTCATCTAGAAAGTAAGGAAAATCACCCACATTTTTGAAGAAAACGAAATTAGAACTCCTAGAATGAAAGCTCCTAGTTCCACACCAATTTCCTAGCATTTCTCCTCCTAGCAAAAGTAACTCCAAGCCTCCAAGAATGAAAATCCGAAACCTTCTTGCTCTCTTTCTTTTCCTCTCTATTTGATTCTTTACATTAGGTGCAAATAACATACAATGGGAGGAGGGGGGGGGGGGGGGGGGGGGGGGGGGGGGGTATATAGGAAATTTGTGGCTAGAATTAACTCCACTACCCCATGAACTCACCCACTCCTCCGCTCTACCACTTCTCCAAAACTGGACACCTCCCTTGTGTATGCACACACACACGTGCACGTGTAGTACACAAGCACACTTCTCATACATTTTACATTTTGTTCATTTGTTAGTAGCTACTAGTTTGTTACAAGAAAAGTGTAGAAAAAAGTGTACAAAATAAATGTAGGATTTATTAGTGGGCTTATTTTCTTGTGGACTTCTTATTTACTTTCTTTTTTCTATTTTTATTTATTCCAATGGGCTTAAATTAGTCTTTTAGGTCTATTGTAGCGTCTCAAGTTCCACACACTGGGAGCTCGTGACACTTACCCAGAATCTTTACTTCAATGAGTACACAACACAGAAATCACAGGAAATTAGAAACTTACATTACAGAAGGAAACTATATCTTTTACTTGGATGTTTTCCGCAGCTTGAGTCTCCTGCTCCACGATCAGCAATCCTGCAATTAGCAAACTGTAGGCACGTCAGTTGAATACAACTGACGCAATGCGGATGAAAACCGCAATCTTCAAAATCCTCAACAATCAATATTTGATGCAGAAGAAAAATGTGAAAGTCAAAACACAAGTGTTGATGTATGATATGATCTAGATTCTAATGCACAACTCATATGCACACCATGCTCTTAATCTAATGCAAACTTAATTTAGAAACGTATGCATCCCATACTACATACTCCACAAATTGAGTTCGTATTCTCCAGATGATAGGGTTCGATCTCTCGCCATGCATCCTACTCCTGTACTCATTCCTATTTCTGACATTCATCTAGCGACTGCTAGAGTCTGCAGCACATGTGGTCCATTTTTTCTCCTGCAGTCGGATTGTGGTCCTTCTCCACTCCGAATGACAGTGATCACACTGTTCGTTCAGATCATGGTCCTTCTCTACTCTTACAGGATCATGGTCCCTCTCCATTCCCGGTCAGGCCGGTGATCACCAGCTCTGTCAGAATTATGGTCCTTTTCCACTCCTGCCCCTACCAAAGTTATCATAAACATAAGGCGAATCGATAGAGCCATCCCTACTCTGCCAAGAGACTTAGAGTTACACTCTTGCTCCTTGTTCGTATTGATAATTCAGAACATAGACGGAAATTTAAGAGTCCATCTCCTAAGTTCCGACAGGACTTGTGACTTACGTCTGCATCCCGTTCTTATCACTAAATCTCAGAAATTAACAGTCGAGACCACGCCGCACGTGTCCCAAATGAGACGCCGCCGCATGTGTCCCCAGATAGGTGAGTACACGCCCAACTAGTGTTTGTCCTTACCAATCATCCTAAATTAATTTCTTAATTCACCAACTTATCCAATTTTAATTGCTTTATTATCACAACTTCTATTTTCTAAGTTAATTGAACTGTGCTCCTAGTTTCCACTTTCACCCTTCAGTAAGTTTACTTAACTAAATTAACTTAATTCACTAACTAGGTTCTAAGTGAATCCGTTGAGATTTAATTTGGATTCAACTTAGCTTTCGAATCATGCTAGAGGTCGGCCCAACATGCACCACACTAGTGCACTCAATGTGCACAAAACACTACCATATGTAGATAATCAAGTATGCATACCCGCATACACATGCATATGGTATTCCATCAATCACCGCATTCATGCCTACAATCTCTTCTATACTACCAATAGTTCTTTACTTTACTAATTTACTATCATACTAACCTATTTAACTTACTAAATTAATCATATGATCACTACTTACACAAGAAAATCCTTATATAGTTCTCAACTACACATTGGAGCTTACTAACACAATTAGGCTTACTAACATTTCAACCAAGCTTACTAACATTTTTAGTATAATGCTAGTAGCTCACTAATACAATGTTAGTAGCTTACTAACACAAAATTAGTAGTTTGCTAACTTGTTAATAAAAAGACTTTAAACATGAAGTTTATTATACATATGAATTTAACATAGTTATTCTAATCATCCTCCTATTACAAATACATGAACTATTGAATATACACATAAACTCTACAACATTCTTCTACTACTACAAGTGACTACTTCAAGTGATTAAACTATTCTACTACAAGTGACTACAACAATAACTAAACTACTACAAGTGATTACATGACTTTCTATGAATTACTACAAACAACATATCATACCAACAATTCTATTTTTTATATAACTTACCATTTACCGTATATAGATTACTATATAACTAATTTCTTGAATTACTAGACAATATTACCAATTTCTAAACAATACTAACTAGGCATTCATCACTAACACTTCTAGTCTATATAATTTGCTATGTGTGAATTACTAAACAAATAATTAAGAATAGAACATGAGTTATAAGCAAGTAAAACAACACTAACAATACTCTTATTTAATTCTTTTCATGATATTTTAAATTAACACATCAACAACCATTCATGCAAGTAAGTCGTAGCTTTTTAGAATAGGAAATAACAAGCATCAATCATTCATTCCATATATAAAGAAAAATAATAATAAAATACATGATGTATGAAGAATACCCACTACAATTTCTAGCAAGCATAACTTCAATACTTCACACAAGCATATCATTCTATGTCAAAAGTCATAAAAAAAATAATCAAGAGATAAAGGAAAATACCCACTTTGATTTGTTTGCAACCTTCAAGTTGCTATCTTCTCCTCCTTGCACCTTTAGTCTTCTTGACTTCTTGCTCCAATCCAATAGTAGTAGTAGTAAAGTAGTATAGTACTAGTAGTAGTAGTAAACAGCAGTAGAAGTAGTAGTAGGAGTAATAGTAGAAGATAGCAGCACTAGTAGTAGAAGATAGCAGCAGTAGTAATAGTAGACAGCAGCAATAGTAGTAGTATTAGACAGTAACAGCAGTAGTGGTAGTGGAAGACAGCACCAGTAGTAGTAGTATTAGGTAGTAACAGAGTAGTAGTAGTAGTATTAGGTAAATATATAGAGAAATGGAGTAGAGAAAACTACTGATGTTGTTGTCGGCTGTAAAGAGAGAAAAAGAGAGAGGTAGTGGGGTGTAGAATGTGGTGGAAAAGTGTAGAAAAGGCTTAGGTTTCCCCCCTTTTTTGCACATAACCCCTTAAGCTTTATTTAATTTACACCTAACCTATAGATAATCATGTTGGATTGGGCTTTAAGAAAAGAAAAATTGGGCCTTTAAAAAGAAAACAAGTTAGGCTTTAAAGAAAATATATAGATGAAAATAAACATAGTAAGAATAGTGCACGATAAAAATAAAATAACCATTACTTATTTTAGGGGAATTACACCTATGGAATTAATTAAGAAATAAAAATGAGGCAAAATAAAAGAAAACTTATGTATAACTTAGGGGGAAAAATTCAAAAATGAGACAAAATTGCACGTGTGTTTCTCGTGCAAAAATAAAAAATGTATTTTTATTTAATTTACTACGGGATGTTACAAATAGAAGTGACAGTTGGTGAAGGCCATCAATAATTTGTGGATTTGGGAGCTGCAACAGAGATAAGTGTTCGCACTCTAGTCATCTTTGCCCCAGTGGCAAAGGTCTCTCGTCATAGTCGATACCATTTATATAATAAATCATAAGCTAATTTGAAAAAAAAAACTATCAAGTGGCTCTCCTTCAATTGAAATAAAATTAATGGCTCAAATTCACCCTTCAAAGAGATATTTTTTTCTCAAAAGTTTTCCCTCAAAATTAAAAACTATCCCCCTAATACATAAATCCTTCTCACTTTATTACTCTCTCTCTCTCTTTCTCACACACACACACACACACACACACACACACACACACACACACATAGTCTTCACCTTTTTAGCTATCTCTCTCACTCGCATTCCTACTCCCTCTCCTCATCCGGCGATCGTCGGGAAAACTCCTTCCCTAATCCCCCCCCCACTCCCCTGCCTCCTGCTTCCTCCCCCTCTGGTGGGCCATCCGCTCCACGTAGCAGTTCGCCTCCTTCCTCAATTTCTTGCATGTAAGTAGCTAGGGGTTTGGAGATTAAAATATATTTTATTAGGTTGTGTGGCTTGGTGGTTTGGTTTATTTTAGTAATTTTTGATAATTAAGAGATTTCACGGTTGAATATCTACCCTGTTTGAGTTAGTCTAACAATAAAATAACTGAACTAAACGGAAATTGAATCTAAATCTTAAGCCAAGACTAGGTTAGTGTTAGGAAGGAGAGTCTATGGGAGAATAGGGAGAGAAGACGATGGACGGATGGACCATGGTTAAAATTTGTTGGGAGGATGAAGTGGCATGACAAAATCTGTTGAAAGACATATTTATTTTATTTTGACCATAGTTTGGAGTATATGTGTATATTTTTAGTGTTTCAGATTAGAATGTAGTTATGTTGAATTATGTACCTTTAATTCTTTATACCTAAGTTTTTAAATTGTTTGTGTTTTGGTTTTGGGTGATAATGTTTTAATCCTTTTAAATTTTGTAAGTGTTTCGGCTGAGGAGCTGGAGACGGTGTAACACCCCGCAAAAATGAAAATGACAATTTTGCCCTTGTGTATTGCCGCAAAAATGTAACGTGTTTTCACTACGTATTTAGATTTTTGTCTGTTTATGTATTCACAGTATTAATTTTATCCTATTTGAGTCAACTAAAATATAATATTTCAATCTCTGTATTTTTACGTGCTTTTTATGTGTTTTCGATGCACGTATCAGCTACGTATTTTTCCATCGCTACGTGTGATATTTTTTTTAGTATTGATTATTTATTTTCGTGTTCGAACTCATTTTATAAACGGAAGTTCTTTTTCTCCATTTTTATTAAAATGATTTTGTACGTGAAATGCACGTGTTTCCTACGTACGTAGCAATTTCTTCGTAAAATTAATAAATATATTTTCTTATATTGTATTTTTATTATCTTTAACATTTTTCCGTTGATAACATCAAATTTCGTATTTTTGATATTTTACGTGCGACGCACGTGTCAGTTTCAGTGCGCGTATTTGAGCGTATCCACTTTCAAAATAAATTTTGGAGTATGTGTATTTATTTTTTTGCATAAAAATTTTTAGATTTTTAAAGTAAACTATTTTACCTACATAACAGTATATATATGTATAGTATATGTGATATTTATGCATATATTTGAAAATGAATTAGGATGGGAGGAGGGCCCACATTGAAGACTTGGGCTGAATTGGTAAATATGGTAAAAGAAATATATGTATGGAGTGGTGTGGGGGCCCACATGAGTGAAACAACATGTAATGCTGTTTGGTATGGGGCTGATGACGTCAGCCTTGCCTTGAGGCCCACACGCTGGTGCACTGCTGTTTCTCCTTCAGGATGAGAGAGAGTGGGTCGGTAGGAGTTGAGAAGGTGAAGAGAATGGGAGTTGGGTTATTAGAGAGGTAGAAAAATGAAAGGTTGGGGGTTTTGAAAGTTAAGAAAATGAAAGGTTGGGGGTTTTGAAAGTTAAGAAAATGAAAGGTTGGAGAATTAAAAAGAGCAATTTATTAGGTGGAGATTTATGCAAATTAAACCCTCCCATTATCCTATAAATACGCCCCCCCATTTCTCCTTCTCTCTTCACACCAAAAATAATCTAAACAAGAAAAAGAAAAGAAAAAGAAAGAGAGTAAGAGTATTCTTGTGCTTGGAGGAGTCTTGCTAGGAGAAGAAGAAATTGCTAGGAGCTAGGATTGATTGGTTGGAGCAAGGAGTACTTCCATCTTGCTTGTTCAACTTTCACTAGAGGTGGGTGTTCTCATACTTTCTAATTATAGAATAATGCATGCTAATAATAATAAATGAGTAGTATAGAAATTTTGATGAGATTATGTAGATCAAATACATGCTTTTATTTGTGTCAAGAAATGTGGAGAATTTTTGCTATGATTAATACACAAATTATCACCAAGTTGTTTGCAAATGAGAAAAGAAATAGTTGATTAGTTGTCATAAACTAGTATACTTGAATGTCGAGATTTTTGATTATGTGAATGATTGTTGAGTTTTCCTTTTTGATAAGTGTTGCCGCTGAAATCAGTGTGGGGGCAAACAGATAGATTTGTGGATTCAAGGGAAGTTGAATATGCAAACCTGAACACCTTCACCAGAGCTTGACCGAGATTCTCCCGCCGTAGACCTGCAAAAAGTGCGAAACACCGGGGTTGATTCCGGCAACGCACCCTCCGACGCTCATGTCAGTAATCAGAAAGAGTATGAAAGAGCTTTTTTTGGCAAAAGATTGATTACTTGGTAACAGTGGGGGATGGGGGGTATTTATAGCCGCCTTAGGAACCAGTTTCAGGTTTAGATCAAATTCCTACTTCCCAGTGAATGGATAGAAGTGATCGGGACCGTTGATTAAGAACAATCATAAACCCTAGTTCTCCTATCCTGCTGGATTGGGCTTCTTGCGGGTTGGAATCCTCACCCAGTAAGATGGACCCGTTTATGGGTTATTGAGCCTTTGGAAAAAGAACCAGTTTCCATTTTAGACCCGTTTGTAGGTGAAATTACCATTTTACCCCTGAGCTTTAAGATTCGTGCCCAATTTGGATGGTTCTGATTTAACCCTATTTTTAGCCATATCATGAGTCCCCACTCTAGAAGACTGAGTTTGATCAGCCTTTGAGGAGTAGTTTTGTAGAACCCCGTATTTTTAAAATATTATTTTTAAAGGTTTATAAATGAATAAAATGATTTTTGGAGAATTTATGAATATTTTCAGAAAAATTTATCTTTTTACATGTGCAAAATACGTGCAAATACTTTTTTGAGAAGTTTGAAAGTCAAGTTTTCTTCATGAAAAATCATTATTTAATATTTGGGATTTATTTAGTATTTTTCCAGATTTTTCTGAAATTAATTGGAACCATTTGCAAATTTTGAGAAAAGAAGGACCTTTTTGCAAATTTGTCATTTTTAGGGGTTAAAATGCAAAATTTACTTTCTGGACGTTTTGAACAGTACTGGTTGAGATTTAGGATTATATTTTACTTTTAAATCCTAATTTAAATGAATTTTATTGAATTTCCAAGAATAGAGCTATATATATAAAGTTGTATTTTGAAGGGATTATTTTGCAAAAGTGGGTAAAACCCTAAACTTCATTCCGGGTATTTAAAAGGATTTTTCCAGCCGTCATTTGTTGCAATATACAGAATTTTGTGATTTGTTTGGAGGAGCAAGAGGAAGTTCTGGATCTCGCAAAAAGGAAGGCTTTTTCATTGGATCTTCTCAATTCAAAGGTGAGTGATGTAAAATTGTTTTGTTGTTTTGATTTAGGTGAGTGATTGTTTTGGTCTGTTTTGTTTTGAGAATGATGTGAACTTTGTTGGGAATTGATTCATGTGAACGATGGTTTGTCGTTTGTTGGATATGTTATTTATTTAGTATTTTTGCATGAGAACGATGCAAAGGTTGTTGTTGTACCATGTATGTGAATCTAAGAATGATTGAGTAGATCTTGGTTTATAAAGTGGTATTGCTAGAAAGCATGTTAAGATTTGAGTATGGTTATGATCGGGTGGTTAAACATCTGGATCTTGTGGTTGCAAATCAGATTCTAGTTTTGAGTTATGAAAGAAATTTAGTATTGAGAAACCCTAATGGAAGGATTAGTAATTTAGAACATTAGAACTTGAGTTTTGAGATAATGGATGATTTGAGAATCGTATCCAAAACTGTGAATACTTTGAGATTTGTCATTTTTACCTGAATACGGATTATTTTCATAAACAATGAATCTTTAGAAAAACTCCAGTTTTGATTTTGTATACAGACCTAAACTATACAAACTGTAGGCCGACAGTCGACTGGTCTACTTAACAGTCGACTGGTACGATCCTGCTGCTGTATCTTTAGTTTTCTCGAAAATCCGTTCTGGACAGTCGACTTAGACCCCTTTCAGTCGACTGGTACCCTTAGAAATTATTTTTCAAAGTTATCGTTGATTTTTCTCTGGTAAGTCGACTTATGACCTTTTAAGTCGACTTATATTCTCTTTTAAGTCGACTTATGACTTTGCAAGTCGACTTATAACACTTAGAATATTTTCTTAAAGATTTCTGGAATTTCTCTCTGGTAAGTCGACTTATGTTTTTATGAGTCAACTTATGATTTGGTAAGTCGACTTATGTTTTTATAAGTCATCTTATATTTTTGGTAAGTCGACTTATGTTTTTATAAGTCAACTTATGATCTGATAAGTCGACTTATGTTTTTATAAGTCATCTTATATTTTTGGTAAGTCAACTTATGTTTTTATAAGTCATCTTATATTTTTGGTAAGTCAACTTGGGACTTTTATAAGTCAACTTATATTACTTAAACTTATTTTTCTTAAGATCATGGATATTTTTCCCTCTGGACAGACGACTTACTACAGTATAAGTCGACTGGTACTGATGAGTTTTCGTAACTTGAGAATTCTTTCAATGATTAGTCTTCAGATATTTTAGCCTAATACTTTGTCTTCAGTTAAGCATATGATTTGAGATATTCAGTTAAGTATATGATTTTGAGATATTCAGTTGAGCTATTTTGTTGGTGGAAAGTTGGTTAGGGCATTTGAGTTTGAGTCTCTAGAGGATGTGTGTGACCCTAGTATACCGGCGTTGAGTTATTTTGTTGAGGCCTGTTGAGGCATTTCAGTTGTTTAGTTTTAAGTTAGTCCGGTAGGGTACACCAACTCTAGGAGATTCGTTGAGTAATTAAGTAACCCAAAAATAATAAGGACAGGCACTAATGGTGATATGATGAACGAGAACATGGGTCAAGTACCTCAGTATGGCTTTCGGTGTGGGATTTAATCTCCGGAATTATCCAAGTATCATACTTTGGGTGTGGGATGTATCTCCAGAATTATCTCAGGTAAGTTACCTGCGGTGTGGGATATATCTCCAGAATTATCCAAGTAGTAACTTTGGGTGTGGGATTGATCTCCAGAATTATCGGAGTCGAGGCGAAGCACATGTGGTATTCGTGTGATGATGTGTCAATGTTTCGGTGTGGGATGGTCTCCGGAATTATCAAGGTAAAATACTTGTGGTGTGGGATCTATCTCCGGAATTATCGGGCATGGGCTAATATTCACAGTTTATCTTTATCTCGTAGTAGTCATCGTGTTAGGATTAGTTGCATAGCGGGGGATTGAACCCTATGATGTGGAGACGTTAAGGGCTTGCACCGAACCTATGTAGAGTGGAATGCATAGACTTCGACAAGTACGCATTAGAGAGTCCGCATATATAAATTGTGTTTTCTTGACTTGGTTTTATGCATGTGGTTTCCTGTTTTCTACACATGACACTTGGTTCAGTCTCACTTGTTGTTTACCTTTCCTTGCTACATCGTATTTTATGTATTCATGTTTACTACTTGTTGTTTAAGGAATCATGACTAACGTTCATTTATGTTGTTTGTTTTTATGTCACTCACACCATTTATGGCTGACCCCTTTAGTTTTGGGGGTTAGGGATCATCTCTAGCCTCACATGTTGCAGGTTGTTGCTTAGAGTTTGGAGGTGGGATGCTTGAGATAGTTTTTGAGATAAATTGGTTTGAAAGAGTTTTGTGTAAATTTGTAAAAGCATATTTGAGATAGTTTTGTGTTGTAAATAAAAGAAAATTATGAGTTGAGATGTTTTGAATTCCGCTGTGCTTTGTAAAAGTTGTTGTAATAAAAGTTGAAAATTTTAGTGGTGTTGGTTGTGTTTAATGTTACATTGAAGTTGATGCTGGGATTGTGCCACGTATTTTCTAAGATATTATATTAGAAATTCGGGGCGCTACAAGTTTGAGTGTTTTGTGGAGTTGTATCGGAGTCCAAATGAGGGGTGTCGAATCTTTATATGAGGTATTATGGTGATTTTCGGTGTTGGTTGCGCGCTCAAGGTTATTCTTGGGCTCTCCTGGACTTTTGGTGACTTTTCTTAATTTTTATTTATTTTCCGGATCAGTTATTTAATTTTGCAAAGCGGTGATTTATTGTTTGGGGGCATTAATTAATTATCCTAAATAATAATTATTTATCCGGGGGTTCAAAATATTTCCCTGAATTTATAATTATTTTTTAGAATTTTTAATTAATTTTTCTGAATTTTTAATCATTTTTTCGCAATTTTTAAATAAATAATTCGAATCTAATAAATAAAAAACTAATTTTTAATACCATTTATGACGTGGCGCAATCTGGGCCGCTCACCAGCCCAAAGCGCGAATATCTGAGTGATTGGACGGTCCGAGTGGCTCGGTAGCACTTTTCTCCGCTTATGAAGGTCGGTGCCCCGGTAGCTCGGTTAAAACTCCTCGGTAGCTCGGTAGCTTGGCGCTTCATGAGCTACCGAGCTACGTGGCTGAATCTGGAGCGTCCATCATGGCGCGAATCACGAGGTAGGAGGCTCAGATCACGAGAAAACGTGATTTTGTCGTTTTGTGGGCGTGGCGTGATCTGAGCCGCGCATCATCTTTTGACACGAATCTTGGAACAATCTGACGGCTTGAGTAGCTCGGCAGCATTTTTCTTCAAATGTGGAGGTCGGTACCCCGGTAGATCGGCAAAGTTCCTCGGCAGCTCGGTAGCTCGGCACTTCATGAGCGGCCGAGCTACGTGGCTAAATCTGGAGCATCCATCAGGGCGCGAATCTCGATGTAGGAGGCTCAGATCACGAGAAAACATGATTTTGTCATTTTGTGGGCGTGTCTGAATCTGAGCCTCTCATCATCTTTGGGCGCGAATCTTGGGACAATCAAACGGCCCAAGGAGTTCGGCAGCATTTTTCTCCAAATGTGGAGGTCGGTGCCCCGGTAGCTCGGCAGAGCGCTTCGGTGGCTCGGCGCCTTGTGAGTTGCCGAGCTGCGTGGCTAAGTCTGAACCGTCGCCGCCCTTCTCTATTCTGTCGTTTAGCCTTCCTTAATGGGCTTGAGGGGGCCCCCAAGCATTACAAAGCCCAAGAGTCGCTTCTTTCACTATAAGTTTTCACCCCCCCTACCCTCTCTCTCATTCTTTCACTTTTCACTCTCAGAATTCACTTTCGCTCTCAAGTTGCCCTGCTAGCGGAGATTTTTGCTCAGCAGTGGTTGCGTTAGCTGTCGCGACAGGCAAGGCAATTTCCGGCGAGGTTTTTCCGACCGAGAACATCACATCAAGGTTAATATATATATATATATATATATATATATATATATATATATATATATATATATATATATATATATATATTCTCACTCTCATATATATACCCTACGAGATGTCACAAGCGTCCTCGAGTAGTAAGGCTTCTTCCTCGGGAGGTCGGAGTGATCAGCAGTTAGTTCACGAGGAGGGGGAAGAAGTGCAGAGCCGAGCGAGGGGGAAGAAGGTAACAGGGTCATCCGCGGCCGAGCCGACCTCTTCGCTCGTCAAGGAGAAGGGGAAGGAGGTGGCCAGGCCAGTGGTCATCGAGACGGTGGTAGAGACCATGAAACCAGCAGCAGAAATGGGTCGGCTGCCGACGGTGTTATCCGGCCACGGGGGGATCAGGCAGTATACCGGCGAGCTGCTGACCAAGGTCGTCTACGGACGCTCGGAAACATACGAAGAGAACGAACCGAGGGAGGTTACTGAAGTCGACGATATACCCTCGGTTCTAACCGAACGAGATCTGCTTCGGATTCGGAAGAGCTTCGTCATTCCCCCGGAGTACACCTTGATTCTCCCCGGTCCCGGGGTGCGGGCTTGCACAGCATTCACGCCCGACACTTGCGTCTTCGCCTACGACGCGTTAAATGCCGGATTGCATCTCCCCCTCCATCCCTTTGTGACTGAGGTGCTCCAGTGGTATGGACTGAGCCTGATCCAGTTCATGCCGAACATGTGGCGACATGTGCTCGGATTTCTGCTCCAATGCCGAACAGTGAAGGTAGAGCCTCAGCTCGTCGTCCTCAGGAGCTTGTACCGGATCAATCGGATGAGCACCGAACACCGGTACTATCTGTCGCCTCGGAAAGGCGTCAAGTTGATAGAGAACCCAGACTCTATCAAGTCGTGGAAGGGTAAATTCTTCTAGATCCGAGGCCCTTCGTTGTGGGACTTCCCGACCCGGTGGAAGGAGGACGTGCCGAAGTATGCAAAGGCCGAGCCGGTGTTGACTCCGGCCGAAGCAGAGGTTGCGGCGAAGCTGGTCGGCCTCCCGATGTAGAGTTGGAGGGACATGAACGAGGAGGTGCTCCACGGGTCGGGCCTTAGTCCGATCGATCCGAGTACGCTCCGGACATCTCTATCTCCTTGTTTTCTTTTTGTTACTCATTATCTTTCTAACTTTGTTTTCTTTATTCGACAGAGGCTCCGAGCATGGACTTTAGGGCAATCATGGCCGAGCGGAATAAGGCCACCGTGGCCAAGAAGAGGAAGAGAACGAGCACGAGGCCTTCGTCCGGCCGACCCACCAAGGTTCCTTTGGCTGCGGTCGTGGATTTGGCCTGTAACGCCTCGAATCCCAAATACACTGAATTCGAGATGTTCTACAGGATCTTTTCGCTTCCTTTAGTACAGTTTTATAAGGAAATTTAAACTTTTCACTTTACATCAGAGTTTACATCAATATTACACTTTACATTGCACAGCGGAAGTAAAATTTACAACAATGAAATAAATATACAACAACATTGAGTAATCTTTAAGCATTTGTTCTTCTTTAATCTTTATCAAGCCATTTACCTGCATATAAGACTGTGGGTACGTCAGTTTATTTAACCGACGATCATTATACACGGCCATCCTCTCTTTGCCGAAAATTGTATAACTTAATTTTCCATATTTAGCAAACACAAACTTGTCACAATTCAAACTAAAGGGACTACCCTATTGATGTCGTGTCGTGATTGTGCACTTAGTCCTTAATGCATTTATTTATATTACATGACACTAATGCGCACTTGTTCGGATTCTATGCATCCCATACTATATAGGTCCGAGGGCAAGCCCTTAATCGTTCTTCATCTCTGTATGGCTCAATCCCTCGTCATGACTTAATCTACTACTGTAACTACGGTAGGTATCTTAGTGATCTATGAGTACAAGCTCGTGTACAGAAAATTCTGGAGGGGAATCCCACGCACTGACACGACGAATCGAGCAGGAAACCTATGGACAATTCAACCTCACTTCATGGCACACGATCCTCTTGTAGTCACCAAACATCCCACAAGCGTCGCCACCGGGACGATAATTCTGGAGTAGTGCCCACGCCATGTCTTGACGCATCAAGCAGGCAGCCTGTGGATCACTCTCACACCGCCACACCGATGGCCCTCATACTCGTGTTTTTCTCCTACTTTCATCACGTCTCCACTATGTACTAATCTTTAGTTTTTATTAGAATCATGAACAAAAAATCAAAGCTTTAGAGTTAGCCTCTCCACTAAACCGGACTTATTCATTCATTTCAACATGACCAACCTTGGTCTTTCTTTTCAAATTTCATTTCATTTCCAACGCCGGGGGAGACTTAGCTACTCTTTTGTTTCAATTTTCAATTCACAAATTCCAAAATGAGCATTTCCAATTCATAAATTTCCATGTTGAGTCATCATACTCAAAATATTTCTCTTTTCCAATCATGATTTCTAATCCATTCACATAGTCCATAACTATACTTGAAATTCATATGCTTTATCAATTATCATTTTCACTTTGAAATTCACATCACTAACAAATATTCACAATTCATATTTTCCACATTATTCTCAAATGAGAATAAATTGCATCATGTCACACAATAAAATTTCTTTTTGCCAAATTAATCTTCTAATCCTTCATTTCAATTTCTTCTTGTAAGTTGTAATTTTTCCACAAAGTATATATATATATATATATAGAACCATAGTTCTATTTATGCCTTTTATTCTCAAATCATAGTGTATTTCATGCAAATGATTCCCAAATCATTTTTTATAAAGTCTCTTATATTTTTAGGAGAATAACCATATTTTTTTCATAATTTTTGGACAATTAAAAACCCCAAAAAATAATTTTTTTCAATCTTGCCGAGGGCAAGATTCGAACCCAGCACCCCTGAAAACACATCCCAGAGCACAGACCACTAGGCCGTTTGCACCAGACGATATAAAGAAGGCTGAGAGCCATAAGAGCTCTCGGCTGTAACAATGTTTATTTTTATTTTTCAAAAAATACAAAAGTTTGGTGCCAGCAGTATTCGAACAAGTAACCCCTGAGAAGCCGCACGTTACTGTAGCAACCAAAGGCATCCCGACCGCTCGAGCTATAGGCTCGGGTTGTCATAAGTACAACTCGAAATTTATTTAAGACAACTCTCTCTCTGTTATTAAAACGTTTCGATGTTCAACTAGCCTTTGTTTCATTTTGCTTTCATGAAATTTACTGTATAACTCCAGATTAGTTCTCCCTCACATAATTTACATACCAGTATGAGCAAAATAATTCTTGTAATAATTAAAACATATTTTCATACAACTAATTCAAATTCTACATTATAATACTACATTCTTTCTCTTTTCGATATTTCTTCGCATTTAGCCTTTTAATCTTTTTATCAATAAATTCTACATAAATTCTTTGTCTTGAATCATTTACTTAACATACAACACACATATTAACTTATTCATGCCCATATTAACACAAAAGATCTATTTAACACAAGAAATTGTATTATCAAACTACTAATTTTTGTGTGTAGTTCTTGAGAGTAATAAATGTGTTTATATCAATCAATCCATGATTCTAATCAATTCACATACAACTTAAATAATAAAACCACATATAAAATTGCATATCCACATTTCAAGCATTCAAGAAGTCATTTTTCCCAATTAAAGTGTGCTCTTCTTAATCATTTTCATGCTTCATTCTTTCTAATTAAACTAGCATGCATTCCTACTTTAGAAATAGGAAAAATTTTACCCACCTTGTATGGAGAGACAAACACAATTAACAATTCTTAGACGGATGTCCTTGCGACGAATTGCTCCTCCTCCTAGATGCGCGCACACGAACCTCCAAGCACACACCCAAAACCGAAAGCTCCCTCCTTGAATAGCCGGTCCCTCCTTCTTCTTGGTGTTGCAAGAACAAGCCCACACACACTCAATCTTTTATCTCACAAAAATACTACTAGATAATGCAACTTAGACTATAGGTTTGGAAAGATAAATAGGTACAAGGATAACTAGCCATGGGGGGGGGGGGGGGGGGGGGGGGGTATTTATACTAAAAATCAAGGGAAATAGATGGCTAGGATCAATTTGTTGGTTGTAAGATGGAGGGCTAGGATGAAAGTAGGAGTTGCAATAACTACCCACATCCAAGTAACCACCACACCATGATCACCATTACAAAATTTGATTTTCCCTCCCAAAAAGATCAAAACCGGCCATGGGAAGGAGTGTGCATAATGCACGTGTACGTGTAGTGCACGTGCATGCAACTAGGCCCAAAAATTGTACATTAAATTTTTATATAAAAATAAAATAGTCTTTAAATTGTATTCTACATGACAAGTTGTATAAAAATAGATTAATCCATGGGCTTTAGTTTATGGGCCAAAATACTTATTATAAAAATAATAAATTTAATTAACTTTGGGCTTTTAAAAGAAAAGGCTTTTTAAAAGAAAGGGTTTTTCATCCATTTAAAAGAAGGCTTTTGTATAAAATAATTTGAAAGCACAAATTTAAATATTTATACCCATCACAATGAAAAATAATTATAAGATTTAATTCAACCAAAATATTGCACGTGCACACTACGTGCAAAATAAAATAATTTTTCATTAATTGAAAGATCAGGGCATTACATGGCCTCTCCTCGGAGATTAGCCTCGGCTGTAGGTCTTCTTCAGTCGACCCCTTCTGATCCTTCGGGCGAAGGCTTCTCCGTCTCGGCAGCTTTGACGCTCGAGGCCCCGCTCCTTACCGAGCAGGCCGAGGCCATACTGACCGAGGGCCACAAGAAACTGTTCGTCCCCGATTGGCGGGTGATGAACCACGACGATTTCTTGGGGGATTCGGCGATGAGTATGCAAGCTCTTCATCATCTCCCGACCCCAAAAGACTGAGCCGCACTGAAGGCGGGGACGACAGGTGACGATGCTCTAGAGGTAGCTCGGTCGCTCATGTTGGTAAGTTTTCTTAGTTGATTTCGATAATCTTTGAAAACTTTCTAAGTTTTTAGCTTGGCTTTCAATGCGCTCTAACTGCTTCTTCTTGCAGGCCAAGTTCCACTTCAGCCACCTTCTCGAGCAGTACGCCGAGCAGGAGAGGAAGTTGAAGGCCGCTTGCGATAAAGACCAAGCGGAAAGGGCGAGGGTCGTGAAGCAGTTCAAGGGGAGCAGCACCGCTCGGATGCTTTGGCAGCACAGGTCGCCGACTGGGAGGCGGCCTTGGCGCAGGCGAGGGAGAAGCTTGCCTCAGAGGTGGCTAAGGCAGCCGAGGAGAAGGTCGAGGCGAATAGGGCCCTGAAGGCCGTGATGTGGTAGAAAGTCGAGGCCGTAGAGGCGGCAAGGGCAGAGATAGAGGCCGAGGCCAAGAAGCACATGATGGCCAACATGGAACAGTCCTATGCCACCGCGCTCGAGCACATCGAGGCTCGAATTCCCGGCTTCGATAGGTCAGGGTACGGGCTGTGGGGTCCGGTCGGCAAGGAGGACCCGGAAGCCGAGCAAGAGGCCGAAGGAGAGGAAGGGGACGAGCAACAAGGTGACGAGGCCGTGGTGGTGGAGGGAGGGGACGACGAGGCTACGGCCGACCCCCCAGCCATAGTGGCAGAGGAAGGGGAGCCGTCTACCGAGGTGCCCGTCACCGAGCTACCACCTAAGGTGGCCCCTTGACCTTTGTTGCCTTGTATTTTTTCTTCTCTTTTTTCATGTATCGCCTTGTAGTGGACTGGCCACCGCTTTTTTTGTTATGAATGAAATTTTGCTTTCTTTGACTAAGTGTTGGGGTCGATCTTGTTTTGAAGACGTCTTGATTTGAAATTTTTCTAAGGGTTGAAAATAATTTCGTTTTGAAATCCAACTAAGTGTTGAGCACCACTCACTTTAAAATCTAGCTAAGTGTTGAAAACTACTCGCTTTGAAATCTAGCTAAGTGTTGGTAACAACTTTGCTTTGAAATTTGGCTATGTGTTGCTCGGGCTTAGTGCTGTTGTGTTCTTTCAGATCGCCGAGTTGCGTCTAGCGGAGGCATCGCCAAACACGGTAGCGGTTGAGGTCTCTCGTCTCCAAGCTAACTTAGGAGCGAAGAAGTTGGCTCTTTCTCGCAGTCGAGAGTGTTTTCTCAAGAGCGAGTTGGATCTAGACCACCTCAAGCTAACATTGTCGAAGCGTGTCTCCGAGCTGAAGCAACTAAAGAAACGAGCTCGAGAAGCTCCTCCCGAAGGGGAAGTGGAGTTGCTTCGGCAGGCGCTATTTGACGTCATGATGGAGAGAGATGAACTTTTAGCTGAGGTCCACGAGTTGACGATAGCAGAAGACGAGCTTTCGGCAGGGAGAGAGGAACTAGTAGCAGCGAAGGGCAAGTTGACGGCGAAGCTTGACGAGCTGAAGAGGATTATAGTCGACAAGAGTATCGAGGTTACTCATCTCCGTCGAATTATTGCCGACAGCTTTGGTGACGCAGGCTTTGCTCGGCTTCCTCGCTTCAAGATAGCCGTGAAGGACAACTCTCTGAAGCAATGAATCGTCGAACTCGAGGCGGAGGTCACTCGCCTCAAACCCCAACCTGAACGGATTAATGTCAGAAGCACGTCGTGTACTCGTAAAGAGAGCGAGAGAGAAATTTCATTTTACGAGCTTGCGACTTGCTCGCCTGCTGCTCAGCAAAGCCCTGTTGACGCACAAAGTGGGGTGGCTGCTTCGTCGAGCGGAGCGTCCTTTGGGGCCACCGTCAGAGGCAGTGCTGAAGATGCGTCTCAGTTTGTCTGTCTAGAGATGAGCTCCGAGGTTAGGCATCACCGTCCCCGGGTTTCTTTGAACCAGAACATTCCTACCCCGAGGAGGCATTGAAAGAGTTGTCTTGTAATTTTTGCTTTTCGAATTTTGTAGCTCGTCGTAAAGAAGAGTAGCTGGTCTTGTAATCTGAGTTTCCTCAAACTTTAAACTTTATAGAAGCGAGAGCTTGTTTAATCTTTTGCGCTTGTGCGTTTGCGTGTTTTGTTAATCATCTATGGTTGTAGAACTGTAACCACTGTTTTTCATTTTATGTATTTTGGAGTGTATTTTTCATTTTTGTATATTTTATCGCTCTTGTATTTTTCTGAACCGTATATTGGATTTGTTTTAAATATATATTCATTTTATTTCATTTTGAGCTCCCTGTGGTTGGTTGATGTTTCTTTCATCTTGTTGTCACTATTTTGATCTTTTCCTCATTTTTTGGTCTCGTTCCCTTTATTTTATTTTTTTTCTCTTGGTGCTATGGTGGTATTTTGATTGTATTTTGCTTTTCCCAATGTTTTATCCCCTAATAAGATTTCCAATGCCAAGAATACCCAATCCTAATTGTATTCCTATTGTTATTTGACCCAAAATTCAAAACCCATTTGTATACCTATTACTAGATACTAATACCCTCAACCCATTAACCCACATTAAACTCCTATATATAAACCCCTAATCCTAAAACCTTAAACCCTAACCCTAAATCTCTCTCTCCCTCTCCTAATCCCGGCCTCCCCTTCCTTGTGTGCTCCCGGCCTGCATCAACCCCAAACCCAACCACTACCCCAGCCGGCCACCTCCCCTAGGCCGACCTCCCCCATTGACGACCACCACATCTCCACTTCCGGCCACCTCTACACCCCCATCTTCGACACCATCACCATACAACCCGAGACCCCCCTTGCTTGATTGCCGATCATCACCACAACCACCATCAACCACTCTTGCATCATCCCTCCATATGTTCTCAAAGTGGGTGCTTGCCACTTTGATCGTTGCTTCAAGGAGATCGTTCATGTGGAGTTTTCGTTCGTTGGGCTTGGATTCGTTGCTTGTAGCGAATTTGTTCGTGGATTTTTCTTCTCTTCGTGTTTGCATCGTTCTTCAACTCCAAATTAAGGCAAGTAACTTGTACTCCAATTCATTTGTTTGATACAAGTTAAAAAGTTTACCTATAGTGTAGTTGGGTCTAGAGACAACCTTAGATTGTGTTTTTCTTGATGGGTTTTATCTCTATTGTGATAACTTGGTCATAGATGACTCATGACACAAATCCTGATATGTGATAACCTAGGAATTGCCCAATTCTTGATTCTAGGCATGTATGTGAATATTTGTGTGAATTTGTGTTTGGACTAAAATCCATATGTTAGATTTGGTGTGGATATGTTAATAATCCCTAAAACATGATGTTTAGATGCTTGGTAGGTTGTATTTCAAGTTTGGAAGCGTTTGGATCAATAATCGTGAATCTATGATGTTTTTGTTTTGAAGTGTGAAATCTATAAATTCTGGATGTTATGTTTTGATTGCTGTTTTCGTCTATGCTACAGCCAGTATCTTGATTCCAGTATAAAATATGAAATTTATATAATTTTGTCTATTTTCAAATCCTACTGGTTTTTCTTGATTTGGATTTCGTATGACTGAGTTATGACTGTTTTAGTACAGAGGTGTCGATATATTCCAGATTCTGTTTTGGGTTAATTTTATTAACAAACTATTTTCAAGAACTATGTTATACATATTATTTTGATCCAATATTTTGGTCAGTGTTTCTTTATGAAGTTAGGGACTACCCAGAATTTTGATGAATTTTATTGAGAAGTTTTATGTGATGTGTCATGTTCGTTTCTAAAACCTACTTGTGCTGTATTTTGCTTGCTGTCCTATAAAGAATCCTATTTTCACTATGATTCCTTATACTGTATGAAAAACATTTGTGAAATATGAAAGTTATTAAATTTTTTCTATTTTCATATCCCTCTGGTGGAATTGGATTTCAATTCACTGGTTGCGAGATATCTTAGTTTTTGTACAGCAGTGTTGAGATCTCCAAATTCGTTAAACTATGTTTTCTTGATGCTTTCGTATTTTTGATGACTGATCTATTCTTACTGGAATATTATGAAACTTTATATTTTGATGCTAAACATATAAGGGAATACCCCAGATTTTTCCTGAATTTAATTGATGAGTTTTGATGCTGTTTTTCTGACCGAGAATTCGTTTTCCTGATTTCTGACTGAACATGTTATCTGTCTTCGAACTTGTTTTGAGTTAAGATGTTGTGAATTAGTATATAAATTAATTATACTCGTTGGATTCGTGTGGAAGTCTAATTTCCAGATCCTTCGACGGATCCATATTTTCATTTCTGTAACGACGGGATTCACTGTTTTAGTACTGATCTGTCATGCTGTCCTGATTATGAACATACACTACTTTGCTCGTTTATGTGACTGTATATCATCCATGCATATTTATTTGTTTCCCTAAATCTAATACTGATTATACCATATTAGTTTGATACTATTTCGTACATATTCATGTCTATTTGATAGCCATAATAAAAGTAACCAAGCCGGAGTTTATGGGAAGGATCCAGTAGTGGAAAATCATAAAAATGTGTACTTAGAAGGGGGTCCGTGTTTTCCATATGATTATCTATTATCTGACCCTGTCTATATTACTTCTTATATGAAGGTGTAGAGGAGAAGAGAACCACTAGGTTCTATCTGTCTGTCTGAATCTGTTATCTGACCCTGTCTACATTACTTCTTATAGGAAGGTGTAGAGAAGAAGAGAACAAATAGGTTCTATCTGTCTGATCTGTTATCTGATATCTGTCTGAACTCTGAGTGCACGGTCCTATATGATCCCCTAAGAAATCTACAAACGTCACTGTTTTGAATGAAGCAACCATGTGATAAAAATATGGCACATGAAGTGCTATCTAGTTAGTAATTAATACAAGACTTATAAAAGTCTGAATCTATTTCTGAAATTCTGAATTCTGAATCTAAATCTGCATCTGTTTTACATATTTGACTATCTGTTATCTGATTATCTGATTATCTGTTATCTGTCTGACACTACCATATGACACCAGTACTTGACACTATCTGTATATCTATTTGCATATTATCTGACACTTGACACTTGACACATGTTAGTATACCATGCTAGGTTTGTTTATATTATTACTTAGATCTGTTAGTTTTCTCCATGTGCTGGTATCCTACATTATTTGTGACCCGCGACTTGCAATTGACGGACACTTGTTTTCTTCTTTTCTCCTTCTCCTGCAAATTTACTAATTGCAGATCAGGATGGTCAGCTGCCAGATAGTATTGGCGAGATGGTGTATTAGTACTGGAGTTTCTGCTTTATTATTATTATTAGTTGTTGCTTGAACATTGAACAAGTGTATTCGGTTTATTGGATATTATTTGTATTTGGGCGATGTGACCCAGCATATTTGTTTCTGTACAGACTCTGATTTATTTGAGAATATTGTACTTGGTTTCAAGTAAATTTCTATTGGTAATTTGTTTCAATTATGCATGTTGGTTGTGTCTTTTGCTTCCGACTCTGATTATTTCTGTGATGTGTTGTAAAGATTCTGGAACATCTTATGGATGATAAAAATTATTCACTGGTCTTTTGTTGCGTATCTGTATTTTGTATTCCTTTTTGGGAAGCGGGGCGTGACAAGGAGCACTTCTTACCCGCTTATGAGCGAGGAGTAGAAGCAGAGTCGACCAAGCTTTGAACTCCGAACTCTTTGTTTGAGTAGGTTTCAATGGTTGTGGGAGCAGTTCCGAACGGCGAACCACTTCTAGCTCGCTTAAGTGCGAGCTTGCGAAGCAGAATCGAGCCAAGTTTTGGACTTCGAACTCGTCGTTTGGGTAAGTTTCAATGGTTGTGGGAGCAGTTCCGAATGGCGAACTACTTCTAGCTCGCTTAAGAGCGAGCTTGCGAAGCAGAATCGAGCCAAGTTTTGGACTCTGAACTCGTCATTTGAGTAAGTTTCAACGGTTGTGGGAGCAGTTCTGAATGGCGAACCCATTCTAGCTCGCTTAAGAGCGAGCTTGCGAAGCGGAATCGAGCCAAGTTTTGGATTCTGAACTCGTTGTTTGAGTACGTTTCAACGGTTGTGGGAGCAGTTCCGAATGGCGAACCACTTCTAGCTCGCTTAAGAGCGAGCTTGCGAAGCAAAATCGAGCCAATTTTTGGACTCTGAACTCGTCGTTTGAGTAAGTTTCAACGGTTGTGGGAGTATTTCTGAATGGAGAACCACTTCTAGGTCGCTTAAGAGCGAGCTTGCGAAGCGAAATCGAGCCAAGTTTTGGACTCTGAACTCGTCGTTTGTGGAAACACAATTAGGGTCTTAAACAGAGAGATAGGACGATCACAAAAGAATTGTTATGCAAAAGAAGTTCTTTATTAATAATTGCTAATCGGCCGCTTCTAAGTTGCAGACCGTTATTACAATGGAAAAATAAAGAAGCAAGTACAAATAAAAAGAAGATAGGAATGGCTCGACATTTGATGGTACTCGGAAAGGCATTCAAACACCCTCTTGGTACTTCAGTAAATGGTCGGCGTTCCAGGTTCTTGGTATCTCTTTGCCTTCGAGGTCTTCAAGACGATACGCTCCTGGCCGAACTACTTTAGAGACCTTGTATGGTCCTTCCCAATTCGGAGCTAGCTTGCTCTTTTGGCTGGGGAATGCGATGGCTAGCTTTCTGAGGACTAAGTCCCTCTCTTTGAGATCTGTGGGACGGACCCTTTTGTTGTAGGCCTACTCGATTCTTCTCCGATGATTTTGCTGGCGAATTGAAGCTCTTTCGCGGAGCTCGTCGATGAGGTCCAAATTGGCTCGGAGCTCCTTGGCATTTTGCTCTTCATTATATGCAACTAGACGAGGAGATGGCAAGCCTACATCTAGGGGGATTACGGCCTCGGAACCGTAGGTGAGATTGAAGGGCGACTCTCCTGTAGGGATTCTTTTAGTAGTGCGGTAGTTCCACAATACATTAGGAAGTTGTTCTGCCCATAAGCCTTTGGCCGACTTGTCTAGTCTCTTCTTGATGCCTGAGAGGATCTGCCTGTTGGCATTCTCTACTTGGCCGTTAGATTGAGAATGAGAGATGGAGGAGAAGCGTTGCTGAATGTCGAGGTCTTCATATAAAGAGCGGAATGCTGCCCCTGTAAACTGTGTTCCGTTATCTGTTACTAGGACTCGAGGTATGCCGAACCTACAGATCACATTTTTCCAGAAGAAATGCAGAACTTTGTTCTCGGTAATGGTTGCCAGTGGTTCAGCGTCGATCCATTTGGAGAAATAGTCGATTGCCACGACTAGGAACTTGAGCTGGCCCAGAGCTGGTGGGAACAGACCTAGCAGGTCCATCCCCCACATTGAGAAGGGAATTGGACTCGAGAGAGATGTGAGTTGGGCTTGCGGTAGGCGGCGGATAGAAGAAAATTGTTGGTAGGGGCCGCATTGCCGGACATGTTGCTCGGCATCCCGAAGTAGGGTAGGCCAGAAGTACCCATAGTTCAAAAAATTTCTGGCGAGGGACCTTGATCCTGAATGGGCTCTGCCTATCCCTTCATGGAGTTCTTTCAAAGCATACAAGGCCTTTTCTGGAGAGAGACATCTCAAGTAGGGTCGGTCATCTACTTGGGTATAGGAGCGTTTGTACAAGACTTCCTCAACGAGGGTGTACCGCTCCGCTCTCGTTCGGATTCGGCGAGCTTCTTTAGGATCTTGGGGGAGGCTCCCGTCTCTGAGGAACTCAATCAAAGGCTTCATCCAATTATCCTTGAGTTGAACAGGTAGCGACTCCATTGAGTCAGGGGCTTCTTCTTCGATGCTAGGTCTTAGTAGTACTTCGATTAGGACGGTCTGCTCGAGACCTTGGAGGGAGAAAGAGGCTAGTTTGGAGAGGGCATCTGCTTGGGCGTTCTCCTCCCTAGGGATCCGCAGGAGTTGTGCCTCTTTGAACGAAGCCATGAGACTTTGGACCATGGCTAGGTACTTGGCCATTCGGTTGTCTCGCGCCTCGTATTCCCCTAAGACCTTATTCACAACAAGCTGCGAGTCACTGAATATTCGGACATGTTGCGCTTTTGCCTTGCGAGCCATGCCCAAGCCTGCTATTAGGGCTTCGTACTCAGCTTCGTTGTTGGAGGCTTTGAAGTGGATGCAGAGGGAGTATTGGAGAACGAAGTCATATGGGCCTGCCAGAATAACTCTGGCTCCGCCCCTTTCAGTGCACGAAGACCCATCCACATACACCTTCCAGATGGGTGGCCCATTTGCCGCTTGACTTACTTCAGGGATCGTGCTTTCCACTATAAATTCGCTAAGGCTTGAGCCTTGATAGCAGTCCGAGGCTGATAAGATATGTCGTGTTGACTTAGCTCGATTGACCACTTCATTAGACGTTCGGAGGTCTCGGGCTTATTCAGGACCTGCTTGAGCGGCTGGTCGGTAATGACGACCACCGAATGCTATTGAAAATAGGGGCATAGCTTCCTGGCTGCCAAAACCAGAGCGTAGGCTATCTTTTCCAATCTCGGATAGCGGAGCTCGGCGTCTCTAAGGACCTCGCTCACATAATAGATAGGCTTCTGAGCCTTGTCTTCTTCCCTCACTAGGACAACACTGAGGGGCTCGGAGGTAGCGAGGTAGAGGTAAAGGGTTTCCCCGGGTGTTGGCTTGCTGAGGAGTGAGGGATTGACCAAATAGGCTTTCAGTTGGTCGAACGATTCATGCTGCTGCGGGCCCCACTCGAAGCACTTAGCCCCCCTGAGGGCTTTAAAGAAAGGGAGACACTTTTCCCCTGACTTGGACAGGAAGCGCCCTATGGCCGCGAGGCATCCTGTAAGCTTTTGTACTTCTTTCACATTTGTAGGAGGAGCCATATTGAGAATGGCTTTTATCTTCTCGGGATTGGCCTCAATTCTCCTTTGACTGACCATAAAGCCCAGAAATTTACCAGATGAGACCCCGAATGCACACTTATTCGAGTTTAGTCTCATGTTATGCTTCCTCAATACATCGAAGGCTTCTTGGAGGTCGGCGACATGGTCGGACCCCTGGATACTTTTTACTAGCATATCATCGACATAAACCTCCATGTTTCGGTCGATCTGATTCTTGAAGACCTTATTGATGAGGCATTGGTAGGTGGCACCGGAATTTTTGAGCCCGAAGGGCATTACTCTATAGCAGTAGAGCCTTGATCTGTGACGAAGGATGTCTTCGGGATATCCCGGGGGAACATTCTGATTTGGTTGTATCCGGAGAAGGCATCCATGAAGCTCAGAAGCTCATGGCCCGAAGTGGAGTCGATCAAGGTGTTGATGCTAAGGAGTGGAGAAGGATCCTTGGGGCATGCCTTGTTCAAGTCTGTGAAATCGATGCAAATCCTCCACCTTTCATTGGCCTTCCTAACCATAACAACGTTAGAGAGCCACTCGAGATAGTTGACCTCTTGTATGAATCGGACTTTGAGGAGCTTCTCTACTTCTTCCTTTATGGCCTGCTGGCGTTCTGGAGCGAATTTATGCCTCTTCTGCTGGACCGGTTTGGACCCCGGAGCAACACTTAGGTGGTGGACGAGGAGGTCTTCGGAAATCCCTAGCATGTCGACAACTGTCCATGCGAAGAGGTCATGGTTCTTCTTGATGCACTGGACTATGTCAGAACAGAGGGCAGAGGGGAGGATCTTGCTGATGAAGAATTTGCGGTTCAGATCTTGCTCCGAGAAGAGAACTTCCTCCAGCTCGTCTACCGGTTCTGACATAGGCTAGGTGTTCCCCTGGGGAATTTCAAGGGTCTCGAGGGAAAGGACGGGTCCTCCGGTCGAGGTCATATAGAATTTGCGGGCCATCTCCTGACTTCCTCTTACTTCCCCTACGGCTGCCTTAGTGAGGAATTTTATCTTTAGATGATAAGCTGATGGGACGGCTTCTAAGGCTGCTAGGCCAAGTCGATCTAGGATCACATTGTAAGAGGCTGGAACGTCGACAACCATAAAGTCCATTGGCTCCATTCAGGTAGTAGGAGTTATGCCAGCGGTTACATTGAGGGTTATGACACCTTCGATCGTCACTGGCATTCCCGTGAACCCATGGAGAGTATAGCCAGCGGGCTTGAGCCTGTCCCGCGATAATTTGAGCCCTCGGAAGGCCGCTAGGAAGAGCATGTTGACAGAACTGCCGTTATCCACTAGAATTCTTTCCACTTTGAAGTTAGCCATGTGGAGGTTAATCACTAGTGCATCACAGTGTGGGGTTCGGACACCCTCTGATCTTCATCCAAGAAAGTAACCGGGACTCCGAGATCTTTGGGAGGGGGTATGCTGTGCATCGAATTGACGTCCCCGATGAAAGCCTTTCGAGAAGAGTTAGAGGTTCCTCCCATTGGGCCTCCGTGGATGAGGTTCAAGATGCGTTCTTTTTCAAATTCGAGAGTCTCGTCGTGCCTCTCGGGACGGTTGTTAGCCTCCCTGGGGGGTGGAGGAAGATCGACCCGGTCCTTTCTTACAAACTTGGAGAGCTGCCTTCTCTGAATAAGAGCTTCGATTTCATTCTTCAGGGCCCGACAGTCATTGGTGTTGTGGCCGTGGTCTCGGTGGTAGCGGCACCACTTCTCCTTATCCCTCTTCTTCCCTGGAGTATTCATCTTCGGGGCAGAAGGCAGGATCCCTTCTTTCTCTACCTCAATGAGAATAGTTGAAACATTGACATTGAGAGGGGTAAACTTTTCAAATCTGGGAGGTGGACGACGCTGACCCCCGTTGTCCTTCTGGAGCTTTTTAGCTCCCTCGTCTTCAGTGGTCTTCCTCTTATTTCCAGAAGAGAATCCCTCGAATGTGGGGCGATGTTCAGCTTCCTCCATCCGGATGTACTTCTCGCTTCTGAGGAGAAGGTCGGAGAAGTCTCGCGGGGGCTTCTTGGCTAGGGAGGATCGGATGTTCGAGTTGAGGACATTGGACTGGAAAGCGGCTGCAGCGACCGATTGGTCGAGAGAGGTGATGGACCTGGCTTCCGCGGTAAACCGCTTGACATAATCTCTTAACTTCTCGCCCTTCTTCTGATTGAGAAAGAGCAGTGAAATACTCGTCTTTTCGGAGCGGCGGCTGCTAACAAGTGGGTTATGAAGAGGGTCTCGAACTGTTCAAAAGAGAATATGGAGGATGGAGCGAGGCGGGAGTACCATTCCCGAGCTGGGCCTTTGTGAGTGGTTGGGAAGTTCTTGCATAAGAGGGCATTGGAGGCTTGATGAATCATCATGAGAGTCTTGAAACTTTCGATGTGATCCATGGGATCTGACTCTCCCGTATATGTCTCAAACTGTGGGGGCTTGAAGTTTGCTGGAACGGGTGCCACCATGATGGTTCGAGAAAACGGAAGTCTGCTAGGCCGGAGGGTCCTTCCTCTCAGTTCCTCGTCTCTATCGAGTTGACTGAGGTGCCTCTCCATCTCGTGGAGATGGCGGTAGAAAGCATCATCCCTTCGACGGTATCCTAGTGAGCCTCTGGACTCGTCTTCGTACGAAGGGGAGCGTGGGCTACGGCATCGGTAGCTCGGAGACTGGTGAGGGCTAGGAATGTGATGACGGTGGCTCGGAGCTTGAGGAGGACTTAGGGACCGATGGCGAGGGCTCCGAACTGGTGGAGGAGTGGGGACCTTCTGAACATTATTGTTGTTGTTTGGTGGGAGATTGAGGGTCTGTAAGATTGTTGCCTGGAACTCTTGGAACTCTGCTCGGGTGATAGGTTTGTTCTAATCCCTCTGGGGCTGTCGATCAGCTGGAGAATGATGCCTTCTTCGACGGTACTCTGGGGACTCCCTCTGCCTCCTATGAAGAGAGGACCTTTTGTGGTCACGACGGCGAGGAGATCGTGCATTTGGACGTTCTGAGCGGGAGGCTTCCTCTCGGGCCCGCCTTCATCCAAACGGTGGCGAAGATCCTCCTCTTTCTGCCGGTTGATGATAACGTTGTGGAGGTCTTCTGAGGGCCAAGGGTTATGGGATGCTATGGAGTCGATGGAAAGGTTATGTACTGAGATATGGTCGCAGTGAAGAGGTTGCTTCTGAGGGTGAAGATGAGAGGTCCCTATACCAGCATTATGGGGCCCAAGTGGAGCCTACTAGTGTTGAAGATTTTGGAGAGGAGGCTGCCCCTGCTGCAGCAGCTGATCGGGTTGAGGAGAGAGCTGTCTCTGAGGCTGGATGGGTTGGAGGGGAGCCTCCGGTTGTGGTTGAAGAGGAGTGGGTCCACGGTTGGACCCTCTAGATCTCAGCTTCCTTGGTGGCATTGCTGGAGGTGGTGTTGACCGGTGGAAGAGGTTGGACTGCTATTCGTGGTTTCCACAGACGGTGCCAATCTGTTGCCGCTAAAATCAGTGTGGGGGCAAACATATAGATTTGTGGATTCGAGGGAAGTTGAATAGGCAAACCTGAACACCTTCACCGGAGCTTGACCAAGATTCTCTCGCAGTTGACCTGCAAAAAGTGCGAAACACCGGGTTTGATTCCGGTGACGCACCCTCTGATGCTCTTGTCAGTAATCAGAAAGATTATGAAAAAGATTTTATTGGCAAAAAATTGATTACCTGGTAACAGTGGGGGATGAGGGGTATTTATAGCCGTCTTAGGAACCAGTTTCGGGATAAGATCAAATCCCTACTTCCCAGTGAATGAATAGAAGTGATCAGGACCGTTGATTAAGGACAATCATAAACCCTAATTCTCCTATCCAGCTGGACTGGGCTTCTTGCGGGTTGGAATCCGCACCCAGTAAGATGGACCCGTTTATTGGTTATTGAGCCTTTGGAAAAAGGCCCAGTTTCCATTTTAGACACGTTTGTAGGTAAAATTACCATTTTACCTCCAAGCTTTAAGATTCGTGCCCAATTTGGACGGTTCTGATTTAACCCTATTTTTAGCCATATCAATAAGCAAATGAGTTTTTGTAAAAATTGTATTTTGGTGCTCATAATTTCATTTGGTTGTTGGAAATTGCTAGTTGATTAAAATGAAGAAATAAATTGCTTATTCATAAAAAAGAAGAGATGGATTTGAAATTTAGATATATTGTCAAAATATTGATTTTTTTAAAATATTCATGGGTTACTGTTAAAAGAAAATTTTGTTTAGATGAACTAATTATAGTCTAATGAAAGAATAGATTGAATGAAAAGAGAGTTTTTATGAAAATAATGAAATGACAGAAAGATTGAAGAAAATATTAGTTTTGGTCTTCGATGCCAATTAGTCGCAATGGACTGTCTGGCTAGTCGGAGCTCTTTAAAAACTATCACTGTAGCACACCTGTACCTTGGCTCACGAGTTCGAAACTGGGCAAACCCTTTTCTTTTCGCTTTCAATTTTTGTTTTAAATCCAAACCGCGGAGCTTTGTATATAGTGTTCGATTGCCTCTTTGAAGCACAAAGTCCATGTGGACTTTATGGTTAGTGGGTGGGGGTCTTTAGGCGTCACTATAGCTAACGTTCGGCCCGGGTTCGAAACCCATGGGCTGCAGTTTGTTTTTATGTTTCTTTGATTCCTTTTGGGCAATTTCTTTTGGTGGGTTTAAATAAGGATAAAATTTGGAGAAAATACTAGATTTTTTTATATAAAATAAAATAACGTTTATTAAAGAGTTGTAGAATTTTTCTTGTATGTTTCGAAGTATGAAAAGAATTGAAAATTTAAGAATAGATCTTTCTTTTATTAAGAAGAGTAAAGTATTAGTTTGTGAAGTGATTTTTCTTGAAGAGAATTATACTCTTTTTTTGTTTAAAGAATATTTTAATGTGAATTGAGACATTATAAGAGCTTGGATTTGTTGTAACATTTCGTATGATGAAGTTGTGTTTTTGAAAGAAGTGATTTGCTTATAAAGATTATGAATGAATAAATAGATCATGAATAGTGACAAAATTTTGATCATTTGTGAATGAGTAATCTATGTTTAAGACATATTTATTAAAGGGTATGTATGCCCATGATTTCTTGTACATTAAAAAGTTATGATTTAGAGTTAGTGACACCTCGGGTACCGGCACTATTGAATTGAAAAGAGTTGAGACATATTTTGAGATATGGCCATGGAGTTATCTAGTATTTGTTGATAAAGTCTGGTAGGAGGTTTTGTTGATAAAGTCCGGTAGGAGGTAAAACTAATTTTAGGCTTGAAAATTTATTCATGTCTTGAACTAAATAATTAGGCACATAAGTGAAGATGTTGTGAACCTGGGCAAACGTAAGTGGGTTGCTTCTATATAGTCGGCGGTGGATCTCCGTGACTATAGACCCAGTTGGCGGACTGCGGTTGCTCCATAGGAGATGGGCTTTTATTTTTAAATCCAGGACTTAGCGTAGTCGTGCGGATATTTACCATACTCTAATGTATATACGTATACCGGGGCTAGAGGGGCACTTGTGGGATGATTCGCACGATGAGGGATCTGTTATAACAGCCAGTGAGGCTGTGATCCATATTCGTAGAATTATCTAAACCTTGCTTTATTACTGGGTAGTTTCATGGCGAGGGATCGAACCCTTTATTGCGAAGTACGTAGGTGCTTGCCTTCGGACCTATGTAGTATGGGATGCATAGAATCCGAACAAGTATGCATTAGTGTCATCCTAGTATAAAATGTGTGCATTAGGCATTAAGGCATGGCATACAGTTACATGTTTAGCGTAGTCACAATTTAACACTTTATTGTTCATTCAATTTTTGTGGTTTGTTAAAGTAATGAGATCGTTATATGTACGGCATAGAGAGGATAGCCGAGTATAACATTTTCGTCAGTTATAAGTGACTGACGTGCCCACAGCTTGATATGCAAGTAATGGACTCTTCCATGAAGATGTTATGATGCAGTGGATGACTTACATTGTTATAGTTGTACAAGTTGTATTTTATTTCATTGTTGTACTTCTTTTATTCTTCCGCTATGTAAACAAAATGTAATGAACTCTGATGTATTGTTGAAAATTTTTTAATTTTCTTGTAAAATTGTACGAAGTGAAGTAAAGATCCTGTGGAATCTCGAATTCGATCTTATTTGGAATTCGGGGCGTTACAGACGACGCAGATTTCAGTGAATTCTACGTTGGATGATGTGCTTATTCCAGTGTTAAATATTGGTTCTTTTTGTTGGTTTTATTGATAAAGTTTGAATCTTTGGGGTTGATTTTGGAACATTTGGAGTTAGTTTTGGTGATATTTTGAGTTTGGAATGTGTACTGCGAGTATTTTTTCTGGTGAAATGGTGGAAAGTTTTGAATCTTTGGAGGTTTTGGTGTGAATGTGGTTTCAGTTTGGAATGTGTATTGCGAGGAATTGAAGTGGTAGTTTAAGTTTGGAAAGTGTGTATTAGTATTTTTGTTTGGGGGTTGAGGAATTGTCAGATGTTTGAGTGGCATTGTCGGTTTACGCGATCAACTTTGTGCGAGTAGGAAAGATGGTGTTTAATGGAAAATACCACCACTACATTTGCTAGGTAGGTTGTTTTGTTTTTAGTTGATGAGGAAATGAATGAAGTTGAATGGGAACTGGAGCATATTTTGATTTAGTACTGTCTAGATGACTATTACTTAATTATCCTAAATGTTTGAATCTTTGGAGGTTTCACTATCAAAGTGGTTTGTTTCTAGAGCAATTGTAGTTGACTTCGGTGTTGAGTTCACGAAGACATGCTTAAATTAATACATTCCGAAAAAAGTAAGCGATTTTCTTTTAAAAATATATATTTATAACAATTCATTTTCACATTTTTAGGCCCATAATATTGATGTTAGTTCTATATAGTTGTGTTGACTCTATCAATATGATATAAAAATAAAAAAATTAGCGATACCTATGTGATTGTTGTACGACATTCTAATTATTTTTTATAACTTATCATGAAGTTTCTATCCCGGTGGTATTGCATATAAATATTGATACCTATGTGATTTGTTAGTCAAACATGATTGCATATATTTTACTGTTTACAGGACTTTTATATGATGTATTGTTCCAAAGACGTGCCATAAGCACGTGCCCACGGGCAAGCCTAGTACTCCTATATAAAACCACGAGCAACCATGCGGCCTTGTACTGTTCAATAGACCCATCTGCTCCAGTTTTGATCTTGTAGCTTACTGTTGATAGGATTCTTGCCAGGAAGCAAGGTGGTGAGATCCCAAATATGAGCATGATGTAAGGCCTGTAACTCATCTGCCATGGCTGCCTACCACTCAGGATGAGTAGCTACCCACGACAGAAATTAAGATGAGGACTAGAGTTTTCACTTTTCGCTTTGAGGGGGAAACTAAAAAAAATTGGTGGGAAATGAAAATTTTGTGAGACAGATATTTGGTAGTGTCCTTTGGGCTTAACTTATCTACAAGCTACAACATATGATATATATAAACACATGTATATCTACATCAACATGTATGTATTACTTCCATCAAAAAAAACATGTATGTATTATTAGGAGAAATATGTCTCTCTCTCTATATATATATGTAGGGTAAAAGGAATATGAGCAACTTGCTTATTTAGTAAATGAACAATTGATTATGTGGCATGTTGATACATTGGACAAGGATAACTAATCATTTTAATGATTTTTCAATCACAAGCATGCCACATCATCAATTACTTTTATTTACTAAATGGGTAAGTTGCTCATAATTTTTTTTCTTCCATATATGAATGATTAAGACGGGTGCGGGTTGGGTACCGGTCGGGTTGGGTTCGGGCGGATTTAAAGTAATACACTGAAATTTTGAATAAAAATACATTAAAATTTGTGAAATCAATGATTTCTGGCCCTGCTTAATCTAAACCATCCCCTAAGGTACATCTTAGCATTCACACTCTTTAAATTCCTCCCACCCTTCTCCTTCAGCTTCCCTTCCAATCTAAAGATTCCGATCTAAAAAATAAAATTAGAAATTAAAAAAAGTTCCGTCCAAATCCTAACCCTAACCCTAACCCCGTTGAATTTCAGGTATCTCTCTCCATACCCAAGTTTATTTTCAATTCAATTTATTGAGTATCTACTTCAGTATCTTCAAATTGATTATAGTCTCTATTTAGGTTTTAATCGTTCATATTGATTAATATTGGAAGAAATTATGGATCAATCAATCCATCCTTAGAAATTAGGAAAACCCTGCTCATTGTTTCACACATTAGTTCCAAATCCTAGAAATCTACAAACTAACCTTACCTTTATTATTATTATTATAATGGAAACCCAAATCCCCAATACCTCCTCCTATTTCCTAATCTTTTTCCCTGCATTCTGCCTCATATACCTCGTCGGCCGCTGCGTAGTCTTCCCCAATTGGTCCCCAAAACTCCGACCCGATGCGTCGAGTTGCTTTATCTCATTATTCCATGGAACCCCGGCTGCCGTTCTCGCTGCCATCGCAATCCTAAACAACCCAATTCGTGGATTCGCGACGCCCAACTCGCCTTTCCAAAACCTTGTTCTTGATTTCAGCATCTCCTACTTCACCGTCGATCTGTTGCACTACCTAATTTTATTACCAGGAGACGTTCTTTTTATTGCCCACCATGTAGCTACTCTCTTTGTGTTTGTAACTTGTCGGTACCTGGTTCTTCATGGTGCGTTCTCGCTTCTAGTGCTTTTGTTTCTCGCCGAGATCACAAGTGCCTGTCAGAATGTATGGACGCTAGCGGGGTTGAAGAAGTCTGAGGTGGCAATTGCGCGAAATGTGTACAAGTATTTGTCCCCGCCGTTTTATGTGTTGTATACGATCGCGAGGGGGGTTCTTGGGCCGTGGTTTTTGTACGAGATGAGTGCTTTTTACTTGAGCGGGAAGGCGAGCGGGGTGATACCAAAATGGGTTGTTGTTTCTTGGATTGTTGTCGTTGGTGGGGCAATTTTTGTGAGTATATTGTGGATTTCGAACCGTTGGATGGAGTTGTATAGAGAGCGGAAGGGGAGGGAAGAAAAGAGGGGGAGATGATACCGGGTTGATGTTTTAACAACAGATAGCGCGATTGTAGTGGTGTCGTCGATTTGTGATTTATATGGATATGCATATGTCTTTGAAGTGCCACATGGTCGAGATACTTCAATTTTGTTTAGAGATGTAATGGAGTTGCTATGGTATTAAATACAATCTTTTTCATTTATATATTTTTTAATCTTGTATCCTCTTTCGTTTTATGTTACATCAGAAAACCTTCAAATAACAGAACAATTATTGAATAAAGGTTGTAATTGCCTTATTTATTCTCATGTCCATGATACAATGCTGCACTTTACACAATGTTGTAGGAAGCATGAAACCGATAATCTAGTAGCAACTACAGAAATATAGTGTACTTAGTCTATGACAATGATGTCTGACCAACTTTGGTTTAGGAACAACTGCTTGCACAAAGAGAATTCAGAAGGTTTCTTCTTCTGTGTTCGTGTGTTAGGGCTTCTTCGTCTCCTTGAGTAAAATGAATGTGTAGTTAATTAGGGGGAAACTATGGAACTTTAAAAAAATATCTAATGCATGCTCAATTCTAAAGCCACAGGCTCAGTGTCATTTCTATGTTTCTGTGAATGAAGTTGTCGAAACTCCAGTTATCCTCCATAGTTAACCATCATGCTAGCTAGCTAACTTCTGTACTTCGAATATTCATCTTATTTTGTGCTCTTTCAAGTTATAATTCATCACATGATGACTTCTTCAACTTTTAAATCACTTTATAATGATGTTCTGGCTTATTGTTGCATCAATGATTTCAACATAGGAAATCAATCACTAGAATTTTAACGTTGGCTTACAATAGCTTCTCTCGTTTTTTCAATAAGAGAGACAACAGCACAAACACTGCATGCTATCCCTACTTCTAAAACCACACAACTATGACATATTAACAGGGAACTTAGCTACAGAGCGAAGTAGCTGTTTCAATTGCAGACTTGAGATCAGCAGCAGGGCCGGCCCTGAGTTCCGGGGGGCCCTAGACGAACTTCCGAAACGGGGCCCCCCTGCCCCATATAAAAAAAAAAAAAAAAAATTTACGCGCGAAACGCGTGCCTATATTTATAAGGGAAGTTTGAAATCGGGGGCCCCAAAAATGACGAATTCCGCGGGGGCCCGAGGCGGCCGCCTTGCCCGCCTACATATCAGGGCCGGCCCTGATCAGCAGCAGCATTAACTTGGCATAGTATAAGAAAACCTTGACATCTGCTGGCTTTGAACTATTACTGCTAATAACCATTATCAAAGTGGTTGGGATAATAATGGAGTGAAGGGAACGATCCAACATTGCAATCAACTGAGTCAACTGATATATTCATTAACAGCGAACAAGACGGAACTAAATGTTGGCTAAATAAGAAGTGTCATTTATGCATGAGAGACATCTAATTTTCATGGTTGAAGGAGATGACAAAACAGATTATGTTTCTCATTATACTTTAATTTTGAAATGTAAAGTTCCTATTGAATAAAAGACTAGCAAGTGGTATTTGGAGTGGAAAATGAGAATCTCATAGAATCTCAATTCAAAATGTGGCTTTGCCAAAAACATCAAAACATCAAAACAACCAAATTAACTAACTACAAACGCCCCACTTGAATCATAGGAAAAAGCAACATAAGGAAATTTATTTTTGTACAATTATCAATCAACAGAAACTTCATCAATGTTTATAATTTGAAACAAAGAAGAGATGCAATCTTTCCCCTAACCAACTAGAAAACGAAACTACATGTATAATACCATTAAGATGAGTTTAAAAGTTTTGGAGAAGCAACCATGTTTTCAACACCATCATCATTGGATTTCATCAAACAGCACAGCTTGCAATTATACATGATGATGAGAGTTTAGGAAAAGATTTTGTAGCTGCCGGCACTCTTGATTATGGATCTTAGTCCTCCAATTGGAGCCAGTACGGTTAGCAAAATTCCAACAATGATGCAAAACTGGACACACAAAAAAGAGGGTTCAGCTCAATGTTCATTAATAAGTTTGAAGAAGAAAAAAAGAAAGAAATTAAAGAAGAAAATCTTGCTGAAGGTATGACACTTGTGCTTTATACATGGCTGAAAATTGCATGGAAATCCTTGTGAAAATAACGAGAAGTTAGTAATAAAATAAAGAGTTGTACCAGTAATCTGTAAATTGAGAGGGGGAAAAGTTATTAATTATATATGTATTTTTTGAATGAAGCTAAAATGCAAAGAAAAAAAACTACCAAAAGTTTCGCCAAAAAAACAAAAAAAAAACTATACAAATTTGAAGAAAAATTGAAACTTTGGGGTAGTTAAAGTTGAATAAATAAATTCAAGTGGTAGAAATTTGCGTTTTTTCCCATTGAAGTATAACCATAATTGTAACATTTTAATAAACTTTCTATTCATTTATTTGTTCATTTGCATATAATATCTTTATTATAAGTTTTTTATTTATAGTCATATATAATAATTATATCTTTGTACAAATTATTTGCATAATATCTTCTCACTATTAAGTTCATCTACACATTAATCATTGCTAGGTTTATCAAATTACCCAGTTTATGAACCAAGATAACCCGAACTTCTTCGGCTTTTTGATCTGAAGCCACATGATGCATGGAAGCTGCGAAAAAAAATAAAAAATAAAAAAATAAAAAAAAAAATTCAAAAATTAGTGGACATAGTAAAATAGTAAAAATTGTTAACTACAACTACATCAACCTCCTCCTCAAGTTCAACAATAGAGGCGAGATTTTTCACTTACATAGTACGTAGTTGGGGCAAATGCAAATCCTCCGAAGAATCCAAGAAGCCCACCAAAGAAAGGAATTAACATAGCAAAGAACATAGTGAAAGCTGCGCATGCAAGCACAAAATAATTAACATTAACAAACAAGTAAGACACTTGCATGCTAGTATAATGTGATATAGAGATCGAGAAGGCACTTACCAACATATAAGCTCCTCGCAATCAAACGAAGCAAGAAGCCTGGTGGAAAATTCAACTTCTTAACAAGGACAGTCTCCATCATATCGAAGACCGGCATGGCATAAATCTTCATAACGTACGTACAAGTAAATATCCATCATGTTAGCTATATGTACATAGTTCAATTCATGATAGGATTTCCAAATTCGTTACAAGTTGATTGTTGTATTAAATGTGGTACCTGATAGCTTCCGATGACATGGACAACAACCATCATGTTAGCTGCTGCAATCAACCATGTTGGTTTGTTGAGAGTGATGAGAATATTGTCGTCGACGCTGTTCCCAAAGGCCCAGTAGCCAACTAATGCAACGGGAAAGTAGCAAATGGCGACAACGATATAGGCAACGAGCACTCCCTTCCACATGGGCTTTTTTGAGGGGTTTTCAGGAGTGGATGGGATGGTGGCTTGGATCTCCAGCACCACGTTATGGCCAGCATAAGCAAAAGCTACATCTCCTAGAGCGCTGAGGAAGTTGAATACGTTTCCTGAAGTGGTATGTTCTTTAGAACCATAGTCGACATTTGGTAACCTTCCCTTATCAGCTGTGGCAACCCATGCAATAGTCGAGTAACTGATAACAATGTATGAGGGTCAGTGTCTTTTTTTTTTTTTTTTTTTTTAAATAATAAGAAAGCAAAGATTAATCATCAGCATACTGTAGCATTTGATTTATTTTTATTTTTTTTTGTTGATTATTAACTTGCCATTAAAAAGATTTTAACAAAACATACAAAAAATAAATAAATAAATAAATAAATAATTATGAAGTTCATGAAACCTAATATGGGTCATGAAACTCAATCTCCAACCAACAAACAAATAATACAACAAAATTTAATCCTACGTGCCAATCCAATCTGACCTAAATAGGTCAAACATTAAGCTCATTTTCTCACCATCTCACTTGTACACCGTTTGTCATCGCTGCCACTCACAACCACAACTATCGTCACACCAGCGACAACACAAACACCAACTTCAAGCTCCTTAACACGAGAGACACCGCAAGCATAGTCACAAATTCGGCGAATAATTTGTCAAGATTTAATATTCAGAATTCGGCAAAAATTTAGTAAATTCGGGTAGAAAGAAACATAAAATTTAAGCATCTCCGTACCCATCACATAAGTAAATATATATTTAAATTCATAAATATGAAAAATGGTAACACACTTAGCGATTAATTCGTTTAATTCGCAAATTATTCATGAATAAATCACACTTTCGCGAATAATTTGTAAAATGTGTGATTTAAACGGAAATTGGTGATTAAATCGCAAATTGATTCGACAGATGAATTCTTCGCAAATTATTCGTGAATTATTCGCGAACTTTATTACTATGACTGCAGGTACCCACCCATCTAACCTGAACATGTCCAAATTGAGGCATTGTTCTCATCCCCTAGCTTGACCATCGTTGACTGTCACCGCCACCCCGTAATGAAAGCTGCCGTCGCCCCCAACGGTACCACAAACACCACCTTTAAGCCTATAGATACGAGAGACAGTGTTCTAAATGGCGTCCGCCTCGAACGCCTAGGCGGTCCCTAGGCGCTCAGATGTGGGAGAACGAACCGCCTTTGCATTATGCGGTGGTCTAGGCGGTTAGAGGCGATTAAGCGGCCGTCTTGTTGAGTAGGCGTCCATGGCGCCGATTAGGCGTTCATCTGATGTCCAACGCTCAAGCGTTTCTATTTTTTAAAATTTTAAATACTATAAAATAACACAAAAAAAGAGAACTATTAATCTATTAATCTATTATATAATATGTATGGATCTTTAATAGTAGTGGAATTGTTTTTACTTTTTTTGTATTATTGGTGATGGATTGCACATATTATACCTATTACACATATTAAAATAGCACATGTTATACATATTATACATATTGGCATATTGCACATATTACAATTGAACAATTATTATTTTTAATTGCACAAGGAAGTTTTTTTTATGCATAAACACACTTTAATTACACATATTATACAAGAACATGATGAATATTTGCAATTGGATTGCATGATTATACTTACGATTAAATAATAGGGGCTGAAATTAACTAAATCGGCAAAATAAATTCAACCGCCTAGGCACTAGGCACCCCTTGACCGAACCGCCACCGCCTAACGCCGTTTACAATCTTAATGAGAGAAACCACAGACATCCCTCAAATATGACCTGAATAGGTCAATACTGAGCCATTTCTCTCATTATCTAGTTTGTCCACAATCTATTGTTATTCACAATCGCAACTGGCACTTGCCGTCACCTCAATGGTAACACGACCGTCACCTCCAAGCCCACTGGCACGACAGAAACACTAGACACCCACCCAATCTGACCTAAATAAATCTAATATTATTCTAAATTTTGTACTTGTATACTAAGTTGAAAAAAAATTGGGGTGTTCGGTTGAACACCGAAGCCCATGGGTGGAACGGCCTTTGATCGCACATGCTAGATAACTAGTAGTATCTATATTTATAACTCACAAATCCATCAAATATCAGAATGCCCTACACTGTACTGCTTGAGTTTTCAAGATATTATTTTAAATCAATCTCCATGTTGCATTTGGATAATCTTATTGTAAAAAGTAATTATGGGGTTCTCAGAAGGAGATATAGCAATAGTTCATGTATATATATTTTTTTTAATATAGAAAAATATGACCTTCTCGCTACTTCATTAATAAATATTTAATGAAACAAGTATTACGAATAATATACATATATCTGCTTCTAAAATGGAACAATGTAAAACAATTACATAGCTAAATCTATAGTAAAACTAGGCCCTCCTTTAGTTAAACTCGTAGACGGAAGCATCTGCATTCTGTTCTTCCATCCATCCCTACCATATGTAATTAGAATTTCATAAATATCTAATTTGAAATTTGAATTTCATCCGTAAATCCTTTCCATCCTAGAAACTCTATCCACCTTCCCTCGAACGTCAACCTTGGTCACAATCATGGCCACTATCTCAACGCGGCATGCATCCTCATTGCCCTACGAATCCACCATACCAACCCCACCAAGACGCCATCTTCTGATTGCGTCAAATTCAACCCTCAACAGTAGCCATAGTTCTCAACCGACTAGCCGACACTCCTGACGAAGTCTATCGCCGGCAAACACCGCCGCTGCCGCAGCTCATCATTGGGAATCCACAGCTTAGCCCACCACTCCCCACACATAATTTGAATTTCAAAAATAATATTTGAAATTCAAAAAGTGAACCAAATATCCTCTCACCACTCTCCATATATGTTTTAAATTTCAAAAATCTAAATTAAAATTGAAATTTTGAATTATTCTCCCCCTTCAACCAAATTTAAAACAACAATCTACATTGAATTTCGCAATTAAACCAAATTTTCCTCTCCATATATATTTTTGAATTTCAAAATCTAAACTGAAATTCAAAAATCGACCAAATCTTTCTCAAATATATATTTGAATTCCAAAAACTCTAATTTGAAATTCAAAATTTAATTTTCAACCACATCTCCCCCTCCATATATATTTGAATTTCAAAATCTAAATTGAAATTCAAAACACATCCAAATCTTCCCCAAATCTGATTTTGCATTTCAAAGACTCTAATTTGAAATTGGAAATTCAAATTTTCAACCCAAATCTCCCCCTCTACATATGTTTGAAGTTCATGTATATTCTTTAACATTTGGTAATGACATGTTGAAGGAAAAATAGAATGTAGTTAATTTTATATTTTATTCACTCAGTATTTACTCTTACAAAAATAAAAATAAAAATAAAAATCATTGTGGGATGGGATTGGAGAAACCATGTGCATGGTTATATGTTAGAATGAAATTTCACTTGCTAAGACATCTTGATACATATTCAAATTTAAGTTCTTGAGTAGATAATTTTAGGGTTCAAATGGAAGGAAGGAAAAGTGATTTAAAGTGAACAAAAGAAGAAGAAGAAGAAGAAGACATAAGCATACTAGAAATTGAGTTTATTCAATGCAACTACATCCATAACATTAACACACTACATATAATGCATATATAGCATGGAGAAACATGCAATTCAAAATGACATCAGTTAAATGATGATGAGGAAAACTAATCAAATTTAGAAAGGATTATTCCAGATGTTCTGTTGATACATAGTTGTATAATGTAGATTTGAATATTTTAAAAAAATATGTCATCATATTTGCGCTTGACAATTAAATATTTATTAGATGCAGTTTATTTTTATCCGAAGTAGACAAAATTTGTCATTCCCAAACACGAAATCGTACCTGAGAGACATGACAGCAGCAGCTAAGGATACTCCGGAGATAGAGTTGAAGTTAGGCAGTTGGGCAAGAACAAAGTGGCAGGAGGCGAAGATCATGATGAAGTACGACTGCTTGATTGGCTTGCAGTCTGGACAAACCAAGTCGTGGAACTTCATGATCGACTTGCCACCTGTGACCATGTACACAATGTCCACTCCAACCTCCACGATCAACTGTTGTGGGACAACGATCCAAAGTCCGAGCTTCTCTCCAAATGCATACTGGCCAAGCTCGTGGTAGCGATCAAAGCGCTTCCCAGGCACTATCTCGTGCATCTCCACCATTTGCCACAGGGTGTACAGAGTAATCATCCATGACAGTATCAGAACAGTAACACCAGGTCCCCTATGGATAATAAATGATCGAATAGCAAGGTTAACTCCAATATTTTTGCTTCTTTATTGTTCTTGAAATTAAACAACCAATATTAGTACACTCAGTCACTCAGGGAAATTATGGGCAGAATGAGAAAACAATTAATTTGGTGACCCCCTGTTAAACCTTTTTATTGTTTCTTACAGATTAAAACATCAACACTATTTGAAGGGAAATTTTGTGTAGGTCCATACTTTACAGACTAAAATTTACCAAAAAGCTCCATTCATTTTTTTTATAGCAATGAAAAGTTTCATTCTTTAATTAAAGCAAACTTTTTTCAACCAAAATACCACCATTGAAATACGTTAAAATATGACAAGTAAATTATATTTGACGTAATGTATTTAGTTTTTTTACTTGTTTTCCTTCAATTGCATATATTTCACAATGAGTTAGAAAAATCCCCATATCATGAGGGGAAAATAAAACCATATTATTTGGGGGAAAAAATCTCAAGAAAAGAATTGTTTAACAAACATACCTACGACTGCTAAAAGAATAGTGGAATGCTTTTTTTTGAATAAAAGATGACGACGTGATCGATTCATAAATGATAATTAACGAAGCAAAATCCATAACATAGAAAGAATACTGGAATGTTAATATAAGAAACAGAGCGATGCAAATTAAGTTGCAATTATAGGATATGCCTACCAATATGAAAACATATCTCTGTTATGTAAAAAGAGAACTTTTTTACATATTCAATCAAAGGTCTCCATGAAAAAAAAAATCATAAAAACAGTAGTTTGGATAATCATAACTAATTTTTTTTATTTTTTTAAGCAATAATCATAACTAATTTAAGAAGGAAAAAACCCTTCAAACCATCAAATCTTTTATCAAATAATGAAAGCATCAAATTGTATATTATCAAGAAATATACAATTTAATAAACATCAGAAGAAAAAAAACAAGCTAATAATAAATAAGAAGAAAGATCCAAATGCAATACCATCCAAGTTCAGACATAGCATAAGGCAAACTTAGAACTCCGGCGCCAACCATGGCAGTAACATTGTGAAACGCCGAGTACCACCACTTTGCACTCCTCGAAGAAGTGATTGGCAACCACTCATCCAACTTCTTCTTCTTCATCATCTCTTCTTCCTCCATCACTTTCCTAGTCTCATAATCCATCGACATCTTCACAAAACAACCAATTCAAACTTTTGTGAAGGCTGAAAATTTTTATAGAAGAAGAAACAGAGGGTGCTCCTCCTCTCTCTCTCTCTCTCAAATTAAAATCTCTGTTGTTTTGAGAGAAGACCAAAAGACTCCTGCTATTAATATTCTTCTTATTTCTCTATTTATAGACTGGGTCGAGTATTAGCTCTCTTAATCATAAATACGGTTTTTCAGTTATAGATTTCTTGGGTTTAAAAATCCTAGAATCCTGGAATTAATGGGATAAGGTGCTTGAGGGTGTGTGCACATTTGATCCAACGGTGGAGAAAGGAGAGTTTGGTTTTTATGGTTTTATTGTGGTTGGCAATTAGTTGGGGGTTTAATGGCTCATATACTGTCTATGATTACAATATTTGGTAAGTTAGCTACACTGTGAAATTCAAATTGTTAATCATCTAACTTAATTTTGAATTTTGTCTTATGATCATAATGACAGTTTCTTTTATAGGGGTATGAAGATAGGGATCAAATCTTTGTGAATCAATTTTATGCAATAAATTATAGGGTGAATCTTTTTATTGTTATCAGCTACCAACAGCTACCAACAGATAATTAATAATAATTATTCTGTGCATGGATTTTTCTTTATTAACTGAAAAGGTGTTTCAAGAGTAAATGTTAATGAGACTATATAGGTTATTGACTTTTCAATGTATATGTCAAGTTAGAAAACATTAAAGACAGAAGGAAGTATGTGCTTTAAGCGTTTAATTAAGCAATGGCTATGAATTTTCTTCAAATGTCTACAGTACTACACACTCATTAATTTCACATGAATATATAACAAGTAACAAATTCCTGAAAAGTTATCTAAGATCATGAAGAAGTTGTGATCCAGATTTATTAATTAATTAGATTAATTTATATCTCCAATTCGACATTTTTTCATTTCTTATTTTCAATTAGCTAGATACATATACCCCGAAGAAAATATTACTGGTGCTCATCTCTAGTACTTTTTTAGCAGAAGTTGTAATACGGCTTTCCAACAATTCATGCATCGAGCCATTGATGAAGAAGGCCTATATCGATCCTAGTTCATAGAAGATTGTTGGAATATATGTACTTGACTCATCAGTAGAAAAAACTAATCTAATTCGATTTTTGTCTATTAATTTCTCTGCTAGAGTAGATAAGCTGACAGACCATATCAATAATACATGTTCAATAATACATGTTCTTTAAAAAGTGATATGCTGACGTACATATGTATTATTGATATGGTCTGTCACTTATATGTACTTGAGCCATTGATGAAGAAGGCCTATTATTAAAGAACATGTATAATTTGTAAGCAACGACGATCTATTTTAATTTGTAGGAGCTTATCTACTCTAGCAGAGAAATTAATAGACAAAAATCGAATTAGATTAGTTTTTTCTACTGATGAGTCAAGTACATATATTCCAACAATCTTCTATGAACTAGGATCGATATAGGCCTTCTTCATCAATGGCTCGATGCATGAATTTCTCTGCTAGAGTAGATAAGCTGACGTACATATGTATTATTGATATGGTCTGTCACTTATATGTACTTGAGCCATTGATGAAGAAGGCCTATTATTAAAGAACATGTATAATTTGTAAGCAACGACGATCTATTTTAATTTGTAGGAGCTTATCTACTCTAGCAGAGAAATTAATAGACAAAAATGTTATGGTTTTTGTAAGAATAAGTGACAGACCATATCAATAATACATGTTCAATAAACGGTTTTTGTAAGAATAAGTGACAGACCATATCAATAATACATGTTCTTTAAAAATTTTGATCATAATTAAGAGAGTGAATATATACCAAGAATAAGGTGAAGGAAAGGGTTAGACGGTGACAAGTTAAATGTTATGGTTGGCATCTCCATATCAATAATATCTCCTCTCCTATGTAAACTGAATCTAATGTGCCGGCTCATTGGAGTATCCTAAATGATAGAGACATCCATGGTATTGTTTGGCTATTCATATTTGTCATGTGACACTTGCCATTTTTTACATTGTAAATGGACCCATAAGGTAATTAATATATACATAATATTTATTAGGGTTTATATATGTAGTATTTTTTAGGCTTTTAGTTCAATTAACACAACCTACAAGTTATAGGAAAAAGTTATTTTAGGATTTATATAGAATTGGTCTGTATTATTGTAAAACATATATAATATTTGTTATAAAAAGTAGCTGTGAATGAATTGTAAGAGTAGAATGTAAGTAAAGATGTTCCTAATTTTTGAATGTTAGTTTTGCAAACTCGGATGTTTCAGATACAGTGATACCCTATACTCTGACTTAACACATGAGAGATTTAGTTAATTACAACAGTAATAAAGATATAATGAGACGAAGCCACAGAGAGAGAGAGAGAGAGAGAGAGAGAGAGCTTATCGCGTTATAGTAATATAAACATTTATTGATCATAATTTAATTCCTAGTATCTTAATTTGTGTGATAGTAGTATTTATTGTGAGATTTGATTGAGAGAAAAATGAATGACTCTTAAATGCACGAAATTATATATTGATAGAGAAGGAGAGAGTAGAGAGGATGCACCTTTCGGTTGTTCACATGAGGATCCTGGCTCAAAGTGGGAGTCCTGACCACTCATGACTTTTTAATAAAGAAAATCAACCGATAAAAGAGAAATTAAGAGCTATATATATATATATATAGATAGGCCACCTATATATTAAGGTAACTGATACAGACATCTCATAAATCTAACAATTCATTCATAGTGCTCATATGTCAGTCATATTTGACTAGTACGACATACTACATTGAATTCGTGTGTGTTATATTTGCAGACATTAAATTGGCTATACCTATAAATTGACACATGAGGTCGTTGTGAATCGAATATCTTACATTACAGGGGCGCACCATTCTCAATCATACTAGCAAGGAATTGAATTATGCCCCTATGAATGCTCCCATGGCAGTTTTTAAAAAGAAAAATGAAAACACACACACACACAAGCGCTATATCTAGTAAGGTCAAGCTGTTGGAAATCGATTCCATCATATTGTACTCATCAAGACGTACAAAATGATGTACTCACATGTCCAAAACTGATTTCAAATGAATGAAATATTCGCCTCCAAAGTTAGCTTGTTAAAATGAAAAATTGAACTTTTGCTTGATATGTGACATTTAAACTTAGTCCCATATCGGTAAGGAGCAAAAAGCAAATAAAGTTATTAAGTTAAAAACTGAGCCAAAGGGTTATGCCCTTAGGGGTACAAATATTTTCTCCGGAGGGAGAACACACCCAACTTGGGCGTCGGTATGGAACACACGCGGTAAACTTATTTTTTTTTGCAAGAATTCAGCTCTGTTTTGATACGAGCTGGATACAGGTAGTTGCAATTGTCATGACAGTTTTGTCTGAACAGTTGCAACAACTGCCTACGGGTCAGTTCTGATTTGATACGGGCAGTTGTAACTGTCATGACAGTTTTGTCTGAACAATTGCAACAACTGCCACGGAATTAGGGCTAACTGCAACACACGCACGTGCCCGCCCGCCCGGCTGGGACGGGCCGGGCCGGACCCGGGCCTGTGCTTGGGCTTTCAGTAAACTTATTTTTTTTGCAAGAATTCAGCTCTGTTTTGATACGAATTGGATACGGGCAGTTGCAATTGTCATGTCAGTTTTGTCTGAATAGTTGCAACAACTGCCACGGAATTAGAGCTATAAATAGGACAGGATTCTGATCAAATCCGGTGCCCATTTATATCTTTCCTATCATCCTGTATCAACATAGCAGTATCACAAAACGCTGTCATCATATCCTTTCTCGATCGAGCCTCCATTATTCGAGTGTAAGTTAATGGAGTTCTGACTATTGTATCTTGGGAGACGACTGCTGTTAAAACCTGTGTACACCGTTGCAGTGGCAGAATTAAACGTCTTAAGGACATTGTTTCAATCAGCCTCAGTCTGTATTTTTCTTTCTTCACCATACTCAAGGTCGGAATTGAAAATAACATATCTTTTTTCTGTGCTTTGTGTACAGTGATATACACTATTTGTGAAACAGTCCCTTTAATTTACGATTATCAAGGTTCGAACTGAAGATTCAGTATCTTCCTTTTGTTCTTTGTTGATAGTGAGTTATACTGTTTGCGTAACAATGTAAGTATTATTAAATTTGAGTAGGAATTTAATTTGTTATAATTAATTTTACATTAAAAATTAAGTTTGTCTCGTCAAAAAAAAAAAAAAAAAAAAAAAAAAATAAGTTTGTCTACATAAGTTATAACAACTTAAGATGTTTAATTTCTTTTATCTTTTGTAAACAACAATATGACTACCAAACCAGAACTCCTGAAAATGGTTAATAGTATGCACAACAAGCCCGAGAATTTCAAAGGGTCCGACTTCAAGACTTGGCAGAGCAAAATGTTTTTCTATCTCACAACTCTCGGGTTGGATAGGTTCCTCGAGGAGAAAGAACCTAAGCCCACTGAGGGGCAGACTCCAGAAACTCACAAGGAGACATTTGCAGCAGTCGATGCATGGAGGCATTCGGACTTTCTTTGCCGGAACTACATCCTTAACTGTTTGGAAGAAGTTCTGTACAAGATATACAGTCCAATCACTACTGCAAAAACCTTGTGGACCGCTCTGGCCTACAAATACAAGACTGAGAATGCCAGCTTGAAGAAATTTATCGTGGATAAATTTATGGACTACAAAATGGTGGACTCTAAGTCCGTCGCTGTCCAGATGCAGGAGCTTCAAATCATTATTCACGAGATGGAAGCCGAAGGCTATAAGGTTGGCGAATCCTTTCTAGTAGAAGCAACATTGGAAAGTTGCCACCAGCATGGTAATACTTCAGGTATTACCTCAAGCACAAAAAGAAGAAAATATCCTTAGAAGATCTTGTTGTCAGGTTGAAGATTGAAGCAGACAACCGAGGTACAATAAGGTTCAGAAGCGATGAGGCTCAAGTACATGTTGTGGAAAGTTCCAACAAGCAGAAGGGCAACTCCAACAACAACAAGAAAAATTCCCAGAAGAGGAAAGCTTCAGATCAAGGATTCAAACACAAGAAGCCAAACAAGAAGTTCAATGGAAATTATTGGATTTGTGGGAAGCCTGGTCACTCTGTCAGAGACTGCCGCTTCAAGAAATCTGGCGGCACTTTAGAAGCAAATGTCACTGAAAACATCATTTCAAGCATCGATGACCTAAAGTTGTCTGCTGTTTTTTCTGAATGTAACCTTGTCCAACATCCCGGACAATGGTGGGTAGACACAGGTTCTACTCGGCACATATGTTTTGATAAGTCACTGTTCTCGACTTATCAGAAACTGGACCACGAAGAAAAACTTTATATGGGCAACTCTGCTGTGTCGATGGTCGAAGGCTATGGACAAGTCATCCTGAAGTTCACGTCTGGAAAGAACATCACGCTGAACGACGTGCTTCACATGCCAGACATCCGCAAGAACCTTATTTCTGGATATGTGCTTTCCAAGAAAGGCTTCAAGATTGTAATTGAGTCAGACAAGTTGGTGCTGACCAAGACTGGGGTTTATGTTGGGAGGAAATATCTGTGTGATGGATTATTCAAAGCTAATGTAGCCGTAATTGGCAATAACCCAATGTACTCTAAATCTATGATTAATAAAAATTCAGTTTCTTATTTGCTTGAGTCTGAAACAATTTTATGGCATGATAGATTAGGGCACGTAAATTTTCGAAAGATGAAAAAACTTACAAATTTAGGTTTGATTCCAAACTTTAAATTTGACAAAAATCACAAGTGTGAGACTTGTGTACAAGGAAAAATGGTCAAGAAACCATTCAACACAGTGGACAAGAGTACTGAGCTGTTATGCTTAATCCATAATGATTTATGTAATTTCAAATCCTTACCCATGAGAGGTGGGAAAAAAGTATTTTATCACATTTATCGATAATTGCACTCGGTATTGCTATGTCTATTTACTAAATAGTAAAGACAAAGCAATTACAGCATTCACAAAATACAAGGCTGAAGTAGAGAATCAGCTTAACAAAAAGATCAAAATACTGAGGTCTGATCAAGGTGGAGAATATAAGTCTCCATTGCACAATTGTGTGAAGAGTATGGAATTATCCACCAAACAACTGCCCCATACTCACCTCAGCAAAATGGAATTACTGAAAGAAAGAACAGAACGTTAAAAGATATGATTAATTTCTTACTTATAACTTCTGGACTACCTACAAACTTGGGGGGGGGGAGCTTTATATATGTCAAATCACATATTAAATTGAGTTCCACATAAGAAAACTGATTCCATTCCATATGAATTATGGAAGGGACATATGCCTAATTACAAATATATCAAAGTGTGGGGGTGTTTGGCTAAGGTCTCGGTCCCTCTTCCCAAGAGAACCAAACTTGGACCAAAAACTGTAGATTGCTATTTTCTAGGCCATGCCGAAAATAGTAGTGCATACAGATTCTTAGTTTTCAAGTCTGAAGTACGTGACATCAGTGTAAACACTATCATTGAGTCAAGAGATGCCATATTCTTTGAAGATATGTTTCCACACAAAAGAAATAATAAAAACCCTGATCTCAAAAGAACAAGTGAAGTGTTAACTGAGAAACAGGATGAAACTCATCGTGAAAATGGTGAATCCAAACCAAGAAGAAGTGTAAGACCTAAAACCTCTAAGTCTTTCGGTCCAGATTATCTAACATACATGTTAGAGGCTGAACCTCAGACTTACAAAGAGGCAGTCTCATCCTCGGAGTCTTCCTATTGGAAAGAAGCTATTAATAGTGAGATTGAATCAATTCTAAGTAATCACACCTGGAAATTGGTTGACCTTCCACCAGGTCATAAACCAATTGGATGTAAATGGATCTTCAAACGAAAGATGAAACCAGATGGTTCCATTGACAAATACAAAGCTAGATTAGCAGCTAAAGGGTATCGCCAGAAGGAGGGCTTAGACTTCTTTGATACCTATTCACCGGTTATGCGGATAACCTCTATAATAATGCTGATAGCAATAGGATCTATCTATAATCTTGAAATTCATCAAAGGGATGTCAAAACGGCATTTTTAACTGGGGATCTCGAAGAAGAGATCTACATGGAGCAACCGGAAGGATTTGTTTCAAAGGGAGTTGAAAATAAAGTATGCAGACTTGTTAAATCCCTATATGGACTTAAACAAGCTCCGAAACAATGACATGAAAAATTCGACAATGTCATGTTGAAAAATGATTTTCGAATTAATGAATGTGATAAATGTGTTTATTACAAACAAATGAGACAATCTTGTGTGATTGTTTGCCTATATGTGGATGATATGCTAATCTTTGGTCCTAACCTGGAAGTCATCAAGACTGTACAGAAAATGCTAATCAACCACTTTGACATGAAAGACTTAGGTGTGGCAGATGTTATTTTGGGTATCAAAATAATAAGAACACCTAGTGGCATTGAATTATCTCAATCACATTATGTGAAAAAAGTGCTTGGCAAATTCAAGGAACATGGGATTAAAGGAGTATCAAACCCTTATTCACCATCTATAGTTTTGCACAAAAATACCGGTGAAAGTATAATGCAACTGGAGTATTCTCGTGTAATAGGCAGTTTAATGTACCTCATGAACTGTACGAGACCAGACATTGTTTATGCAGTGAGTAAACTAAACAGATACACCAGTAACCCAGGAAAAGGTCACTGGACATCATTACTAAGAGTACTTGGGCATTTAAAGAATACTACAAACTTTTCACTGCATTATGGTAGATATCCTGCCGTTCTTGAAGGATACAGTGACGCAAATTGGATATCGGATTCGGAAGAATCAAAATCCACAAGTGGTTATATCTTTACCCTAGCAGGAGCTGTTGTGTCATGGAAATCTTCCAAATAAACATGTATTGCACGATCCACAATGGAATTCGAGTTCATTGCTTTAGATAAAGCAGGTGAAGAAGCTGAATGGCTTCGCCACTTTTTAGAAGATATTCCTTTTTGGCCTAAACCAATAACGGCCATTTGTATCCATTGCGATAATCAAGTAGTGCTAAGTAGAGCGCACAATTCTGTATATAATGGCAAATCACGACATATTCGTAGACGCCATAATATTGTTCGACAGTTACTCTCCAATGGAATTATTTCCATTGACTTTGTGAGGTCACAGGATAACTTAGCGGATCCATTTACTAAGGGATTATCCAGAGAGAAAATTAACTGTGCATCGAGGGGAATGGGGTTAAAAGCCTAAAACAATACGAGTTACCTTATACGAAAACCTAACCTGCCGACTGGAGATCCCACGGACCAGGTTCAATAGGACAACCAGTTATTAATAACTCAAACAGTAATGCATTTGGACTCAGGTCCATCTCATTCCTAGGGTGCAAAATACATGCATGCATACAGAAGTATTAAAAGGATAAGCTATGCTTTTAATGACGTCCATATCTTGAAAATCACAAGTGGAGTATTGTAGGGTACTCTTTATGGATGCGGTCACCTATGTAAGTGTGAGCTGGGTCGGCTCTATGAGAACTTTGAAAGGCTGGAGTTCTCTAAAAACACTCGCAGAACTGAGATTTGTTCATGGCCAAAATGAACACAACCGAGAGATTGGATGTGAAGAACACAATGTTGTGTAGAGTTTATTGTTTGGGCATACACTAACGGCTGACGGTTCAAGATGAAATATTTCACCGATTAGCCAAGTATGTCCGATAAACTTTAACTAGGGAAGGTTCAAAGTGAAATATCTACCTATCTACGATGCGACATTGTTTCAAATTGAACACTGTGATATGCACTTGTTGTAAGGTGAGAGACGAAAATTTTCATTCATGTGGGGGATTGTTGGAAATCGATTCCATCATATTGTACTCATCAAGACATACAAAATGATGTACTCATATGTCCAAAACCGATTTCAAATGAATGAAATATTCGCTTCCAAAGTTAGCTTGTTAAAATGAAGAATTGAACTTTTGCTTGATATGTGACATTTAAACTTAGTCCCATATCGGTAAGGAGCAAAAAGCAAATGAAGTTATAAGTTAAAAACTGAGCCAAAGGGTTGTGCCCTTAGGGGTACGAATATTTTCTCCGGAGGGAGAACACACCCAACTTGGGCGTCGGTGTGGAACACACGCACGCGCCCGCCCGGCCGGGCCGGACCGGACCTGGGCCAGGGCTAAACTTATTTTTTTTTGCAAGAATTCAGCTCTGTTTTGATACGAGCTGGATACGGGCAGTTACAATTGTCATGACTGTTTTGTCTGAACAGTTGCAACAACTGCCTACGGGTCAGTTCTGATTTGATACGGACAGTTGCAACTGTCATGACAGTTTTGTCTGAACAGTTGCAACAACTGCCACGGGATTAGGGCTATAAATAGGACAGGATTCTGATTAAATCTGGTGCCCATTCATATCTTCCCTATCATCCTGTATCAACATAGCAGTATCATAAAACGCTGCCATCATATCCTTTCTCGACCGAGCCTCCATTATTCGAGTGTAAGTTAATGGAGTTCTGACTGTTGTATCTTGGGAGACGACTGCAGTTAAAACCTGTGTACACCGCTGCAGTGGCAGAATTAAACGTCTTAAGGACATTGTTTCAACAAGCCTCAGTCTGTATTTTTCTTTCTTCACCATACTCAAGGTCGAAATTGAAGATAACATATCTTCTTTCTGTGCTTTGTGTACAGTGATACACTGTTTGCGAAACAGTCCCTTTAATTCACGATTATCAAGGTTCGAATTGAAGATTCAGTATCTTCCTTTTGTTCTTTGTTGATAGCGAGTTATACTGTTTGCGTAACAGTATAAGTATTGTTAAATTTGAGTAGGAATTTAATTTATTGTAATTAATTTTACATTAAAAATTAAGTTTGTCTACATAAGTTATAACACAAGCCACCTCTACAATATGTACGTAATCCTAATCCTGATATGGGGCTCTTCATGTTCGATAACAGGAGTAAAGGCTATTCATGTTCGATGTAGATACCAAATGGTGGTACCTAATAAAATGACTGATACAAAGTACAAACATCTCATAAACTGATAAACCTAACAGCTCATAGTGCTCATATATTAGCTAGTCATATTAATTAATTTGACTGGTACAAAATCTACACGTAAATTGAATTGATTTTTATCAGGATTTACCAATAATTTGACACATGAGGTTATTGTGAATCAAATATCTTTATTATAGGGGTCATTCTCAATCATACAAGCAAGGAATATTGGCCTTCCAATGCTCCCATGACAGTTTTTATAAAAAAAATCAACAAAAACCAATAAAGGAAAATGAAAACCAAGCAGAAAGGCTGCAGGTAATTAAATAATTTTTACACATGTATGGTATGTGGTTTTCTCATATCTGTTTGTCATAGCAAGAGAAAAACCAAACACATCCAGTGTATGTGCTAATCATCTAGTGCCTCAAAATCCTACACGTGAGTTTTCATGTGTGTGTGTGTGTGAGAGAGAGAGAGAGAGAAGGTATAGTGCACCTTTAGATCTTGGTCTTCCATTACTTTTCCTTAATGAAGACAATTAATCAACCTAGAAAAGCCAATGAAGAGTAGGTACTTAAAAGAAGGAAGAAGCCAGGATCAGGCCAAATGCAGGTATATATAGAAAGCAAGAAGAATAGGGTAATGAAAGCAAATACAGAGAGACAAATAACAAATAATAGTGTCACTGTTTTCAACTGGACGATATTAAAAAAAACAAATAGCCGGCTAAGTTCCCTGATTATATATTCAAATAGTCTGGCATGCTGGATGTGACCAGAGGGTTTGATGAATAATCTTATGTTCGGTCGTCGTTTGTTTTGATGATGCAATTCATTTTTGTACAATTTTTCCCCCGAAGTAGGATCCCATATGAAACTATACTCCCAATTATGCTCCGCCCGAAGTCGTAATCTGTGCAGAGCCTAGTTAACACCGCTCTTTATTCCTAAACGAGAGTACAAATAAACTTTCAATTTCGAGCCATGAAATCCATTTTTATTTTCATAATTTATTTGCTAAACTGTTTTCTGAATTTACATATACAATATTACATGTCTCATAAAACATAGTCTATTACTAGAGATAAGGGCTAACATGCTAAGTACGGAAAGTTCGACCTCAGCAAAGCCAATCTCATTCCCTTGACAGACAGAGATGTTCTCCATCGCTTGTAATCTCTACAATTGTAATTTTGAATCTTATGGTCTTTATTAACAGTAAAAGATAATGGAAAGAAAATTCGACTTGTACACACTACATGCATTTTTGTACAATTTTTCCCCCGAAGTAGGATCCCATATGAAACTATACTCCCAATTATGCTCCGCCCGAAGTCGTAATCTGTGCAGAGCCTAGTTAACACCGCTCTTTATTCCTAAACGAGAGTACAAATAAACTTTCAATTTCGAGCCATGAAATCCATTTTTATTTTCATAATTTATTTGCTAAACTGTTTTCTGAATTTACATATACAATATTACATGTCTCATAAAACATAGTCTATTACTAGAGATAAGGGCTAACATGCTAAGTACGGAAAGTTCGACCTCAGCAAAGCCAATCTCATTCCCTTGACAGACAGAGATGTTCTCCATCGCTTGTAATCTCTACAATTGTAATTTTGAATCTTATGGTCTTTATTAACAGTAAAAGATAATGGAAAGAAAATTCGACTTGTACACACTACATGCATGGTGAGCCAAAAATGTGAGAAAACGTGCATGTGCCTTGCTTGTACAACTACTTTGTGATCTAAATTAGTATTCAAGTTGTGGCATTGAATTGAAGTCGGACCATGTCTGGTCTGGCTATATCATATGCATGGTGCAAGCTGTCACATATGGTAAGTTTGAATCACATGAAATTGGACTTCTTGAATTATTATTATTATTATTATTATTATTATTATTAGTAAAAGGTATATGAGCAACTTGCTCATTTAATAAATGAACAATTGATAAAGTGGCATGCATGTGATACATTGAGTATCTAACCACTTTTAGGATTTTCCAATCACATGCATGCCACCTCATCACTTGCTCATTTACTAAATGAGCAAATTGTTCATACCCCTTTTGCCCTATTATTATTTACAACAGGATGGAGTCAAAACGACTCCAGCCACCTAAAAAATATTATTACTAAACAGAAAGTTGTACAATAGATATGTTTACAAGAAGTAAAACGATGGAAAACAAAAGAAAAGTACATCATTACAAAAGGGCGAGCAAGCCCCAAAAGGCAAATAAGTAGTCCGCCAGAAAAACAACACAACGCAAAGCAGTCAGCAGAAGAGCAACCAAAGTGAACGAAGCAGGCAGATAGCAAGAGCCGCGAACCAACAAAACACCACTTGAAGGCAGAAGCCATAGCCCCATTGATATGGCTAAAAATGGGGTTAAATCAGAACCGTCTAAATCGGACACGAATCTTGAAGCCCAGGGGTAAAACGGTAATTTCGCCTACTAATGGATCTGAAGCGGGTACTGGTTCTCTTCCTCGAAGACCCACTAACCCGCCAACGGATCCACCTCAACTGGGTGTGGGTTTCAACCCGCAGCAAACCCGGTCCAGAAAGGATAGGATTAGGGTTTCTGATTAAATCTTAATCAATGGCCCTGATTCATATCTATCCTTTCACTGGGGATTAGGGATTACATTCCTTATCTAACCATAGGGATTACATTCTTAATCTGATCCCAGCGGCGCCTATAAATACCCCCCATCCATCTCCATTAAGAGGTAATCAATCCTTTGCCAGTTTTACGCTCTTTCATAATCGCTTCTGATTACTGACTTGAGCGTCGGAAGGTGCGTCGCCGGGAACAACCCCGGTGTCTCGCACTTTTTGCAGGTGTACGGCGGGAGACATCGTCAAACTCCAGCGGAACAGGTAACAGGTTTGCTATTCAGTTTTCCTAAGGATCCACAAATACTATCTGTTTGTCCCCACACCAGATTCAGCGGCAACAGATTGGCACAGTCTGTGGGAACAAACGAATAGCAGCCTTCCCTCTTTCCGTTGGTCAGATCTTCTCCAGTCATGCCTCCTAGAAAAGCCAAATCCAGAGGGTCCAACCGAGGAGCCAACCCCGACCAGCAACAGGAAGTCCCCCTCAACTCGCTCAACAGCAGAGGCAACTTCCGCCTCAAGCCGAGGACCCTCTCCAACAGGACCTGCCTCCTCCTCGGAATCAACAACCTCCTAAGGGTCCCAACCCTCAGAAACAACCTTTCTATCCGGACCACGTCTCCATCCACAATGCCTCTTCGAATTCTATGGCCTCCCACAATTCCCGAGCTTCTGACCTTCACAATACCGTCCTCAATCGGTAGAAGGATGAGGATCTTCGCCGCCGTCTGGATGAAAAGCTGGCCTGAGAGGGAGCCTCCTGCCAACACCGTCCGGATGAGCGATCTCCTCGCCGCCGAGAATACAGAAGGTCCCCTACCCGAAGGGGGCGGAGAGAGTCCCCCGAGCATCACAGAAGAAGACCACACTCCCCTACCGGTCGGCAACAGCCTAGGAACGATGAGGCACCCATCACCCGTGCCGAGTTCCAGCAGTTCCAAGCGACCGTCCTACAAGCTCTCAATCTTTGTCCCAACACCAATGCTCCAAAGATCCCCTCTCCTCCTCCAGTCTGAAGTCCTCGCCAAAGGTCTCTAGCTCCTCCTCCCGCTCCTAGCAACTCCCGGCATATGCCAAGTCCTCGCCGCTCCAGGAGCTACCGTCGTCGTAGCCCCTGCTCTTCCTCGTACGAAGACGAGTCCAGAGGCTCGGCTGATTACCGTCGAAGGGATGACGCTGTCTACCGCCGTCTCCACGAAATGGAGAGGCGCTTGGGTCAGTTAGACCGAGAAGAAGAGCTTAGAGGAAGGACCCTTCGTCCTAGTCGACCTTCTTTTTCCCGAACCATAATGGAAGCACCCGTACCAATCGGCTTCAAGCCTCCTCAATTTGAGACTTATTCTGGGGAGACTGACCCCGTCGATCACATCGAAAGTTTCAAGACCCTCATGCTCATCCATCAAGCTTCCGATGCTCTGCTCTGCAAAACCTTCCCCGCAACTCTCAAGGGCCCAGCTCGAGAATGGTACTCTCGCCTTGCCCCTTCCTTAATATTCACCTTCGAGCAATTTGAGACTCTCTTCGTCACCCACTTCGTGAGTAGCCGCAGAACTGAAAAGACCAGCATCTCGCTACTCTACCTCCACCAGAAGAAGGGTGAGAAGCTGAAAGACTATGTGAAAAGGTTCACAGCTGAAGCCAGGTCCATAGCATCCCTCGACCAGTCGGTCGCTGCAGCAGCATTTCAATCCAATGTCCTCAACTTCAGCCTCGACTCCTCCCTCGCCAAGAAGCCCCCACAGAACTTCTCTGACCTCCTCCTCCGAAGTGAAAAGTATATTCGGGCCGAAGAAGCTGAGCACCGCCCCAACTTGGAGGGGTCTTCCTCGGGTCTAAGAGAAAGGGAACAGAAGAGGAAGGAGCCAAGAAGCTCCAGAAGGATAATGGCGGCCAGTGCCGACCTCCCCCCCGATTCGAGAAATTTACTCCTCTCACCACCAATGTCTCCACCATTCTAATGGAAGTTGAGAAGGAAGGGATCATACCTCCTGCTCCGAGGATGAACACCCCCGCCAAGAAGAGGGATAAAGAGAAGTGGTGCCGTTATCACCGGGACCATGGCCATGACACCAATGATTGTAGGGCCTTAAAGAATGAGATAGAAGCCCTCATCCAGAGGGGGCAGCTGACCAGGTTCGTAAGAAAGGACCGAGCCGACCTTCCTACCCTGCCTCGGGGGGCTAACAAGCGTCCTGAACGCGATGAAACGCCCGACTTCGAAGAGGAGCGTGTCCTACACCTCATTCATGGGGGCCCAATGGGGGGCTCCTCAAACTCCTCTCGAAAGGCGTTCATTAGGGAAGTCAATTCGGTTCGCACCACCTCTCTCCTAAAGGCCTCGGAGTGCCCGTCACATTCTCAGACGAAGATCTTGTAGGTGTCCGCACCCCCCATTGTGACACACTCGTCATCAATCTCCATATGGCGAACTTCAAAGTGGAAAGGATCCTAGTGGACAATGGCAGCTCCGTTAACATCCTCTTCCTCGCCGCTTTCAAAGGCCTCAAACTCTCCTGAGACCAACTTAAGCCCGCCGGCTACACGCTCCATGGGTTCACGGGAGTGCCAGTGACTATTGAAGGGGTAATCACCCTCGACGTAACCACTGGCAAAACTCCTACTACCCGAACGGAGTCAATGACTTCATGGTCGTGGATGTCCCAGCAGCCTACAACATCATTTTGGGTCGGCCCGGCCTTCCCGCCCTAGAAGCCGTCCCCTCCGCCTATCACCTCAAAATAAAGTTTCCTACTCGGGTCGGAGTAGGGGAAGTAAAAGGCAATCAGGAAATGGCCCGTAAGTGCTACATGACCTCTACCCTCGGTCCAGTCCTCTCTCTAGAAACTCTGGAGGTCCCCCAGGATGTCGCCCGACCAACGTCCGAGCCGGTGGATGAGTTGGAGGAAGTGCTCTTCTCTGAGCAGGATCCAAGCCGAAAGTTCTTTGTTAGCAAGACCCTCCCATCCGCCCTATGCTCCGACATAGTCCAGTGCATCCGAAGGAACCGAGACCTCTTTGCTTGGTCAGCTGCAGACATGCCCGGAATTTTCGAAGAGCTCTTGGTCTACCACCTCAGCGTTGCTCCGGGGTCCAAACCGGTCCAACAGAAGAGGCGCAAGTTCGCCCCCGAGCGCCAGCTAGCTATAAAAGAGGAGGTGGACAAGCCCTTGAAGGCCCGGTTCATACAAGAGGTGAACTATCCCGAATGGTTGTCGAACGTAGTAATGGTGAAGAAGTCTAACGGGACGTGGAGGATTTGCATCGATTTCACCGATCTCAACAGGGCTTGCCCGAAGGACCCCTTCCCTCTTCCAAGTATTGACACTTTGATTGACGCCACTTTAGGTCATGAACTCCTCAGCTTCATGGACGCCTTCTCAGGCTACAATCAGATCCGGATGTTTCCCCCAGATATCCCGAAGACCTTATTTGTGACCGACCAAGGCCTCTACTGCTACAGGGTAATGCCCTTCGGTCTAAAGAATGCAGACGACACATATCAATGCCTCGTCAACAAGGTTTTCCAAGTTCAGATCGGCCGGAATATTGAAGTATATGTTGACGACATGCTTGTAAAAAGCATCCGAGGTGCCGATCATGTAACCGACCTCCAGGAGGCGTTCGATGTTTTGAGAAAGCACAACATGAGACTCAATCCGAACAAGTGTGTGTTCGGAGTCTCGTTAGGAAAGTTCCTCGGCTTCACGGTCAGCCAACGAGGAATTGAAGCTAACCCTGAGAAAATTAAGGCCATATTAGACATGGCCCCTCCCAAGAACGTTAAGGAAGTTCAGAGGCTAACAGGCCGCCTAGCTGCCATAGGGCATTTTCTTTCGAAGTCCAGGGAAAAATGCCTGCCCTTCTTCAAGGCCCTCAGGGGGGCTAAAGGTTTCGAATGGGGACAACAGCAACAGGAGTCGTTCGACCAACTCAAGGCTTACCTCGTCAATCCTCCTCTCCTCAGCAAACCAATCTCTGGTGAACCCCTCTACCTCTACCTAGCAGCCTCTGAACATACGCTCAGTGCCGTTTTAGTAAGGGAAGAAGACCGGGCTCAAAAGCCCATCTACTATGTGAGCAAGGTACTTCGGGATGCCGAGCTCCGCTACCCGAGGATAGAAAAGATGGCTTATGCCCTAGTAATGGCGGTAAGAAAGCTTCGCCCGTATTTTCAGTCCCATTTGGTGGTCGTTCTTACCAACCAACTGCTGAAGCAAGTGCTCCACAAGCTGGAGACCTCCGGTCGCCTTATGAAATGGTATATCGAGCTGAGCCAGCATGATATAACGTATCAGCCTCGGACCGCGATCAAGGCTCAGGACTTAGCAGAATTTATCGTTGAAAGTACCATTCCCGAGCTCAGCCAAGCAATGAAGGGACCACCTGTCTGGTCGATTTATGTGGATGGCTCCTCTTGTAATGAGGGAAGCGGGGCCGGGGTCATTCTGGCAGGCCCAGATGAATTCATCCTCCAATACTCCCTCCGTATCAACTTTAAAGCCTCTAACAACGAAGCGGAATACGAGGCACTCATAGCCGGCCTGGGAATGGCTCGCAATGCAGGGGCGTAATGCCTCCGGATCTTTAGCGACTCTCAGCTAGTCGTAAATCAGGTCCTCGGCGAGTATGAAGCACGTGATGACCGGATGGTTAAGTACTTAGCCAAGGTCAGGAGCCTCATGACACTATTTGAAGAAGCCCTCATCCAACGAATCCCCCGGCAGAAAATGCCCAGGCCGATGCCCTCTCCAAGCTAGCATCTTCCTCCCTCCAAGGTCTCGAGCAGACCGTCTTGTTTGAGGTCCTCCTGAAGCCAAATATAGAGGATGAAACTTCCGACTCTATGGAGTCGCTGCCTGTCCTGCTTGAAGATAACTGGATGAAACCCCTCGTCGAATTCTTAAGGGACGAGCTCCTCCCTGAAGATCCTAAGGAAGCTCGAAGAGTGAGAACCCGAGCAGAGAGATACACACTGATCGGAGACATCCTATATAAACGCTCCTTCACACAGGTAGACGGCAGGCCTTACCTGAGATGCCTCTCCCCCGAGCAGGCCGACTACGCCCTACAAGAACTTCACGAGGGCATCGGCGGGGCACATTCAGGGTCCAGATCCTTAGCCCGCAAAGTGTTGAATTATGGATATTTCTGGCCCACTCTCCTACAAGACGCCGAATAGCTCGTTCGGCAATGCAGCTCATGTCAGAAGTACTCCAACATCCGATGCCTCCCACAAGCTCCACTCGCTTCCCTATCAAGTCCAATCCCTTTCGCAATGTGGGGGATGGATTTACTAGGGCCATTTCCACCGGCTCCCGGTCAGTTCAAATTCTTAGTCGTGGCAATCGACTACTTCTTAAAATGGATAGAGGCCGAGCCCTTGGCCACGATCACCGAGAACAAGGTAGTTCAGTTCTTTTGGAAGAGCGTAATCTGCCGATTCGGCATCCCTCGGGTCCTCATAACAGACAACGGAACCCAGTTTACTGGGGCTGCCTTCTGAGCTCTATGTGAAGACCTCGCCATCCAACACCAATTCTCCTCTGTTTCCCATCCCCAGTCGAATGGCCAAGCCGAGAATGCTAACCGACAGATCCTCTCCGGCATAAAGAAGAGGTTGGAGAAATGTTCCAAAGGCTTATGGGTCAATCAGCTTCCCAACGTGCTGTGGAGCTACCGCACCACAAAACGGACCCCCACAGGAGAGTCTCCGTTCAATCTCACCTATGGGTCCGAAGCTATGAACCCCCTAGAAGTTGGTACACCCTCTCCTCGTCTAATGGCTTATGAAGAAGAACAAAATGCCAGAGAGCTCCGAGCAAATCTAGACCTGATCGATGAGATCCGAGAAAGAGCTGCCATTCGTCAACAAAGCTACCGAAGAAGGATCGAGTTGGCATACAACAAGAGAGTCCGTCCTACCGACCTCAAAGAAGGGGACTTGGTCCTCAGAAAGTTAGCCATCTCTTTCCCCGGTCAGAAGAGCAAACTGGCCCCAAATTGAGAGGGACCCTATAAGATGGCCAAAGTGGTTCGGCCCGGCACATACAGACTAGAAGACCTCGAAGGCAGGGAGATCCCCAGGACTTGGAATGCTGACCATCTCTTAAAATACCAAGAGAGAGCACTAACACCTCTCTAAGTATTCTGGGATGTCGAACCGTTCCTCTCCTTTTACTTGTATTTTTCTCTTTATTTCTCTCTTATAATAACGGCTTGCAACTTTAGAAGCAGCTGACCATTAGTCATCAATAAAGAAAGCTTTTTCATATTTTACTTGTTAAAATTGTCTGCATCTCTCTGCCTTTACTCTTCACTCTACCGATGGTTCGGAGTCCAACACTTGGCTCGATTCTACTTCGCAAGTTCGCTCTTAAGCGAGCTAGAAGTAGATCGCCACTCGGAATTGCTCCCACAACCGTTGAACAACCCTAACGATGGTTCGGAGTCCAACACTTGGCTCGATTCTACTTCGCAAGTTCGCTCTTAAGCGAGCTAGAAGTAGGTCGCCATTCGGAATTGCTCCCACAACCGTTGAACAAACCTTCCGATGGTTCGGAGTCCAACACTTAGCTCGATTCTACTTCGCAAGTTCGCTTTTAAGCGATCTAGAAGTAGGTCGCCATTCGGAATTGCTCCCACAACCGTTGAACAACCCTACCGATGGTTCGGAGTCCAACACTTGGCTCGATTCTACTTCGCAAGTTCGCTCTTAAGCGAGCTAGAAGTAGGTCGCCATTCGGAATTGCTCCTACAACCGTTGAACAACCCTAACAATGGTTCGAAGTCCAACACTTGGCTCAATTCTACTTCGCAAGTTCGCTCTTAAGAGAGCTAGAAGTAGTTCGCCATTCAGAATTGCTCCCACAACCGTTGAACAACCCTAACGTTGGTTCGGAGTCCAACACTGGGCTCGATTCTACTTCGCAAGTTCGCTCTTGAGCGAGCTAGAAGTAGGTCGCCATTCGGAATTGCTCCCACAACCGTTGAACAACCCTAACGATGGTTCGGAGTCCAACACTTGGCTCGATTCTACTTCGCAAGTTCGCTCTTAAGCGAGCTCGAAGTAGGTCGCCATTCGGAATTCGGAATTACTCCCACAACCGTCGAACAACCCTAACGATGGTTCGGAGTCCAACACTTGGCTCGATTCTACTTTGCAAGTTCGCTCTTAAGCGAGCTAGAAGTAGGTCGCCATTCGGAACTGCTCCCACAACTGTCGAACCACTCTAACGATGGTTCGGAGTCCAAACACTCGGCTCGACTGTGCTAACTTAGTACCCCGAACCGAGCGGACGAGGAACCGACCTCCACATATGGAGAAAAATTCCGCCGAACCGATTTCACCGTTAGATCATCTCAAAATGTGTATTAGAACGTGATGAACGGATCAGATCGTGCCACGTATCCACAAAATGACAAGATAGTATTTTCTTGAAACTCGTGCCTCCCACCTTGTAATGCGTACCACGATCGTGATCGACCGTCCAGATTGAGCCACGTGGACTGAGTCTGAAATCCAAGCTATCACACCACCGAAGTGCAAAGTTGCCTCGGCATACTCCGAGCAAAAGCTGAAGTTCTACAGCTAAGGCAAGAGTTCTACGGCTAAAACACTCGAAGAAGCTAACTATTGGTCCTTATAGTTCGTTTCAAGAGTAAGGCAACTACGGCACAACAATGGGCAGACGAACTTCGATTTTATTGAAACAACTTGATAAATTTACAAGGCGAGAAGTTACAGCAAAAAAGCGACTTGATAAATTTACAAGGCATGTTATTACAACGAAGAAGACGATGCAAGAAGTCAAAAGCTCGATACAACTTGTTCAGCGCCTCCTCGGAATAGGGACATTTCGATTCAGAGACACTCGGGGTTTTCGTCCCTTCATCTCCGAGCTCGTCTCTAGGCCGACGAACTGGGACGCCTCTTCACCACTAACCCTAACTGTCACGCCCTGCTTCCCAAAATACGGGAATACGAGCCCGTGACGTAGGCCCAGCGAATGATTTTAATATCATTCATCAGTTGTACCAGTCTCAACTCAACAATACTCAGGAAATTAAACCACAGCCACGCAATCAATAATATCACAGAATAATAATTGAATTCAAGAATTTAAATATTCCAACATGAAAATGTTACTGAGAAACGAGTAGCAATTACGGGTCAAAAGCCCGGGATACAATTCTGAATAAATAAAAGAATTACAATGAATGAAAAGAACATGAAAGAGAATAATTTATTATCAAACAGTTGCTCCAATCTAGAAGTACTGCTCTCCAACTCCTTCTGGTAGATCCTCAGGTCCACCTGTGACTGGATTAGCTAAAGAAGAAAAATAAATATCCTTAGAGCAAGTACGGACAGCAAGTAGTGAAAACAGAGAGTAAAGAAGTAAGGTACGTGTAGGAGGTGTGAATCAAGATCAAATTTGCAAGGGCAATAATGGTACTAATAGCAATGGTCTTAATCAAGTATATATACATGTCCACTAGGTCTATTATAATGTTGTTTCTCCTAACTAGTGCACGTACTACTGCATTCCATACTACAGGTTCGGTGCACACATAGCAATGTTCGTTTTAGACTTCGTGGTGGGGTCTACAGAGCGTGTACTCGGGTAAATCACGATAACAAGATTACAAGATAACAAGTTCACGTCTCCACAAGTATTCTCCACCTTCCATATAACAAGTCCATGTAACAGGATGGCCCTACCGAGTACATTTTCTGAGACGATCCACTACTAGATCAACCCTTAGAAACCCCGGCTTATTTAGTATTTTGTTACTAATTCATATATGCACATGCGGGTAGTCATAAGAATGTCAAGTGAATGATGATAATGCAGCAACATGGTATATTACACAATAATAAGCAAGAAACAGTAAATCTGAAATGGCTGACACAGTCAGACTAAAACAGGGATATCTCCTAGATTACAACTCCAAATTCAGACTTCTAGTAGGCTATGGACATCTAGACAGATAGGGCTACAAGTTATATTCAGAGACTTTCTACTAGTTCTAACTGTATCTAGGCTAAAAGCTCCATTCTTTGCAGGTTAGCTGTTTTGGCAGCAGCTAGGTGTCAACTTCTAAGGGGTGAAAACATGGTATAAATATATTATAAAAATCTACAGAAATTTGAGGTGAACCCTAAGCATGTCTATAAGGTTCCTGGAAAGTTTCATAGCATTATAACACTTTTACATAGTATTACACCATCAAATATGTGGAGGTTATAGTAATTTCTGCAGTCTGAAAATCTAGACTAGCGGGACTAAAAATGTTATATCTTACAGCTTGTGACTTCAAATTAAGATTTGTCACTTGGGTTGGAAACTAGGTCCAATAGATAAAAACTCTCTTTTATATCTTGTGTGCTAATTCTCATATTTACAGGGTTGAAACCTCTGTGCTAAACAATACATGCAACAAGAATTTTTATAGAAACTATCATGTTTATATTCATCAAGTGAGTAGTTATCGAACTAATGAATCACACATATATCAAGATTAATGTAAAGCAAGCATTGTGAATCTTCTAAATAACAGGTCAAGTGAATTTATCAAGTTCCAGTCACAAGATTTCATATAAATAATATGCATTTAATCACGACGTGTTTTCCTCATGTACAAATTTATTTATTTATTCATGTCAAATGTATGTCTAGGCTTGGGTTTGAGTCAATGGATAATAAAGAGGTCAAGAGTACGTTGGGTTAGCTCGTGTAAACCCTCGATACTCTTAACGAGACGGGACTCAAGGCAAAATTATTGATAAATAAATTTGGAACTACTTGCAGGAGATCAATTAATTTGAACTAGAATAAAGAAAATAGTTCAATGGACTTGCCTTTTTCGTAGTAGTCGATTCGAATAATTAATAATAACGGAATCAGAATCCCGGAGAACAGTCCCAAGAATACGTGCAAAATACGAACGTAGAAACTCCAACAGCCAGCAGCAACAATGAGTTATTTCCCCACAAAAGATTGGCCAAAACAGCAAGGTAGCGATTGGGATTCAGTGCGGGTAGAACACAGAACAGCGGTAGCAGCGAATCAAAATACTCCCACACAGCGGATCTGTCTCCGAACACGGAACAGCAAGCAGCGGATCGAGGCGCGCCGAACAGCAAACAGTGGTATCGACGAACCGCTGTTCGTCTCCTTCCTCCGATCGAAGAAAGAGGATGGTGCGCGGGGAACAGTGCGACAGCTACCCTAGGCTCGCGGCGGAGACGTGCAGCGGCTTGCGACGGTGTGGGACGACGGCACTGGTCGGGAAGCGACGCAGCGGCGAGAACTCCGACGTCGAGAGCGACTCTGTTTTCGCTCGAAAAACAGGGGAAGACGGAGAGTTGGGTTCTGGGTGTCGAAGGCGAGGATGGTGGCGACTCTGGGCTGCGACGAAGACTACGGTGAGGCGAGAGGCTCTCGGCGAAGTGGGGAGGTGATCGGTGGTGATCGAAGGTGTGGTCGATGGCTAGGAGCGAGGTGATGGACGGAGAGGTCGATGATGGTAATGGGGTCGTGGTTGGAGTCGGGTGGTGGGGATGGTGATGGGGTTGGCAGCGGTAATGGTGGCTCTGGGTGAAGACGAGAACGGAAGGAGGAGTGAGCGGGAGGTTGTGGGTCTGTTTGGATTTGTTCTGAGAAACAGGAGAGGGAGAGAGAACGGGGGAGAGAGAGAGTGTGTGTTGGAGTTATGATTTGTGAGAGAGTGGGGGTGATTGTTATAACAGTATGGAAGTATGGAAGAGAGAATAAAGGGGTTTAGAGATACATGGGAACTTGGGGGATTTGAGGGATTGAGGGAGAATTAGTCTGGGTTGTTGTTAGGGGAATTGGGTTGTGGGTAGCTTTAGTCTAGGATCCAATATCCAATAAGATTAGGGGTTGGGCTTGAGTGTAGTTGGGCCAACAAGCAACAATACAATAATTAATTGAATTTAGTGAGCCCATAACACGACAAAGGCCCGAATATAATAAATCAGGGAGAAAAATACATCAAAAGAAATACAAGGAAAGAAAAAAAAATAATTCGTACAATCAAAAACAGGGATTACACTAACGATGGCTCCGACCGAGGCTCTGCTCGAGCTAACAGCTACACCACTTTGTGCGTCGGCTGCAGTCCGACCAACGACGGGAGGACAAGTCGCAAGCTCGTAAAAGGATATCCCTCGCTCTCTCTCCTCGCGAGTACACGAGGTGCTGCGGACGTTAGTCCTCACGGGCTGAGAATTCGGACGGGCCACCTCCTCCTCAAGCTCAACGATCCTGTCTTTCAAGGTGTCATCCTTGACCAGTATCTTGAATCGAGGGAGCTTCGCCGAACTTGGGTGCTCAGCACTATCAGATATAATGCGACGCAAGTTGGTCACCTCGATGCTCTTGTCGACCGTGACCCTCTGCAGCTGCTCGACCTTCTTCGCGAGCTCATCTCGCTCGGCCCGCACTGAGGCTAGCTCTTCCTCCCTCGACGAGAGTTCCTCCTCGACTATCCGTAGATGGTGCACCTCGACCAGCAGCTCGCTATACTTCTTCTCTACGTTGAGTGACACTCTCCTGATCAGCTCGATCTCACCCCGAGGCGAGCCTCGCGAGACTGCTTAAATAGCTCAGCACGACGCCGAGCTGTTGCGGTGTTTGGAGCATGAACGAGGATCTGAAAGACGAGCACATTACATTCAAAGACCAAAAGTCCGAGCCAAACACTTAAAGACAAATTTGAAGAAGGAATTTTATTCATAAAAGAAGAGGCGGTGGCCAGTCCGCAGAAAGGTGTTACATTTTCAGAAATAAAAGAAAAAACAAAATTACAAAAGACGAGGAGATCAGGGGTCCACCTGCGTCGTCGCCTAGACCGCAGGCGCCTCGTCGGACGGCCCCTCATTCCTCGTCGCCCTGGCTTGAGCAACCACCTCATCCTCGTCTTCGCCTTCTTCTTCTCCACCTTCCTCCTCTTCACCTTCCTCCTCTTCGCCATCTGCCGCAGCTCTGGGTCACAGCCTGTAGCCGACCCGCTGAAAGCCGGGGACGCGATCCTGGACGTGGTCAGGGCTCTCTCATAGGACTTCTCCATGTTCGAGGCCATGTGCGCCTTCGCCTCGGCCTCGACTTCGGCCCGGATCACCGTCTCCAAAGCGTCCTTCTCCACCTTCGCCTCCGCCAAGGCCTTCGCCGATGCCGCCAGCTCCTCAGCAGCCTTAGCGGCTTTGGCAACCTCCTCAGCAAGCCGCCCCTTCGCTCACTCCAGGTCTGCCTCAAGGTCGGCAACCCAGACCTCCAAACCATCAGCTCGTCTCTGCTCTGCTTCGAGCTGACGAACCGCCCTCACCTTGTCCGCCCCGTCCTTATCACTGGCGGCCTTCAGCTCCTTCTCCTGTTCGGCGAACGCTTGAAGGAGATGGCCGAAGTGACAAGTGGCCTGCCGAAAGAAAAAGAGAATAAGAACAAAGTAATAGCCGAACGGCAGACTTAAAGAAATTCTCAAGAAAAAGTATGCAAAACTTACCGATACGAGCGACCGAGCGACTTCATAGGTGTCGTCGCCAACCGTCCCCGCCTTCAGTGCGGCTCGATCCTTCGGGGTAGCCAAGTGCTTGACGGCTTGCATGCACATCTGCGAGTTCCCGAGGAAGCCGTCGTGGTTCTTGACTCGCCAGTCCGGGACGAACAGTTTCTTATGCTGCTCGGTCAAGATCACCTTGGCCTAAGAGGTCAGCGGCGGAGCCTGGAGCGACAGCGACGCCAAAACGTCGAAAGCCTCACCGGCCGTGGCAGATGCAGCAGGAGCCGAGGGGTCGGCGACAACGACTACCGCTGGCGTGGGGACCTCAGCAACGGGGGGAGGCGGAGCAACCTTAGAGGGCCGACCAGACGAAGCAGTTGTGCTCGGCCTCTTCCTCTTCCTTCCATCGGCAACTTTGCCTCGTTCGTTCATCATCCCCAAAAAGTCCATCTTCGGTGCTTCTGTTCTAAACAACAAACAAACAGCAAGTTAGTGAAACGAGCTAAAAACTTAGAAAAAGAAAAAATATATTGCGAGATGTCAGGAGCGTACTCGGGTCGATTGGACTGAGGCCCGACCCGTGTAGCACCTCCTCCGTCAATTCCCTCCAATTCAACATCAGGAGGGCCATGATCTTCCCCACCACTTCCTCCTCGGCCGCAGTCAGTACCGGGTCGGCCCTCGCAAACTTTGGCACCTCTGCTTTCCACTGAGTCGGAATTTTCAGCATCGAGGGCTTCCTCAATGAAAAGAACTTCTCCTTCTAACCTTTGATCGAGTTGGAATTCTCTATAATCCGAACCCCTTTCCTCGGCGACAGGTAGTAGCGATGCTCGGTCTTGTGCATCCGGTGAACCCGATACATGCTCCGCAAGATCGTCAGGTCGGGCTCGACCTCGGCGTTGCGGCACTGCAGCAAGAAGACGTTCACGTGGCGCCAGGTGTTCGGCATGAACTGGGTCAGCGCAAGGCACTACCAACCGAGGACCTGTAGCACGAAGGGATGGAGAGGAAAGCGCAATCCAGCGTTCAGCGAGTCATAGTCGAACATACACATATCCAACGACGACAGTTTGGAGTTCGCTCGCATCCCAGGGCCGGGGAGAATCAGCTTGTACTCCGGAGGGATGGCGAACCCTTTTCTGATCCGAAGCAGGTCCCTCTCGGATAACACCGACGCAATCTCGTCCACTTCGGTGGTCAGAACCGGGTTGTTCTCCTCGTAGACTTCCGACCGACCTATGATCGCCTTCTTCATAAGATCGCCCTCGTATTGCCTGACCCCAGCATGCCCGGACAGTACACAAGGGTACCGGCCCGACTCAGGGGCTTGCCTCGGGGTCTCCACAACCTCCTCGACTACAGGAGATTGGGCTGCTACCTTCTTCTTCTTCTTCTTCGCCTCGGCCACGGACGGCTCGGCCACCTGCTTCCCCTTTCTTCGGATCTCCATTCGCCTCCTCTCCTCGGTGCCACTATCGCCCGAGGACGAGGCCTCACTCCCCGAGTCTACCCTTGACATCTCTAAAAAAAGATAAGGCAAATGAACTGACCTTGAAGTGACATTCACGGTCGGAATTAGTTCACCGGAAATTGCCTGGCCTACGCGACAACTAACGCAACCGCCTTGGAGCAAGAATCGCCGCTAGCAGAGAACGCGGAGAGTAAAAGTGAAAACTTGAAGTAAAAAGTGAGAAATGAGCTTGGGGGTGGGGGAGTAAGAACTTATAACCACAATGCAACGTTTGGGCTTCCTTGGGAATTTAAAAGCCCACTAAGAGAAGCCAAAGCGCCAAAACGGAAAGTTGCGACGTTTCAAAACAAAGACTCCTCAAATTGCTTAAGTCCATGACTCGGCCATCGGTGCGCCTAGCCGAGCTATCGAACAGCTTGGCTAAGCAACCGAGCTACTGAGTAGGAGGGTGGCGACGCTTCAAAGCCGGAACGCTTCAAAACGTCTAAACTCCATTCCTCGGCTAACATCACCGAGCTTCCGAACCGAGGGGACGAGGAACCGAACCTCACATATGGAGAAAAATCCTCCCGAGGCTGAATCACAGTCGGATCGCTCCAAAATTTGTGTCAAAACTCGATGGACGGTTCAAATTGCGCCACGCTCACAAAACGATAAAATAACGTTTTCTCGTGATCTAAACCCCATCCTCGTGATTCACGCAATGATGGACGCTCTGGATCTTGCCACGTGTACCTTCCGAGCTTCTGGCCACCGGTGCGCCTAGCTGAGCTACCGAACAGCTTGGCTAAGCAACCGAGCTACTGGATCAGAGGGTGGCGACGCTTCAAAGCCGGAACGCTTCAAAATGTCTAACTCCATTCCTCGGCTAACATCACCGAGCTTCCAAACCGAGGGGACGAGGAACCGACCCTCACATATGGAGAAAAATCCGCCTGAGGCTGAATCACCATCGGATCACTTCAAAATTCGTGTCAAAACTCGATGGACGGTTCAGATTGCGCCATGCTCACAAAACGACAAAATAACGTTTTCTCGTGATCTAAACCCCGTCCTCGTGATTCACGCAGTGATGGATGCTCTGGATCTTCCCACGTGTACTTTCCGAGCTTCTGGCCACCGGTGTGCCTAGCCGAGCTACCGAACAGCTTGGCTAAGTAACCGAGCTACTCGGTCGGAGGGTGGCGACGCTTCGAAGCCGGAACGCTTCAAAACGTCTAATTCCATTCCTCGACTAACATCACCGAGCTTCCGAACCGAGGGGACGAGGAACCGGCCCTCACATATGGAGAAAAATTCTCCCGAGGCTAAATCACCGTTGGATCACTCCAAAATTCATGTCAAAACTCGATGGACGGTTCAGATTGCGCCACGCTCACAAAACGACAAAATAACGTTTTCTCGTGATCTGAATCCCGTCCTCGTGATTCACGCAGTGATGGATGCTCAGGATCTTGCCACGTAGTTTGGCAGGTTCTGAGTTAAATGCCGAGCTACCGAACAGCTGGGCTGGACCACCGAACCCCTAATACAGCAGACAAGGAATTGAGCCGCCGGAGCACTTAGCCGAGCTAACGAACAGCTTGGCCGGGCCTTCGAGCTACTAGGTCGGACCGAACGTCCTGGCGGAGCACTTATTCGGCCCACAACGCCGAGCTTCCGAACCGAGGGGACGAGGAACCGACCCTCACGTATGGAGAAAAATTCCGCCGACCCTCCTCAGCCGTTGGATCTTGTCAAAAAACGCGCTCGACGTGATGGACGGCTCAGATCTTGCCACATTCACTAAACGACAAGATAGCATTTTTTGGGATCCACGCTGAGATGGACGCTCAGGATCACGCAACGTAGTTCGGCAGATTCCGAGCTAAGTGCCGAGCTTCCGAGCCGAGGGGACGAGGAACCGACCCTCGCATACGAAAAAACTATTTGCCGAGGAACGTGGATCGTCCGATCGCCCAGAAAATTGCGCTCGGCGGTGATGAAGGGCTCAGATCGCGCCACGCCATAAATCGGTATTAAAAATTACTTTTTATTTATTTTAATCGTTTTATTTATTTAAAAAATTGCGAAAAAATCACTAAAAATTGGGAAAATTAACTAAAAATTCTAGAAAATAATTATAAATTCGGGGGTATATTTTTGAGCCCCTGAACGAACAATTATTGCCTAGAATGTGTTGTTAAGACCCCTGAATGACCGGTCAACACATCGCAAAATTAAAAATAATCTAAAAAAATAGATAAAAATTACCAAACACCCAGGGAAGCTCAAGAACAGCTTAGAATATGAACAACTTGAAAAATCACCTCACTACCTCCTTCAGAGATTCAAAACCCTCCATTTGGACCCCGATACAACTCCACTAGCCATTAAAACAGTAAAACTACTTCTCAAAGGCTGATCAAACTCAGTCTTCGGGAGTGGGGGGCTCGTGATATGGCTAAAAATGGGGTTAAATCGGAACCGTCCAAATCGGGCACGAATCTTGAAGCCCAGGGGTAAAATGGTAATTTCACCTACTAATGGGTCTGAAGCGGGTACTGGTTCTCTTCCTCGAAGACCCACTAACCCGCGAACGGATCCACCTCAACTGGGTGCGGGTTTCAACCCGCAACAAACCCGGTCCAGAAAGGATAGGATTAGGGTTTCTGATTAAATCTTAATCAACGACCCTGAGTCATATCTATCCTTTCACTGGGGATTAGGGATTACATTCCTTATCTAACCACAGGGATTACATTCCTAATCTGATCCCAGCGGCGCCTATAAATACCCCCCATCCATCTCCATTAAGAGGTAATCAATCTTTTGCCAGTTTTACGCTCTTTCATAATCGCTTCTGATTACTGACTTCAGCGTCGGAGGGTGCGTCGCCGGGAACAACCCCGGTGTCTCGCACTTTTTGCAGGTGTACGGCGGGAGACAGCGTCAAACTCCGACGGAACAGGTAACAGGTTTGCTATTCAGTTTTCCTAAGGATCCACAAATACTATCTGTTTGCCCCCACACCAGATTCTGCGGCAACACCCATAATACCAGGAAATGGAGTCAGCTTGAAGACTCAACACAAACAACAGCAGAAAAACCCAGCAAGGCCAAAACTCAAGCCAGTCCAGAACCAATAGGAAAGGCAACAATACAAGCCAAGATAATTAAGAAGAAGATGTTACCTAATATTGGACCATAACAAAGCACAAAGAAGAAGTACATATAAAGTAGGAAACTCAATACACATATAAAACAAAAGAAACATATATAACTAAGGCGTAAAAATACATCCAGAGATATAGTGGAAGAAACTCTCAGCACAAAGATGAAGCAGCCAAGCAAAAGAAGTAGAGAAAAACCACCTGCAAGAGATAAAAAGAAGACCAAAAGAAGCAAGCAACCTCCACTCAAAACTGACACAAGTAGGGGGCCAAAACATGATGAAAATGTTGAACAAAGAAATTGCTTAGCATTACAAGGCAAAACAAAAATGTCATGAGACTATCAAGAAAATAATAAAAGAAAACACCTAAATATAATTAAAATATAAAGAAAATTTTAGGCAGGTGCAAGAAATTGTTGACCACTAAATCAAGATTGGTTAATCGAAGCATGGCCAGTTTGAATAGAGGGAGAATCCGAGCCCAGAAGTTGGTGAAATAAAGGAGATCATCAACCAAATAATAATGGAACGAGAAGAACTATTAAAGATTCTGTTGTTTCTTTCACTCCAGATGATCCAAATAAGCGCCATCGTGGTTAAATCCCATGATGACATAAAAGAATGCTTAATTCGATGCATGCGCCAGGTATCCCACCAAGAAGACACGGACCCGAGCATACCATGAACATGCCAAACACTCTTACAAATGATCCATAAAGGACGAATGAAAGAGCAATTAATAAATATATGACAAATATCCTCCTGGCGAGTTAGATTGAAGACACATTTTAAACCAAAAGCTAAGTTCTTTTTGTTGAGATTATCCACCGTGAGCAGTTTATTGTGAATAGACAACCAAGTGAATATAAGTGCCTTAAGCGGGGTTATACAATTCCAGATAGAATAATAGAACGGAGAGGTAACTCCTCCGAAATTGAGAAAGTGATAACAAGATTTAACCGTATAGGAACCTGAGCTAGTCCAATGCTATTAAAAATCATCTTTAAGATGTCATTGATAGGATCTTATGCTACAACATATATGCCATTTGATAGCATTTTGTAAATGCTATTAAAGACATATGATAGCTTTTTGCAAATGCTGTCAAAGCCCCCGCTATGGTAAGTTCATAGCGTTTCCGAAACGCTATGAAAAGCACAGCGTTTCGAAAATGCTATAAAAACCATAGCGTTTGTCGAAACGCTATGGTTTTTATAGCGTTTTGAAAATGCTATAAAAACCATAGCGTTTCGACAAACGCTATGGTTTTTATAGCATTTTTATAGCATTTTCAAAACGCTATAAAAACCATAGCGTTTGTCGAAACGCTATTGTATTTGTAGTGTTTTCCAAACGTCACGCCTTTAATAACTTTTCGAAAACGCTATTGTTTGTAAGAGTAGTGTTTGTTTTTCGCAGCGTTTTAAAAATGCCATTTATTTTTGACCTGTATGCAAAAAAAAAACTACAGATGCATAGAAAAGTTTTGAAAATTCTCCAGAAGATATCAATTTGCTGATAGTTCAGTCAATGTTGTTCTCCAGCATCCATGAACAATGCTATAAAGCTCAAGGTCGATACAGTACATAAAATCTTCAGTTTCCAAAACACCAATATTTTTATATAAAAAAATTGTAACAAGATAAAACATAAAATCCTCAGTCTTTAATTAAAATCTAACAGTTACTGGAGAACCATTCACGTTAACACTACTACAAAGGAGTTTAAAGTGTTTCTCAAAAGTCCACAACACATCCACTTCCCACATTAGCCTCATCATAGTTTTAAAGTTCTTATTCTCCAACACAAGGGGGATAGAGGAAAGAAAGAAACTAGAAGGAACAAATAGATCTAGCTCATATCCATGCCATCTCCAACTTGACTGCAGATTGGAGAAACAACACGAATAGATTTCTCGAAAGAAAAAGGATGCAGCTGAGCACCAGGCCTGCGCTTATTGAAACACAATTGTGCGAGTGTCCCATAAATGGACATGACGACCTAATCCACCAGTGGCCAAATATCGGCCATCAGAGCTGATAGCTAATGCTAACACATGCTTACTTCTCTTTCTAGAAGAATTTTGTGGAGCTTTTGCATGATGAGAACGCAATACATCCTCATTGGGCCACAAATACTTTTTAGTTTTACCGGTTTCAATATCCCAATGCATAATGGCTCCATCCTTGGAAGCAGAGAAACCCTTTGCATCATCTTCAGATAGTGCAATAGATGTAACAGACTGTCGGTGCTTCACAAGGAGGCGGAATTCATCAGCAGGTTCGGGTTTAAGAACCCTGCAATGCGAATCAAATTGTAAGAACTTACATATAACAATAAATAGGACAACAACAACATCAACAAAGCATTTTTCCCAACTAGTTGGGGACGACTATAACAATAACAATAAATAGAACAAATATACAAATATGCCATTTGCACAACCAAAAAAAATCTTCTGTTGTTTGAATATAGTGGCTCACTTGCACCATTATGTTTCAGAAGTAATAAAACTTCCTAAATTTTGGCACCAGTATCATAATCTGTACAGCATTTATAATAACCAAATAAAATTTTGAATTGCATACCGCTCATTGAAAATTCACTATCTACGAGAACCAGAAATGCATATGAACGTCCATTCAGTAGCACAATACATCAACATAATTAACGTATAAAAAAATCATAATTGAAGAAATATTATAAAATAAAAAGTCTTGCAGCTACCCTCACAATTAAAACTTTGTGATTTTTAATATTTCAATGGAATAAATGCCTAACCAAAATACAGTAATCAGTAACATGTACCTGCTTAGATAAAGAGTTGAATTAACTCCAATTGCTTTACTCAACCTCCACTTATTAGGTCACTTGAGTGTTTTTGTGGGTATGTCTTCACAAACTAAAATTTAGGCAAGAGAGGATGTAAGATATTTCTGGTTATCTCAACCTCTAGGCAGAGATGCCTACAATTATCTTCATTCTAAACAGGCACCTAAAAGTTATTAATACTCTCCGTCTTCATTCGGCTAAATGTTAGAAAATGTATATAGCTTATATTAATATGGCTAATGAGTGTCTCCATAACCATCCATTAGCTTGTATATAGCTTATATACTGTTATTTAATCCTAGGGATTAAATCGATGAAGCATATAAAAAATGTCTAATCTTAATATCATGGAAGATGCAAATATCAGATCAGAGCAAAAGGTTTATAACTAAAGATTTAAATTAATCTAGTTGACTATAAGTTTCCAAAATATTTCGATAAAGGCTTACTTGAACACAGTGATAAGCCAGAGCCAAGAATGCTTTGGCCAAGCAACAATCAGACAAACTATAGCTGATGCCTATACGGCAGAAGAAATTCCAGTGCATGTATTTGAAACCTTCTGAGTTCCATGCTATACTTGCAAATTGGGAGCTGAATAAGTAAGTGAATAATATCTATTCTATGAAGAAAATTAATATATATATATATATATATATATATATATATATATATATATATATATATATATATATATATATATATATATATATAATGTAAAAGTTGTCAATAGAACAGCATGTGCTGAGAAAGCAACATCATTTGTAGCTACAGGAATCATCTACAGAAAGAGGAAGAAATCAAGAGCATTCAGATGTTTTGTTCGCATAGATGCATTCAACTCGTAAGTATGGAAATGTGATATACTATTCATAAAATGATGAAACTAAGTGATATCCCAAAAAGCTATCACTATTAACACATCAAGTAATATGAGATAAGCTGAGGATGACATTCATTATTTGGTTGTACACAAATTGGGATTGCATTATTCTTTTAGAGAAAAAAGCTAGGGTAAGAATTTGATATATGCTTCATGTTAAAGAAATAAAAAACCATCCTGTATGTTTAATGCACATAAATATATGGTCCACAATAATAGAAATAAAAAACCATCCTGATGCTAATGTGACTCGCTGTTAACTAGAGTAGGACATCAATTAAGCAAGCTTCTAAAAAAACGAAGGGTTTTCATTATTAGAATATATATAGTCTTTTAATGAGCACGCAAATAATAGAAATAAAAAACCATCATGTATGTTTAATGCACATAAAACTACTCTAATGAGCATATATAAAGTAAGAATTCATAGAGACGACAATAAACCTACTGAGCCTTGGGATCTGCATCTCCCCTATTCAAGCAAATGTAAAATCCAGTCATGAACCGTAGAAGAGCCCGCAAACCTGCTCACATTTTGAAAAAATACAATTACTAATCTGAGGAGAATATGAGGAGGGGAAAAGAAAGTAACAACACATAGATGTATTTTTTATTATTGGAGAACTCTAGCTTCCTTGAGGTTGACCACCTGTCACAAAAATATACTTCGCATGAAGAGAATTTAAGGATATGCTTGTCAGAGGATAATTTGTTGTGTATACAGAGTAGAAGTTACCTGCCAATTTTCGTTGGTGGTATACAATGAAAGAGTATAAGTTAATTACCTGCCAATTTTCGTTCTATATATCTCTATCTTTGTTGATTGTAGGATTATGCTCATCCCAAACTAACCCCTCCCCCCAACTAGCTAAGAGATTCACACACAACGAATGCAAAATTACTTTAATCTTTAAATCAAGCACATAATCTAAAAATTATCAAGTTAAGAACAGGGTTTGAAGAACAACCAAGGTAGGATCCTTTTTGGGAGCACAAAACGCCTTTTTCCCACTTTCAAATAGGGGTAAAAAGATAATAAACAGGAGAGGCATGGGAGGTTTTTTTAGCATTCCAGTACAAAAAAAAAGATAGTCTCAAATACCAGAGACAAAAAAGGGAAGAAACTATATCAAGTTCAATATAGAAAAACATAAAATTAGATGAAACTGCATAACCTGAATTTTTCCCATATCATCATCTTCAATTGGTATATAGATGTGCTACCAGATAATCTTAGGTTGATTGAGTTTCCAAATGAAGATTTCCTTGAACGCTTTGACATACGACGATCTGACTCAGAAACAGACCCGGAAGCTTCTATGATCGATCTTGGTGCTTCCTTTCCACACACAAGATATACACCGATATTTTCATTGCAATAATTGAGCTTCTGCACCAATTCACAACTTTCTCTTTCTCTTATACAGTCATCACATATCTAGCAAAATATTAGCATGAACTCAATAAACTCAAAAGTAAGTCACAAAACAAAGCAATAAAACTTAGGCTTCGTTACCAAAAAGTAGCCATTGGTGGTGTTGTCCAAAATCTTAACACTACACCCCTAAAATTTACAACAATAGTGCAAGACAATATTGGATTCTTCCACTATGAAAGTTTTAATGAACTAGAAAGGCAGTTTATATCACCTTTCACTCAAACTATTAAAAAAAAAATACTGTACCTAGAATCCCAGACATCAAACATCAGGCTATATTTTATAAGAATGCTTGAATAAGAACAAGTTACTAATGTTCATCATAGCATCTGCAAATTTGTACTTAATTTTGTTTTGTAGCCTACGAAAGCCTTGCAAGTCCAGTTCCATAACTGGACCAAATGCAAGAGTTTGAAAGGAGTGTTTGTGAGCCTTCAATGCCACTATAGTTACCACCACCTTGAATCCCTGCCACTTCCATCCACCAGCTTTACTAAGTTTTTCCCCTTCAATAATATTACATCATGAATCGATTTAGTATTAAGAAAAACAATTCAAAATCCTAAATTCTAATTAAAGATTAAAAATATCTGATACTACACATACAATTTAAAAAATGATATTGGAATTTTCCAAGTTAATGGAGCAACAAATGACTACTTCTCCATAGCTCTACCAATGAATACAATGAAATTTACATCTTAATGAATAAATGAAAGGAAAAAAGAAGATAATGGCAGACCATAATTGAATCTAAATATTTATCAAACTACTAAATATCTAAAAAAATGATTGTTGAGGCTAATCTGTTAGTATGTGGCATCGCACAACCAGGAATATTTATATATATAAAACCAAGAATCGCCTCTACTACAAGTATCAAGCCCGTGTCACTGGAATACTTTGATGAGCTAGGATTCTACCAGGGTTGCTACAATTTGGCTTAAAGGTTCTAAATTGGACAATCTAGCTCCTTTAAGTTGATGACTTTAATAACATATGAATCATACTATACTAACATATGATTCATATCTTATTAAAGTAATAGCACAATAAACAACTCTTTATATAATTTCACTACTTCCTTGTAATCCTAATAAAAACCATCACAAAATGTAATAGCACAATAGATATGGAAAAGTTACTGAATAAGTCAATGAAGTCATTGTTACCCCAAATCGGTGGCGTAGGGGTCGGGTCGACAGCACGAGAGGAAGAGGAAGCGGTCGGCGCGATCTGGCGAGGGGGAAAAGGATAGGGTAATGGGGAAGAGAGCTCGGCGCAGTGGTCGATGGCGGGAAAGAAAGAGCGGTCGACGCGATCTAGCGAGGGGGAGAAGGATCGAGCGACGGGGAAGATAGGGTTTTGGATTTGGAATAAGGTTGGTGGAGGATAGGGTTTTTTTATTTGGATCGGGGGAGGAGCTAAGGAGTTGAGATAGGTTTGAATTTTTTAGTTAGAATTTTCTTTTCTACCCTACCTGTTCAGTTTATTTACTAATATAATAGCACTTCTAAAACGCTGTAAAAATTACAACATTTCAAAAACGCTGTCGTAGCTAGAGTAAATTTCAAAATAAAATAAAGACAGCATTTTCTTCAGAAATGCTATTATTGATCACTTTCAACAGCATTAATACTTAAATGCTATAATAAATCCGCTGTAGCAAGCCCTATATGTTGTGGGTATAGGGAAATCGAGATAGTTATGCGGAAGGTGATGTTCCAATATCTTACATTGTCATAGTAAACAAGATAATCTGCCACCTAAGCATTAGGGTTGGCAGCAAGATGATAAAGGTCAAGGAAATTAGAGGCGATCGGGATAGTTCTGACCCATAAATCGGACCAGAACTTAATCGTGGTACCATCACCACAGATTCTAGAAATCCTGCATTTGAATGGGGCCACCACCTTCCAGACTCCTTTCCAACATGGGAAGGAACAAGTTGATAGGGAGGGGTGGAACTCCCAAACTTTGTGGCGTTTGAGGTATTTGTGGAGCACGAGACAGCTCCAAGCCAACTCATTTTGCTTAAGAGCTTTCCATAACCACTTCCCGATAAAGGCTAGATTCTGATGTCTGAGGTTCAGGATACCTAGACCGCCTTCACGCTTCGATTTGCATAAAAGATTTCACTTACAAAGGTGTTTACCAAGCCTCAAAACAGATGTTCCCGACCAGAAAAAATTCATCCTGATCTGATCAATCTGTTTGATAACCTAAGATTGAACATAAAATGTAACCCCCATTTCTGCAAATATGTATTTTCTGTATATTTTGCTGTATTTCGATATTCATAAATTCATTATTTGTTAAAATCATTTTCGGATCTTATATTAAAGTGTTTTCTAATCAAGATTTTATTCATTTCGAATAATGGTATATTTGAACTTGCTTTCTATCTCTAATTGATCGATGATTATTATTATTATTATTATTTTGTTTTAAACCCGAACATAGTCCGTTTATATGTATTTTATTATTTGATTAAATATATATATATACTGAACATTTAAAAACCCTATTTTTTTCGTTCTTGATTATTATTTTAATTAAGAATTCCTTGAAAATTTCTGTTTTTCTTGTTGGAGCTTTTCTTGTTGATTCCATTATCTTTTATTTAGTTGTGGGTATTTTTATTTTCAACCCGATTGATTTTGATCTATCTCTTGTTGAAGCCTAAAACCCAATTCCAGTTGTTCTTGACCCAAAACTGCTTTTATTGGACCATAAACCATTAACCCAGTACCCTAATTGTACCCTATAAATGCAACTATACTGTAAACACTAATTTCTGCACACAAATCGAAACCTAGCCGCCTAATCTCTCTCCTCTCCCGTTTCTCTCTCCCCGTTCAAAATTCCAACCCACTTCCCGATCATCTTCCCCTGCCATCTCCGGCCTCCCGGTGCTGCCCCCGCCTCCAGCGACCCCCCCTGGCGTCGCCCTCCCGTCGACACCCCCCGACCTCCCCTTTCCCTGCTCCGATCGACGCCAGCGGCCTCCCAAACCCATAGCTCCTTCCCTCATCCTCTGTCTGATCGCCGACCGCCACCCACGCGCTGCCACCCTGCCCTGCGACGTCGACCTCGCCCCTGGTCGCCAGCACCGCCGTCCCCTGGCCGGCGCTCTCCCTCTCTTGGCTGTTGCTGCAGTTGCTGTTTGTCCCTTTGTGTGCTGTTTCGGGATCCTTATTCCGTTATTCTTGGTATTCATTTTCGTCATCTAACATGCAAGTTACCGTCCTCTTGAATTGCTAATTGTATCAAATTCAAGTGTTATTAAAATTCTTGCAAGTAAATCTCTTTGTTATCGTATTATCTATTGTTATCTCTTTCGTTGGGTCTATTGAGATTTTACACGAGCTAACCCCAATATTCTTGACATCGTGCCAATTTGACTCTAAGTTTGGATCTTTAATGAATGCATATAGAATTGTTAATATGGTTATTCATACAAGTCACAACACGAATAAATTATTGTAGAGACAATCGTTAGGTTGTATGTTGTTTGATCGATTGATGATTGATTGATGATAAATTGATTTATGAGTGTGTTCTAATTTTATTTATCATGTTTGGACATCTTTCATGCTAGTTACATAATTTATTGACTAGAGAATCGATACACCTATTGTTTAATTAATTTAGGTTCAAGGAAAATACCCTAAGAATTGTACATGCTTGCTGATCTGAACTTTGATCGCTGTTTTCAAACCAGTAAATGACCTTAAAATAAAATACTTTCTGAATATAAAATGTAGCCCCGAGTGTCTAGTTGTCAATAACATCCAGAATTTTAGGATTCCGAGTTTTGTAGCAAAGGTTATGCCCGTTTTACTACAGCTATGTTTTTACAATTCAGATTTTCATATTCTCGTATCTTTCATATTTAAACCGTAAAAAGGTTGATCAAATGATAAAATTTTGCTATGAAAATTTCCAGATTGTTGCTTAACATGTTTAGGAGTCTAGATTATATTTTTACTGAATTTAATATTGAGTTTTTGCTGATTCAAAAATTAAAACAACAAGATGTCATTTTTCTGCCTGAACATAAAACCTAAAAAAAACACGTGTTTGACCTAGTTATTGTTGTCAGAATTTGAACATTAAGTATGCGTTGGAACCGTATGGAAGTCTAGTTTTCAGATTTTCTGACGGATTCAACTTTTGATTTCTGAGTCAGCGGGAAACTGTATTTTTGTACAGATTGCGCGTGCTGTCCAGAATTCTGGATACTACTTTTTAATGGATTAATAATTCCTATGTTGTACTATTGCATGAATTAATGAATGTATGTTGCACTGCATGTTCCTAATGAGTTACTGTTACTATCCTAACCGTCTTATCCATGTTATCAACCTATTGTTTCCCATTGATACTATCGTTCATCTCATATCTCTAGATTGCATATTGTATTATTGTATTGATAAATAATTAACAAGCCGGGATTTAAGGGATTGACTGGAGTAGTTGATGACATAGTGACTGTACACTGAAGTGTGGGCCTTGTTTTCCAAAATATTGTGTGTTGGCAAAAGTTATTGTTATCGGTTTATTGTTGGACTACTGACACAATATCCCAAATTGACCGTGTATTGTTTTTATTGAGCCAACCAGTGTGCAACAATGCTGCAAATATCGTTATTGTGCCGTGTACATGATCTATAGAATCTTCCACTTAAGTCTAAAACGAAATTGATTGTATGCATCGAACCCATGGTACGGCACACATGGGACACAGTAGTACGTGCATTAGTTAAGAGTTAAAATGATTAATAGACATAAGGATTGACACGTCATCAACATTGCATATTGTTCATCATTGTTCTTATTGATATCGAATATTGGCTAAATGTTATTATTATTGATCATTGATTATTGTTACCGATTATTGAATCATTGTTATAGCCAATTGCATCGATTATCATGAATTTTGTCCCATTTTATTGATTCATATTGATCCATTGATTCATTATTATACCGTTATTCCATTGTTCCCTGTTTTCTCTACTTGCTGTCCATGACTTGCTCTAAGGACAATTATTTTTCTTTTTTTAGATGAAGTATTTACAGGTAATGAAGGAGAATTGCCTGCTGGAGTTGGAGAACAAACATTTTGAAGATTTATGCTTTTAATTTGCTTATCGCTTTAAATGACTTAATGTATTGAGACTTGTATTTATTTATTTTTGGATTGGGATTATTATTGTTTTGGGCTTATGTCCCGAATTTTATTATTGTTTCCAGACGTTGGATTATTATTATTGTATTTGGATATTTATATTGCTTCATTCCAAGTATTTTTGTTCATGAGATCATTATTATTGCCTGCGCAATTGTTCTGTATTGTTTATGTTGTTGAGTTAATCGATTAAACAGCTTATGGTGACGTTAGTCATTCGCTGGGCTTTTGTCATGTACTCGTATTCCGTATTTTTGGGAAGCGGAGCGTGACATAAAAGAAAGACATCATGTAAAGAGGGATAGATGAAAGGACAGAATTAATATGAATCAACTAGCCACCTCTAAACATATGACGACATGACCAGGTATTAAGTCTGTATTCCACCTTATCAATCATAGGGAGTCAGTCATTTTTATGAAGATTACCCCAACGTAAGGGAATACCAAGATATGAGATAGAGAAGGAAGCAGAAGCGCAATTAGAAAAAAAATGCAATCTCAATCTGGCGGTCATCTGAGTTGCCCAACCATAAGACCGAAGTTAGCATTGGTATAAATACCCGAAACCCGGACCCGACCCGGACCCGGCATTGGACCGGAACCGACCCGGCCTATCCGGGTCCAGGTCCGGGTCCTAAAATGGGACCCGTTCTACTTTCGGGTCGGGATCCGGGTCTGCTCAAAAGAGGCCCGACCCGGACCCAGACCCGGACCCGTTGAAAAAAAACCCAAAAAATTAACATAAAAATCAATATTCTATCCTCATCTCTCCCCTCCTTCCTTCTTAATTCTAAATCTTCCTCTTCAAACTCAAAATTCATGCTTTTTTCTTCTCTCCTCAATTCTAAGTCCTCAACTCACCGCCTCCGCTCGTCGCTCACACTCCCGCTCCTACCCGAACGGGTAGGAATACTTTAATTGGACCCGGACCCGGTCCTCACGGGTCCGGATCTATTTTTTGAACCAGTAGGGGACCGGGTCCGGGTCCAGGTAGTGAAGGACCCGACTCGACCCGATACCAATGCTAACCAAAGTCCTATGGAAATTAATCGATAATCCGGAAGCTTGTTCAAAAATAAAGAAAATGAGCTTCAAGTTTCAAAGGGTAGGACCAGTGGGATTAGCGAAGATAAAAGTGTCGTCAGCATATTGAGGATTAAGCACCCCTCTAAAACCATGAAAGCCTCCCAACCCTTCGATAATGTTAGCTTCCGAAGCTTTCAGGAGAATCTTGCTGAAAACATCAGCAATAAGAGAAAAAAAGAGATGTGAAAAAGGGTCTCCTTGACGAATGCCTCTTTTACATTTGAATTTATGACCTTCAACACCATTAACAATAACCGATGAAGTACCATAAAAGAGAGTGACTTTAATCCAAGAGATCCATCTAAGCCCAAAACCACGATGTAAGAGAATGTCGAAAAGGAAATCCCAATTAACTTTGTCATAGGCTTTCTCGAAATCTAACTTTAAGAGAATACCTTCAGATTTGATTGATGGCAACCCGAAATAATTTATTGGGCACAAGCCACATATCTAAAATGAATATGTCTTTGATGAAACTTGATTGGGCAACGTCAATTAAAGGGGAGATAACCGAATTAAGATGGTTAGAAAGTACTTTCATTGTCATGCCCCGCTTCCCGGAATATGGGAACACAGGCACGTAACTGAAGCCCAACGAATGATATAAGTACGCCAACTCATATCACCCATAAGTTGTACCAGTCTTAACTCAACAATATAAGAAAAATGAATCACAACCACGCAGAAAACATAATCACATAAGCGAGAATGAAATTCAATAACCAAATCTGGAATATAAGAACTTACTAAATAGCTCGAGAGGCTCATGCTCCAATTATAGAAGAACTGCTCATCAATGCCTTCGGGCAAATTCTCTGGCTCACCTGTACTTGTTCATCTAAAAAGAAAGAATAATTTGTCCTTAGAACAAGTACAGACAGCAAGTAGTGAAAACAGAGAGTACGGGAGTAAGGTACATGTGGGAATATGAATCAAGATCAAATTGCAAGAACAATAATGGTACTAATAGCAATGGTCTTAATCAAGTATATATACATGTCAACTAGGTCTATTATCAAGTTGTTTTTTCTATCTAGTGCACGTACTACTGCATTCCATACCACAGGTTCGGTGCACGCACAACAGTATTCGTTTTAGACTTCGTGGTGGGGCCTACAGAGCGTGTACTCGGTGTATCACGACAACAAGATAACAAGATAACAAGTTCACGTCTCCACAAGTAATTCTCCACCTTCCATGTCAAGTTCATGTAACAAGATAACAAGATAACAAGTCACGACTCCACAAGTAATTCTCCACCTTCCATGTCAAGTTCATGTAACAAGATAATAAGATAACAAGTTCACGTCTCCACAAGTAATTCTCCATCTTCCATGTCAAGTTCATGTAACAAGATAACAAGATAACAAGTTCACGTCTCCACAAGTAATTCTCCACCTTCCATGTCAAGTTCATGTAACAAGATAACAAGATAACAAGTTCACGTCTCCACAAGTAATTCTCCACCTTCCATGTAACAAGAGAGCCCTACCGAGTACATTTTCTGAGACTGTCCACTACTAGGTCAACCCTTAGAAACCCCGGCTTGTTTAGTATTTTATTACTAAGTCATATATGTACATGCAAGTAGTTATTAGAATGTCAAGGGGATGATAATAATGCAGCAACATGATGCATTACACAATAATAAATAAGAAGTAGTAAATCTAAAACAACAATTCTCCTTATATTATTTTAACTGATTCCTAATATAACTGGGTCGAAACCTCAGTACAAGATAGACAAGGCAGCATCACATAAATGTTCATCAAGTGGGCAATTATCGAGTTATTGTATCATGCATGTATCAAAACTAATGTACAACAAGTAATGTGAACTTTTTCAGTATACAAGTCAAGTTTATCATGTCGAGTTCAAGTCACAAGATCTCAAGTAACAACATGTATTTAATCACGATGTGTTTTCTCATGTACAAGTTCTATTTATTTTATTCATGTCAAGTATGTATCTAGGCTTGGGTTTGAGTCAATGGATAATAATAAGAAGTCAAGAGTACGTCGGGTTAGCTCATGTAAACCCTCGATACTCCTAACGGGAGGGACACAAGGCAAATTAGAATAATTGAGATGGAACTACTTGCATAGAGATCAAAAATCTTGAACTAGGATAAATAACGGAGTTCAGGTGGACTTGCCGTTTTCTTGTAGACGATTCAATAATATAATATTAAGGAATAACGGGATCAGAATCCCGGGAAGCAATCCCAAGAACACGTGCGAAGCCCGTGCCAGAAAATTTAACAGCAACAGCAGCAAATAGTTAGAGCTATCCCCACACCGGTTCGGCCAGAACACGGGACGACAACTAGATTTGCTGCGGCCAGAACACGGGATACTGAATCAATCCAATGGGATTCCTTCTACATACCGGATCGGCTCAAAACAGGGGACAGCGGAATGGATCGGTGTGCGCCAAACATAGAACAGCGGATTCAACGAATCGCTGTTCGTCTTCTTCCTTCAATCGAAGAGAGAGAACAGCTCGAGAAGGAACGGCGCGGTGATGATACGGCATAGCGGCGGGGGTGAAGCGACTGGAGGCGTTGCGATCGGGAAGCGACGCAACGGCGAGCGACGGCAAGGCGTCGGGAGGCGACGCAGCGGCGAAAATTTTGATGGAGGGAGAGCTCTATTTTGGTGCTCGAAACAGAGGAGTGAGAAGGAGGCGATTGGTGAGGAGACGAGGCAAGCGCTGGTTGGGCGGAGTTGCTCGAGGTCAGAGCGAGCACAGGCGCAGGAGAAGGCGATGGGAGTCGAGCTTGGACGACGAGGCGGCGCGTCGCGTCGACGAGGGGCAAGAGGAGAGGTGCTGGATTGAGCAGGAGGGGGAAAAGACTTCGAAGCGTGGCAATGGTGAACGGGGAGAGGTTGTGGCTGTCGACAATGACTGGGGCTCGAGGGTTGCGACGGGAGGAGCAGTGCTTCGATGGCGACGAGCGACTGGTCGACGAGGCGAGCGGAGGTGAAGCTGTCGAGTTCGGGTGTGAGGAGGAAGAAGGAGGAGAACAGGAGAGTTGGTTCTGTTTTTGTTGGGGAAAAGAAACATAGAGGGGAGAGATAGTAACGGGGAGAGTTAATAACGGGGAAAGAGAGAGAGTGGGGGAGTATTTATTAAAATAAGAAATATAATATTAAATAAGGGGGTAGTTAGAGATAGCGGGGATGTGGTTACGGGGATGTAGGAAGAGTGGAGAAAAATTAGAAAATTTGTATACGGTGTGTGTATGGGTTTGTGGGTTTGGGTTTAGGGTTAGAGTCCAATAGGGGGTGGGCTTGATTTTAGGCTTTAATAAACTCAATAATAAAATCAAAATACAACTTGGGCCACTCTTTGGGCTTCAAATGAATATAATATAAATTCAATAATAATTGTGAGCTTCAAACCAAAAAGAGAAGAGGCAAGATTTGTAATTTGGAATATAAATTTGGGTTTCAATAGGAGATTCATAACGATTTAAATGCATTGGAAAGAATCTATACAGAAATTTGAAATACAATAATACATGAAGAAAGAAAAAGAAATGGAAATCCGTATAATCGGAAACAGGGGTTACATTCATAATCATTTTGAAGAGAGCATTGAGAAGACTAATGGGTCTAAAAGCAAAGACCTTATTAACCCCAATCATCTTAAGGATTAGCACAATATGGGCATTGTTAGATATTATGTTTAGTCCCATATCGGATTATATATTAATTTAGTATTTCGCTCCCTCCTATATATAAAAGATGTTGTACTCAAATATAATCAATCCAATAATCTTTTTCCCAATCTCTCTGTTAACCTTAACATGGTATCAGAGCAGAACCCTAATCCCAAATCCACTTAATCACAAATTCCTAATCTTCCTCTTCCTCTCTAACCCCGTCGGCATCAAGCTTCTCTAGACAACGTCTTCCCCTCCCTTACTCTAACAACAGCCAGTGTGGCAACATCAACACAACAAATGCAACAAGTTCGGCAACACCATCATCCAACCAATCTCCATCTCGTCACCCTCATCCTCTGCAAAACCAATCACACATCAACATCCAAACCCATCTCCATTTACTCACCCTCATCCTCATCCTTTCCATAACTCATCACACAGAACCCAACAACCTCATTTCTGAACCCAACTCCACCACGCCCCGCCGCCTATTGCTCCCCGCCCTTCTTGCTGACCCCAAAACCCAATCACTATCCAGGCTCCCGAAACTCTAGCCTCCTTCCTGACTCCCGAAATCGATCTCCAACAAATTCCTGGAACCCTAGCCACCTTCATGGCTCCCAAAACCCATCTCCAATCCTCACTAGCCACCAACACCATGACCCCTCATCTTCCTTATTTCTTCAATTCTTAACCCTACCCGATTGTTCACCCGTACCCGAACCGTCATTAAAATAAATTTAAAAAATCAAACCCGAAACTCGACACAGCCACCCAAACCCTTTTTTCTGTTTCCAAAAAAATGGAACCCACACCCAAAATTCACACCCAAACCCACATCCAAAAACCAAATCCAAACCCGAAAACCCTAACTCTACCTTACCCCTCTTTCATGTTGCTCGTCTGTTGCTGCTGACCGCTGATTGTCGCCACCACCGCCGATCACCGTCGTTCGTCGTTGTAGATTAAAACAAATCGAAAAAATCGAAAGAAAAAAAAGTCGAAAGAAATTTTTTTGTAGGTACTAGAACTTTTCCAATTGAACCCCAGTTTCGCTAGTATTTTTTCGTTTCCACCGACTTCCCCACTACTACATCTTCCTCTTCACTCTCCCTCACATCTTAATCCCCATCCAGATTTAGACAGCAGCAGCACCACCGTCAACCTAATTCCGGCCTCCTCCCTCCTCTCGCACCATCCCTAACCCTGCTCCACCCCTTCTTCCGACACCGATAGCACCATCCAGTTCCCTATCTCGATCCCGACACCACCAACATCTTTTTCCTTATTTTGATCCCTACTACAATAACACCAGTCTCATTTCTCCTCGCAGTACTTCTTCCCTTACATCTTCGGCTATGACCATTACTCCGGCCTTGACATCTCCTGCTGATTGGGCCAATCTTTAGCATCGCTTCGCTCAGCTGGAACTCCAGCTCTTGGGTCAGTCAGTCAATGTTGGCCCTTCTGTTACTCTATGTATGAATTTTTCCTGAATTTTAGATTATGGTGCATCACATCATCTTACTAGTAATTATATGTTGCTAACCACTAGCACTGCACTTCCCTCTCACTCTTCATCCCTTCACACAGCCGATGGTTCACAACTTCTCACTATATACTCAGGGTCTATTAGCTCTCTCACTCTCACATTACCCATATGTTATATTGCTCATCATTTATCTATGAACCTTATTTCCACTAGTGCGTTGTACAATAGTGGTCTTGTCATTATATTTTATTCTTTAGGTTGTTCAATAACCGATTCACACACTGGTCAGGAGTTTAGGCGTGCTGGTCGACATGGTCGTCTATATCATCTAGATTTTCGGCATGCATATAAATCTCATCCTAATTTTGCTAGTGGTGTGTCCTCTGATGCTGATCTGTGGTACAGACGTTAGGTCATATTCGTGAATCTTGACTCAAGATTTTAGCCCGTAGTGGTGACCCTCTCATGTACCTTCGTGCTAAGGCTTTCTTTATTATGTTTTCTTCATTGATGACTTCACTCAATATCCATGGATTTTTCTTATGCGACGACGATCTGATATTCCTAATACTTACCAGTTCTTTACGACCATGATTCACATTCAGTTCAGTGTGCGCATCAAGAATTTTCGCTCAGACGGTGCTTGTGAGTACACTTCCACTAATATGAGATCGATCCTTTAGTCTCACGGTATACTTTTTCAGCAATCATGCTCTCATACATATGAGCAGAATGGTGTAGCTGAACGCAAGCATCATCACATTCTTGAGACGACTCGCAGTTTTTTACTCTCCTCTTCTGTTCCTTGTTCTTTCTGGGCTGAAGCTTTCATGATTTATGTTAGCCTCATTAACATCACTTCCTCGTCTACCCTATTTGTACGACACCTTATGAGGTCATCATCACTCACCACCAGACTATAGTATGCACCGTATTTTCAGGTGTACTTGTTACGTCCTTCTCCCTCCCACTAAGCGCACGAAGCTCCCCGTTCGCGCTGCAAAGTGCATTCACCTAGGTATCAGTTCAAAGCACAAATAATATTGTTGTTTTGATCCATCGTCGGGTCGTGTCCGTATTTCCCAACATATCTTTTTTGTGGACGACTCCTTACTATTTGACCTCTCCTGAGGATACTAGCTTTCTCGATTCCCCAGTTGTTGGGCCGACCTCCCTAGACACATCTTCACGCATTCCCTTCGATCTCATTCCTTTGGCTTCTTTTCTATTTTATACAGACGTTATACATATTGTTCCTCCTACAGAGACACTACCTGCATCACCATAGCATCATGCACCTCACACCACCTGCATCCCCATAGCTGCATGCACCCACCCCACACTCTACCAATCCACCACTAGTTCGTCAGTTTACACGTCCCACTTCGGGCATCCCCCCGACACATTACACACCTGATGCAGTTGATCCTTCTGACCAGTTTGGCTTTGCCACCCTACCTTCCTCCTTATCACAGTTTCAAGTATATCTTACTGTCACACATTACACATGTGAACCCAGAATCTATCAGGAAGCAATTCAACATCCTGAGTGGCGAGAAGCTATTGCAGAGGAGTTCAATGCATTTGATCAGACTGGCACTTGGGATGTTGTTCCACTGCCAGTGGGCGTTCAGCTTGTTAGCTGCAAGTGAATCTTCAAGATCAAATATTGATCTGAAGGCTCCATTGAGCAACACAAGGCTCGTCTAGTTGGCCAAGGATTTACTCAAGAGCATGACATTGATTATGATGAGACTTTTGCTCTAGTTGCACAGATGACTACAGTTCGTACTCTCTTTGCCGTTGTTGTCATCCATCTATGGTCGTTATACCAGATAGACGTGAAGAATGTCTTTCTCCATAGGACCTTATTTGAGGTTATTTACATGCATCATCCTCCTGGACTTACCACACCTCCTCGTCATGTTTGCCGTCTACGTCGTGATATATATGGTCTGAAACATGCCCCTCGAGCCTGGTTTGAGTGTTTTCGCCGTGTCATCACACAAGCCGATTTCAGTCAGAGCTCATAGGACCACTTTATGTTCATGCGGTCGAGACCACAGGGGAGGGTACTTCTACTATTATATGTTAATGATATGATTATTACTGAGAATGACTCCGCAGGCATCACATCCACCCATAAATACCTTCACCAGCAGTTCCATATGAAAGACCTTGGCAGACTACATTACTTTCTGGGTCTAGAAATTACCCATGGATCTCGGGGGATACTATTCTCAATAGAAATACACGTCAGACATTATCTCCGCTACATGTCTCTCTGATAGTCGATCAGCCGATACTCCCTTAGAGCTTCACGTGAAGCTTCATCCCACAGATGGTGAGCACCTTCGCGATCCCACTAGATACAGACAGATTGTTGGATAGCCTATTTACATATGCATGACCTTCCTCAGAAGCTGAGTACAGAGTGATGATAGCTGCCACTAGAGAGATAGTTCATGTTCGTTGTCTATTATCAGATATGGGTGTCACTCATACATGAGCTACTCATTTTCATTGTGATAACCAGAGTGCATTGCACATTGCAAGTAATTCGGTCGTTCATATATGACCTTCCTCCAGCGAACGAAGCACATAGAGATTGATTGCCACTATGTTCGTGAGCATTTTGAAGCAGAGACCATTTTACTTTAATTTATTACCTCTTCACAACATACTTCTTCACCAAATTCCATACTGTTCAAAAATTTCGATACTTGGTGGGCAAACTCACACTGTTCGATCCACGTGACTTGAGATGAGGTGTTAGATATTATGTTTGATCCCATATCGAATTATATACTAGTTTAGTATTTGGTTCTCTCCTATGTATATAAGATATTGTACTCAGTTATAATCAATCCAATAACTTTTTCTCAATCTCTCTAATAACCTTAACAAGCATAGTCAATTCTATCAAAAGAAAAATGTCCATGGAATGTGAACATATAAAACATGTCGTCTTTAAGTAGATCCCAGAATTTTTGAAAGAAGAAAAAGAGAAAACCGTCTGGTCTAGGCGCAGAATCGCTGCGCATGAAAAAAACCGCAAATTTAATCTCTTCTAAGGAGAATGGGACCTCGATAGAAGAAAGAGCATTGTTCTCATCACCGTAGAGGTGCTCCCAATCAAGTTGGATAGAACGATTAGTAGAGGTACCCATAAGGTTTTTAAAGAAAGAAAGAAATGCGGAATGAAATTTAGCATTAGAGTGTAATTCCACATTGTCCTCAATAATGGATGAGATGTGATTGCAATGTTGACGATGAGCTGCGAAGTTATAGGAGAACGAAGTGTTGCAATCACCATATTTGAGCCATTTAATCTTAGCACGTTGGACTCATTTGATGTGATCCAGATTAAGGAGCGAATTATATTCACGCTTACATTCATTCCGCTTGTTACAATCAATTTCAAAAATAGGACCGGATTCTTCAAGCTGATCAATAGATTGAATAGTAGCAAGAAAGAATAACTTGAGCGCTCGATAATTACCAAATCTATCTTTAAGCCAAATTTTACACCCATATTTGACCACGTGAAATTTAAGAATAATCCGACCAAGGCTATGTAACCCAACAACCGACAAGAGACAGTTAATAATCTGATTCACAAAGATCTGATCTCCCAACCAACATTTCTCAAATCAAAATTTGTATGGCCTAGAGAACTTAAAATTGGAATGAAGACCAATATGAACATGATGAAAACAAGGATTCAGATAAGCTTAGACAAAAGAATTGTGGAAGGAGACTCGGTCTTGAACCGGTCTAATTTAGCCATAGAGGGAAGAATGCGCATGTTGAACCAAGTAAATGATCTACCATTAATCGGTGGATCAATAAGATCAAGATTCCGAATACAATCACAGAAAGCTTGAGAATCTATAAGGCTGGAATAATTACCATGTCTTTTATGATGAAATCTGGTGACATTAAAGTTACCACAAAAAATCCAAAATTCATTGATAAAGCCGGCAAAGGAATTGAATTCATTCCAGAATTTAAGACGGCCGTAAGAGGTCGAAGGACCATAAACTGAAACCACAGTAAGAACACAATTAAATTCAAACCAACCAAGGGAAGCAACGGGAAAGAATCTAAGGCGACGAAATGAAATTAACTTTAATGAAGCTGCATTAAAGCCCAGAAGGATCCTACCACATAATGGATAGCATTAAGGCTAATCCATTGGGTAATCCTCCTAGCGCCAAGTGCACGGGCAGTAGATGGGGGAATTGAGTCAATTTTAAATTCTTGGATGTAAATAATATCACATCGAATCGAGGGAATCATCTGGGAGATAGCTTATTGTTTGTGGGAATTACCTAAACTACGAATATTCTAAGACACATTAATCATGATGGCATGTTTGTGAGACTTCTTGATTTTGTTTTGTACATTTATGAATTACAGCAAAAACAACCAGAGGTAGATTCTGGTCCTTCTAGTATTATCTGCTTTCAGATGACAAAGCTCTAGTTTGCATCGATACCAAATCGTAGTCTGTAAAATTTATGAACTGGAGAACTCAAACCAAACAAAAAACTACAGGTTAAAGGGAAACTTCCTATGGCAATACTTCCCGTTAGATTAATTCTTGGCCCTGAAAGCATTGTGTTCTTTGATTTGAGCTCGGTTGTCTAGCTACAAAACATTTTAGATCTTCATATGAAAGAGTTTCACTGTCCTTCCTATGCGATTCACTCAGAGGGGGTCGCTTGTCAAGCAGGTGTGAAATCCGGTCCGGGTACTCAAAGTCTGGCATTATCTTCGGGTCAGTACCATCCTTAAGGATATTGGCTCCAAAAACTGTGTACTCTTCATTTCTTCGGTGAGGACCGATGCATTTTTAGCATCACCAGTCCCTTTCCTTACCTTCTTTGACTTAGCGCCAGCAGCAAATTGTCTGCATCCCGGCACCCCAATGGCCTCACCGACCATGTTGTCGTGTCTTGACAGTCATTGCCATATATTTAACCCTGTTGTTTAAACTACATTGGGTTTACTTCACATTAGTATCACGAAGAGTTTGCAAGTCCAAGGAAAAGCAATATTACTCATGTAACTAAAAAAGATGAACTGTGAACAATGGTGGACATGGTGCTCACGTACTTCTTTCATCTCTATTTGTCATACCAACTTTAAGGAAAATTGAAGATGGAACAGTTATTTACGTATCAAGAACAAAGAAGAGGCACTCACTTATTGCCTAACATTATGAAGAAAAAAAGAGAGAGATTGCAAGTCCCAAATAGGTAAAAAATGTGTAGCAAAAGAACACATAAATCGGCATGGGGAAGGGGGGAACCAAAATTTAGACCAAGAAATATAACAAAGAAAATTCAGAAATGTGAATCCAAGTTCAATCACAATGACATTTTAACACATCAAAGGGAGGTTGTTCACCAGGGCATGACCGAGAAGGATGGCCACAAATTAAAATATTGTATAGAACTTGTAGTTTATCACTTTATTGCATCTACTGAAGTTTTTCTGATATATCAAAATTTGATTGATTATATATGAATTGTAGTAGTAAAAAAAATGATCATTCTCTACTGTTGGGATTTCGGACTGTAACAATTAAAAGGAAAACAGGGTGGCCATATTCCACCCTGTTTTCAGACTGTAACAATAATAATGGAGTTCGGGGCCAAGCTATGACCGGTTCGACCTAGCCAATTGTCGGTTGTGGACTTTTGGTTTGTCGGCCCACCCTCCAGGGTGTTGGAGGGATATCTAATTGATTGATTGTATCTACTAGTCATGTCGGTTCATGTTTTATTTACTATTTGTAGTTTGTACTATAACCCAGTACTCTGGGTTTGTTTTGTTAATCGCTAATTAATGCAACAGGGTGACCATATTCCACTTTTTTTTTAAAAAAAAAATTAATTAAAAGGAAAACAAGATATTCATCAACAACAAATTAAAATTTTGATGTTAGTCCCTTAAAGTTAAATGTTCACTCATGATGGTTCCCTGTCCATCTTCCATCAGACTCATGCTAATTGTTACTTTCACTAGTACAACTACCATGAACAAAGGTTTTATGTAGACTGGCACCAAATTGGCAGGAACCAAAATGCCAATCTTGACCTCCACGAACATAAGAGTTCAGGTTTCCTTTTTCACTGATATTTAAGAGAATGTTCAGTTTGTTAATGATTAATACATAATACAATATCTCTTTGTGCACCTATTACATAGAAAAATATTCTATAATACATCAATATTACTGGATAAACATGCAATAATTATGTCATATGTATATTTATCTTACTGCTAACAGTCTTATTGCATAAAGCTACATGCTGTTATGTTTCATAGAATGGATATAAAATTATCTCACATCTCATTAAACATGAAAGGAAAACCGCTTAGGTACAAGTTTACCTGCCTAACACCTCAATGGCTGAAACGCAGAACATGTCAATCATTTAACTCCTGTTTTTCTTTAAACCTTTGATCCTATCAACAATTTCATCCATGTTCTTTTCTTCAGCTTCACACATAAGAACATTCAGTGTTCGAGCCCTAGGCAAGATATCTCGACTTATCATCTCATCAAATAGGAGGCAAGCCCACTCAATCTTCCCTACACTACACAAACCATGAATCAATAGTGTGTATGTGTCAAGATCAAAACTTATATGATGCTTACTGCCAATCTCGCTCAACAGCAATCTAAGTTGATCTTCTATCTTCCCGGTTTTAAAACATAATTTGAGCAAAGGAAAGTACGTTTGAAGAACAGGCTCACACTTGGAGTTTCCCATTTCTTTTAAGACATCAAATGCATCTTGTTCTTGAAAATGGTGGCAGTAGATAGAGATCATGGTATTGTATGTTGACAAATTACGATCAACGCCATTCATTTGCATCTCTACCCAAAAGATCTTTGAGGCCTCTGACACTCGACCAGACTTCCCCAAAGTGTAGATCAAGGAGTTGTAAAAAAGTGTATCGGGTTTACATCCTGACAACTTCATCATGTCGACTATACTCAAGGCCTCTTCAAATTTTCTCGACTTAGCAAGCGAATGCATAATAGATGTATAAGTAACGACATTTGGTGGGCAACCATCAGCAATCATTTCATTGAGGAGATTAAAAGCCTTGGAGAAATTACATTGGTTGCAATAAGCTTGGACAATAGTTGAGAATGTGATTGTCGAAGGGTGAAAGCCGCAGCCTTTCATCTCCTGAATTGTCCACATGGCCTCATCAATCCTGCGAGCATTGCACCAGCCATTGACAAAAATATGAAAAGTGTAAGCATCTGGGGGAATGTGAGCTTTGAGGTTTACATATACCTCACGAGCAATCTCAACTTTCTTCTCTTTGCAAAGGGTGTCAAGCAATAGATTCATTGCTTCCGTGTTCTTATCAAAGCCCAGAGATCCTAAATCATCAAATAATTTGATAGCGTCTTTAACTTTACCAGCAGCAGTAAGTCTCCTCATAATCCTCGCAATCGTTTGGAGTGTTACAAGACCTTCTCTTTGCATTTCCTCAACAAAATCCCACATCCGATCCATTTGCTTCATCTTTCCCAGCAAGTCCACCATTTTGTCACATGAATCTGAAGTGTGTTTGTAACCTGTTTGCAAGTTAGCCCACTGATAAAAACCTAAGGCCGACTTCCAATCATCTCCGAACTTTTGGAGTAAGCCATGAACAAGACAGGATGTGAGCTGCATCTTACAGCAAGATTCATTCTGTTTAAGTGCTTGAACAACATCCTCAACTGTCCTGTTGTGTATGTTTAAGATTACTCTCCTGATATGCTGGGCATTATCCTCTAATTTGGGTTGAAGGGAACTTCCATTCTTCACATACTTGTGTGGTGGTTCTTCGATAAATGAATTGGATTCACCAACACGGTCTACATTCCCTATTGGACAAGAATGCAATGAAAATGTGCTGTACTGAGTAGTGGAGAACCTAGAGATAATGGAAGGACACGCTGTTGATGCCAGAAAATGATGTTTCATATTTTGCTTGAATCCCTCAAGATTGTATAATTATCCCTGCACCCAAACCAACCAGGCCAGGATTTTAGCTTCAGTTATAGGAAGATGGATCATCATATAACCTACCTCTTACTACTACTACTACTACTACAAGGAAACTTTATGATTGTAATACTCAGTTCCTTTTGTTTAGTTGGGAGGTATGTATGGGTATATATCATCAACTCCTGCAACAATTGTAGCTCTTGTTGTTTTGAGTAAAACAATCTCATCTCCTACTACTCCTAGTGTTAGTTAGGGAAAGGGCTCTTAGAACCAGCCAGTACTGACCAGCAACATATAAGTAGCAAGGGAAATTAGACATCCCAAAAGTAATGGGAATAATAAATAAAAAATTAAAAAAAAAAAAAAAAAAAACTAGACAGACTAAACTGATGAATAATGATCAAATAAATCACAATCCCAAGAAAACAAAAAAATGTACCAAGTAATTGGACTTCAAATTATTCCCCCGTCTCTCTTTTTTCCGCAAGGGTTGAGAAAGAGATAGAGAGAGAGAGAGAGAGAGAGAGAGGATTTTACCTGGGGATGGATGCCGGGGAGGAGAAGGAGGAGGAGGGTTCAAGGTTGGGTGAATGAACGAATGAACGAACGGAGTGGAATTTGGAATTTGGAATTTGTTTCCAAAGTGAGCCACTTTTCGAAAGTATTTACCAAGCTGGACCACTTTCGAAACTAATTACCAACTTGACCCATTAATAGAAACTAGTAATTTACACGTGTGCGATGTAGTCTAGCCTCTAATCTGAGACCTCTTTTATATTATTTATGCACAGACAATGCACGTCTTAATAAATTATTTTTTTAAAATAAAAACTCTGACGTAGTGAGGACTCGAACCTGAAACATCTTTTATATTAGTTATGTACGGGCATCACATACGTTGATAGATTGACAAATGACACTAAGAGCATCCACAGTCGTCTGAGGTATAATATGCATATATGCATATTATACAATAGCATTTTGATCGTTTGCTGCAGTCGTCAAAAGCTATAAAATGCATAAAATCGAGAGAAAAAAATTGCACGGACGAAACATGATGTTTCGTCTATCGAATTTTTTTTAGGGAAAAATTTTGGTATTTTTTTGAATTTTTTGAGGCATTTTTTTATAATAAAAAAAATCGTGTTGGGCCCACATGAGATGCGTCCCCAGTGGGAATTTCCTTAATTAAGGCCTTAATTAAGTTATTAATTTACTAAACTTAATTAATTAACTAATTATTTAACTAAAATTCTAATTAAAATACTAATTAAACTAATTAACTACTAATTAAGAGGTTTAGATTTGGATTTTTTTTTGTTCGGACGTCCGATCATTTAAAAATTAATTAACACTATGAAATGCATATTGCTATATCTCATGCTATATTTAGCTTTTTACTGTAGCAAAAAAAAATGGGGGAAATGGCAGAATAGCTAACGAGTGCAGCTGCTACAGTTGGAAATTATGTATAAAATGCATTTTTTTTTTTGATTAAAAGATGACCGAGGTCATCGCTTCATTAAAAGGGCTTAACGAAACAGGAATATGAAATACAAAGTGCCCGTAGGCTAACAACACCCAAAAGTCTAATCCGGGCCATCATCCCGGACAGCAACCAAAATACAAAATACAAGATAGCAAAGCATCTAAAGCATCCTGCCAACATCTGAAAACTACAACCAAAAGATAGCCCACTCCCTACTAGCAGGCTACTCTGTCCCCTCTCCTGAACGCATCTTTTTCCTGGAACTGTTTAGGCCTGTCCATTCATAACGGCAAAAGTCAATTTTATGCAATAACGATGAAAGAGACTGACGGACGCTATTGAAACAAAAATCGTTGCGGTCTAGCCATAGGTTCCACAATACTGACGCCACAACTATTTCCCACTGTATTCTAACCTCTTTTGAATTCCTGATGTTTCTAAGAACCCCCCAAACCTCAGCACTAGACCCCGGACAGTGTAAAACGCCGAACGGAATACCCACTTCCCCCCAGACCCATCTAGCTCTATGACACCAGAATAAAATATGATTTGTATCTTCTTCTTCGGACATGCATGTACCGCATAACGCACTTTCCACAATCCCCCGCTTTCTCAAATTAACCCTGGATAGAATTGCATCGTTCTCTACCAGCCAAAGGAAAACTTTCACTCTAGAAGGAATGTTGATACCCCAAATCACCTCCGTAGTCTTGTTTCTAATACCACCATCATTAAGCCTTTTGTATAAGGAGGAAACTGTGAACTTACCATTGCCCTCCAACGTCCACCATCTCTCGTCCTCCGCCTGTTGGGTGTAGTTTCCTTCTATCCGAATGAAGTTATTAACCATTTGCAACTGGACGATCTCTTCTTGCTCCAGTGAATCTTTGACCTCTAATCTCAATTTGGAGTTCTTCTAGACGTCGAAGACCAACGAGTCTTTGTTCAGAGCTGCTTCCGCCGCTGCTGGGAAAAGGCTCATGAGCGAATTCGAACCACACCACTTGTCTTTCCAGAATCTCGTTTTCCTGCCATCTTTTATCCTACAAAGAGTATTGTTGTGGTAAAGCTCCCCCGTTCTGTAGACCCCTTTCCAAAAGAAAGATTTCCTACTATGGATTCCCTTCCCCCCAAATCTGAATCTCTTCCTTGTCCGGTAATTAGTCAGAGACTTGCACCACCAATTATTCCGCTGAATTTCCATCTTCCACCACCATTTACTTAGTAACGCCCTGTTCATGTCTCTGAGATTAGTAATACCCAACCCTCCGAACTCCTTCCTTTTGCAAATCCTTCCCCAGCTAACGAGAGGTATCCCTTTCCCCCCCTCGTTGGTTCCTTTCCATAGAAATCTCCTTCTCAATCTGTCTATCTTGTGGATTACCCATACCGGTAATTCATAAACAGACATTAGATAAATGGGGATACTGTTGATAACTGCGTTCAGCAAAGTGATCCTCCCTCCCAACGTCAGGAATTGTCCTTTCCACCCTGCTAGTCTTTTCTCGATCCTATCAATAAGAGTTTGCCAATCTTCCTTAGTAAGCCTCCCTGGCCTGATTGGGATCCCAAGATACGTAAACGGGTATTCTCCCTTTTTGCAACCTAACATTTGTTGGATCATATGGATAGGGGTGGAACAGCGTTCACTCAATTGGATTATGCAGTTTTTGTTGAAGTTGACCTTCATTCCAGACCAAGCCTCGAAGCACCTCAAAACTGATCCCATCGCTATGATATCCTCCTTAAACGACGACCCAAACAAAAGCGTATCGTCCGCATATTGCAGGATAGAGATCTGCTCTGACACACCCCTGATGTCAATCCCGAAGTGATTCCTCTCCCTGTTCCCGTTTGTGATCATCTCCGGTAGACCGTCAGCAACTATAGCAAATAATAACGAGGACAGAGGATCCCCTTGTCGAAGCCCTCTCTTATATTTGATCTCTTTACCCTGAGATCCGTTAACAATGAGGGATGATTTACCCCCTCTGATGCAATGAAATATCCACTTTCTCCACCTTTCCCCAAAACCTTTAAGTATTAGAGCTTCGTCCACTGAGTCCCACTCGACTGAGTCGTAAGCTTTTTGGAAGTCCACTTTAAAGAGGAACCCATCCGTTTTATCTCTGTTTGCTCTGAAGACAGTTTCGTGAGCCGATGCCACGCTATCCATGATGTCTCTTCCTTTAATGAAGCCGCTCTGAGACTGTCCAATAATCTCATTAAGTAGAGGCTCCAATCTGTTAGCCAGTACCTTGGTGATGATTTTAAAGGATCCGTTCAGAAGACTGATTGGTCTGAAATCCCCAGCCTCTTTAACCTCAGCCTGCTTGGGGATCAACACAATGTTCGCATAGTTGAGACGATCTAAATCCGTTTCCCCCTTGTGAAAATCCCGGACTATTCGCATGAAGTCCCCCTTGATGGTATTCCAATAGATGTTGTAGAAGAAGATAGGGAGGCCGTCTGGTCCCGGAGCTTTATCTGATCCTAGGCTTTTGATAGCGGAGATAACCTCCTCTTCCGTGAAGATGCTTTCGATCTTATCTGACCCATTTAGTCTAGAATCCAGCCACATATTCTGATTCATAGAACACCTATGTTTTCTGTTTTTACCCAATAGATCCTTGAATTTATCGTGTAGATGTTGTTTAATTCTATCTTCATTCTCGCACCACTCACCATCTACCTTAAGCCCAGAGATGTGATTTTTACGCCTACGACCATTGGCCATCTTATGGAAAAATTTAGTGTTGGCGTCTCCTTCCAACAACCACTGGATTCTTGAGCGTTGCTTCCAATAATATTCCTCCATCTTTCCAATGTGTAGAATGTCTTGTCTACTCTTCCGCAGCTCCTCTAATTCAGTCTCTATAAGATCTCTTTCCTCCTCTATGATTTCTAAATGCTCGATCCTCTCTCCTATTTCATCTTTTAGTCTCTGATTCTGCCCGAATTCCATCCTAGCCCAGTGCTTCAATTTCGACCGTAATCTCCTGGTCTTTTGAATCCAACATCCCACCGCCAAATCTGGCGAGGTGGGCGCATTCCAGCTTTCCTCAATAATCCTCTTAGATTCTTCACACAATGTCCATGACTTCTCAAATCGAAATTGATATGCTTTCCTCCTTTCCCCTTCCCCACTGTCCAGAGCTAACGGAGTGTGATCAGAAGTAAATCTAACCAACGCTTTGGCCTTGGCCAATGGGAGGGCATCTTCCCATTCTGAGGAGACCAATATTCTATCTAGTTTCGCCAAAGTTGGAACCGCTTGTAAATTTGACCAAGTGAATTTCCTATTCAGTGGATTGATTTCCACCAGCTCGAAATCATCGATCAAGGCGTTGAATTGATCCCTGTCCCCCCTCGGAGCTCCTTTTTCGAGGTGCTCGAACTGAAACCTGGTAATATTGAAATCTCCACCTAATACCCACGGACCCTTACACCTTCCTCTAATATTCCTAATCTCGTCCCAGAACAGATTCCTTCGGGCGGACTCATAAGGACCGTAGATTGTAGTAACGGTCTGAATCCAACTGTCAACTCGTCTTCTAATAGTAATCGTGATGGAAAATTCTCCCGAAATTTCGTCTAAAATCTCGAACACTATAGGATCTATTCCTATTGCTATACCCCCTGAAAACCCTCGCGACGGCTTAAATCTCCACTCGAAATTTCCTATACCTTTAATGCCTTGAAAATCAACTATATTAGGAGATTCAACCCTAGTTTCCTGAAATGCGCAAATGGACGGTCTGTATCTAATGATAGTATCACTAATAAGCCTCTTTTTGGATTTCTGCCTCATCCCCCTCACATTCCAAAAAATGTAATACATTAAAAAATATAAAAACCTCTAACCCCTAAACCCTAGAACCCCATGCCCGCATTTATTCTATGTGTCGTGATCTATCCCCTCTAATAATATTGACATGAACCAATTGCTCGTCTCTGTTGGACCCCATGGCTAGACCGTAAAGACTAGCAAAATAAATAAGTGAATCATCATTCAAAAGATCTAATACTGAAAAAAGACCGTTAGAAGTACCTTGACAGGCCGAGGTTGGCTCCCTAGTCTTTGCCGCTGCTCTAATCAGATCTTCTTCTCTTGGACCACTCGATCCCCATTTATCTAACTGCCTCTTGCTCTTTCACTGCGGATCTGCATTGTATTTGACACCCCTGCCCACTACGCTATCTCTCACCTCACCTCCAGCTAATTCTCTCACTTGTTGTGTCTATTTCTCATGCTCCGAGTCATACGTGCTTCCGCCGCTATGAATACCATCCAAAGCCCCTATCATACCATTGGTTTGATCCGAATCGCACTCGTTGTGGCTTTGCTCTACGGATTGTTCCGGATCAGCTAAGTCGACCAAACTGCCATCTTTGAGATCAGCCGTAATCATCAGTTGCCCATTAACATTCTCCCCTACTTCTTCTTCACCCATGCCAGAGCCCATCACTGTAATAGCTATATTATTTGAGAGATTCTGAGGCCCATCTGCTTTGAAACCAGGCCCAAGAATCCCTTCATCAGTCAGTGGGTCGTTGAGCAACGCTGGCTCAAGACTCACCAAATCCCACGGCCCAAGCCCGTTCGTTCGGCCCACATCATCTACCGCCATCTCCACATCTTTTCGAATACTGGCGCTAAACCCACCCTGCCGTACGAATGCTTCGATCGCCTGTTGGATCGAAACTTGAAGCTCGTCCTTCGACAGTAGCGCTAAATCAGGGACCTCCTTCGAAGACCTCTTTGTCATCTTGTTACCCACGCTCGACCCTACTTTCAAAATTCCTGGCATAGGAGCCCCTCTAGCTTTGCTGTCAATCCTATCATCTTGATAACCCATCCCATCGCGCCGCTGAGGGACCTTCTGCCACATCGCCATCACCCTACTTCCTGCTAGGCGTACATCTCTCTGGCTACTGGCCTTGAGATTGGACCCATATTGATCCCCTATCTTGAACTTGTCCTTGAGATCAGATGAGCGGCCCTGATCTAGAGCTGTAGGATCCAACGGACGTACGTCATCGTCAACCTTCGAACTGAGATGATCCCCATCAATTTTTCTATCGTCTGAGACTTCCTCTTCCTCCCGCATTGACACTTTCGCAAAAGACACGTTCTTCTTCTTCTCCACGATGACCCTAACCTCGTAGAACTCCCCTTCGAACTCCTCATGAACCATCGACGGAATGTCGGAAAAATTCTCGCAGCCCACTCTTATTCGCGCGAATTCTCTCCTCTCCTGAGTAATTGTAGCTCTTTCAACCTCCTGCAGGAATCCAAAAGCTCGAATAAGGTTCTGAAATCCCGAACGAAGCCAGCAGTGTAGGGGGAAGTTGTAGAGGCGAATCCATATAGACGGCAGCGCATTCGCTTCCAAAGCTCCGAACTTTCGTGACCATTGAGAGAAAGTGATATAGAAATCGTCGGAACCCATGCCTTTCTTGCCAAGCACTTCGTTCAGCCTCTCCTCGTCGTGGCAATGAACGAAGAAAGTGTTGATATTCATCCGCTGTACCCTCCATTGCAGAGCGGCGTTCGGAGTAATGTTGGCATAAAGTAAATGCTCGATCTCCTCCGCCAATGGGTTACCTCTTTGCACCCTGATAATGCTGCACATTCGAAATCGCCGCTCGAGCTCTGCCATGAGCGGAGTTGGAGCAATGAGCGCCTTCACCAAAGTTCTCCCGCCAGCGAAGCTTTCTTCAGATTTGTTGCTGTGTGTGTTGACCGAAGCTCCTCTTCTAGGGACACTGGACGTTGGAGTCGGAGCCCTCCTCAGGTTTGGACAGTCGCGAGAAATATGACCAGATCGACAGCAAGCGTAGCAGAACCAATCTTTGGTACAATGCGACAGCGTGTGACCCCACTGGGCGCACTTATGGCAACGCTGACCCTCTCCCTCCGACGCCGACTCATTCCTCGACTGCCTCTTGGTGGCTTTGATGGTCTTACGAGCGCGAACCAGCACCCATTCCCCATCTTGATCCTTTTTGGTGATAGTCGGAGAGCTTGCTCTAGCAGTAAACCTTGTTGGAGACTCCATCCGATCTGCCCCCTTGACAGCTTCGAGATAGGACATTTGCTTACGCTGTCGGAGATCCCTATCGTCCTCCCTATCCTTCGATCCATCTCTAATTGAGAATCCTCTACCTCGATGCGCCTCAATGTTGAACGGCTCACTCTTCTTCCCTCTATGGGAAGAGTGAGGCTCTCTGTGGGATGTGCGACCTCTCGATCTATTCGAGAGGTCGTATTCTCGGCGATCCTCTTCTCTTCTCCTCTCACTCCTTTCAGTTGTCTCCTCCCTTCTACGCTTCGCCATGAGCCTGACAGCTTCAGAGTCTGCTAGGTCGAGGTGTCGGTTGTGGGTCTCTGAGTGGTGGACGCCCTTATGAGAAGGTTGGATTCGTGATTCTGTAGCCACTCTATCGCTGTGGAACCCTCTCTCGCTTCTAACTTTTCTCTCCAGAGCCTGACGGCTAAAATGCATTTTTTGCTAAGGACTGTGGATGCTCTAAGGTATTCTCCCATTATAATATTAGAGATTTTCTTCAACACTTGGAGAAATCTCCCCAAGTCTCAAAACACTGAAGCTAAATTTGCTATTTCAGAAAACAACCATAATTGAACTAGACTTGCTGTTTGAAATAGTGAGTCTAGTTTGAAACAGCGAGTTTAGTTAAAGGATTTTCTCCAACACCTGGAGAAATTTCTTCAAGGCTCAAATTATTAAATCTAAACTTGTGCTATTTCAAAAAGCGAAACTAATTGAACTACGCTTGCTAATTAAAACAGCGAGTGGGTCGGAGAGAGATACTCTTTCATTGAGAATGGTCTTATTTTGATATACCTCCAATAATAACCTCCTCTACACCTACATTGGTCTTATTTTGATATGGTAGTCCTAATCAACACCTGCTCTACAATAACCTCCAAAACCTCTAATAATAGATAACCTCCAAAACCTCCAATAATAGTGTGCAACATTGAATTTGGTAATTTGGTAGTGAGTGTAACATTAATCTTTGGGAAATGGTTTCGAAAAGTGTCCAACTCGGTTTGCTTTGGGAATTCTGATGGGAACGATGGGTGTAAAAAATTTTCTAAAAAGACCCCCTCCATTTCTTAGAATTAAACAAACTCCTACATACATAACTGTGTGATGTCGGTCGGATTGTCCTGGAATCCAAATCCCTAATCCCTGTGTGGGAGGGAGCCTGGAATAATGTATCCAACAAACACTAGGGAATTAAGATAGTTACTACTTAGTAGTCTGTCAATCACAAACAACAGCACTGGACCATCACACATAACATTTTTTTTTTTTTTTTTTTTTTTTTTTTTTTTTTTTTTTAAGGAAAAAGGTGGGATAACGCCACCCTATTTCATTAATAAGAGGTTAACAAAACACTCCGGAGTTTCATTAATAAGAGGTTAACAAAACACTCCGGAGTACCGGGAGAAATACAAAGAACACACATAACATTGTTGGATAACAAGACCATTTCTTTCAACCAAATGCAACACCATTTCTTTCAAATACTGTAAGCTACTACAGCACAATGTATATGCCTCTCCATCATTTCTACACTCCAACATTAAGGCTACTTTGATACTTAACAAACCAATGTACAACTCTGGTCAAGAAACAACCAACATTACCAAAATCAACAGTTAATAAGAAAATGAAAGAAACGAGCATAACCTGCTCCAACATGGTTTAGAGCTCTAGCTTCAGATTCGGAAATGTCGCAAACGAGTACTTGAACATATTGAAGATTTCAAGAATTTCCAGAGTCAGTACCTGGGAGTTGTTCTTCTCAATGAATAGTCATATTTATCGATATAATCAGTAACCAGAAATGAATAACACGCGCAACACATTCATGTAAACGAGGATTAAAAAACTTCCAACAATTGAGTTTCATACAGAGCTGGGTTTTATTCTATTTCTACCATTAGGGAAAAAATGATCATCTGGGTCAAACCTCACACCCCACAATGCTACAACAAAAAATTAAAAGGCATCCGCCAACATTCCGCAATCAGCAAAATTTTATTCTCGCAGAAAAGGACTAAAAACCACCACTAAGAACTGGAAGAAGACAATCAGCAACCGAATAGCCAGCAGTACTTAAGAGTAGAGAAGCTTCTACTTCTTGGTGTTCATGTGACGGATAAGGTCCACAACACGGGAGCTGCAAAATTCCAAGATGATCCATTATTAGAAAAACTAATATGACCTCTAATAAAAAACAATTCCCCACAACGTGAGACCCAACACACTACCATACCGAAATAAGACCAGACCCTACATTGAGAATACTCTTTCATGTGCCTCAGAGAGAGAGATTTTACAAATCAAAATGGTAAATCTACTTTCGTAGATCTAACATTAAGTCTAACCTAGTAGATTTATACATATCGCTAAATGTTTTATAGTAAATCTAGAGCAATTTTGTGGAAAGAATTTTAGATAAAGAATAAATACCTGTATCCCCACTCGTTGTCATACCAAGAGACGAGCTTCACAAAGTTGTCGTTCAAGGCAATGCCAGCCTTTGCATCAAAAATGCTTGACCTGTTCACCAATACACACCATTAATTAATATCATAGTTTACTCTAGATAAAAGGTCAAGGAATCAACCTTTCTGAATGGAAAAGTATTGAAGGTGGATCTACCTTATTCTGAACAAGGATCTTTTCTAAAGAATTATAAATGAAGATGGCACTATAATGAAATCAAAGTGACAAGTAATACATACTAGGTTGATCTATTGGTCACATTGGAAATATTAAGATTTCTGCAATAGCAGTAAATGGTATACCTGTTGTCACCCAAGAAGTCAGTAGAAACAAGGTCCTCATCAACATACCCCAAAATGCCTTTCATGCTTCCCTCGGACTCAGCCCTAAACCACAAAACATTAAAATAAATCTTTCAACCAAAGGCTTATCCAACATTATCGTTAGTCATATATGATAACTAATATTTACTCACTTGACTGCAGCCTTGATATCCTCATAAGTGGCCTTCTTCTCAAGTCTAACAGTAAGATCAACAACAGAAACATCCACAGTTGGCACACGGAAAGCCATACCAGTCAATTTACCATTCAAAGCTGGGAGCACTTTCCCAACAGCCTAAAGTTTAACAAAGTTCAAAAAAAAAAATTTAAAGACATGAATGTTAATTTACATAAAGATGGAACTGGCTACAATCATCGGAGCAAGTGAATAAGCAAAAGTACCTTAGCAGCCCCAGTGCTGCTAGGAATGATGTTGAAGCTTGCAGCTCTTCCACCTCTCCAGTCCTTCATTGATGGTCCATCAACAGTTTTCTGGGTGGCTAAAATAAAGTAGAAAAAAAACTCAAATCAAATCACTGGAACACAATTACCATCTAGAACAAATGCTGGAAGTACTTGGCAATTGAATTTATACCAGTCATTGCGTGCACTGTGGTCATCAAACCCTCAACAATGCCAAACTTATCGTTAATGACCTGTAAAAAAAAGAGATTTAATTACAGATAGATGCAACAAAAATAGGAGTGTGAAATATATGAACACAAGAAAAGGAATGTCACCTTAGCAAGTGGTGCCAAACAGTTGGTTGTGCAGCTAGCGTTAGAGACAATGTTAATATCAGGGGTGTATGAAGTGTGATTCACTCCCACCACAAACATAGGAGCATCTTTGCTTGGAGCAGAGATGATAACTTTCTTGGCACCACCCTGTAAATACATTATAACCTAATCAGGAAAACCTACTTGGACATAATTCACAATGATATGACCTATCGAGAGAGTTAGGAATAGACTTCATATAATGAGATCACTAGCTAGCCCTCATACAAATGTCACCCATTCCCCTCACCTAATTCAAACCATATATCTCACCTAATGCGGGATCATTACCAATCCTTAAGAAAAGGTTTATATGATCATAACCCAAACCCCACCCAGTGTTAAGATCATAAAAGCCAAGATCTTTGTTTAAGAAGATGCTATTTGACCAAAATGAATGAAGGCGGTCAACTGAACACCAAAGAGTTGAGGATATTGACTAAAATTGGTCAATAAATTCAAAAGCTAGAAGATAATAAAAACTGAAATAACCAGATGACAGTGTTTATCCACTGCTGATTGCTGACAAAAAAGAAGAAACATGTGAAGCTAGGAATTGATTTAACTCGAAATGAATACCTTCATATGAAGAGCAGCCTTATCCTGGTCAGTGAAGACGCCAGTGGACTCAACAACATACTCAGCACCAGCCTCACCCCATGGAATTTCTTCAGGGTTCCTTCAGAAACAAATTACGGCTTAATCCACCAAGTTTGACACCTAGCTAAAGCAAAACAAATGATATTAAGAGGTCACTAAAGGAATAGTAAAGAGGCTCACCTGCAACCAAACACAGCGACTTCTTTCTCTCCAAAGAGAAGGGTCTTAGTGTCCTTCTGCTTAATCTCATGGTGCCTCCATTGCCCGTGCACGGTGTCATACTTGAACATGTATGTCTGCAGAGAAATGGGTCCATAAGTTAACAAGACACCACAAAGAAATCATAACATAAACTTAATAGCACAAACAAAACATGATAAGATCTAAAATTAAGAGACTGATGATAAACATTCAAGAGTCATTAAAGAATACCAAGAACACCACCATGTATCAAATACTGATTTTTTTTGCTTTTCTAAATAAAGATCAAATACTGGCACTACAATAGTTTAACTGGACAAAAATGATATATATTTACATAAAGGATCGTTTTCATTTCCAATAACAGATTCATAGAAGTTGTCAAATTCTGACGAATAACACTTTATTCCACAGAACCAATGGTTTGATCTAAACAAACAAATAATATGAAAGATCAGAAGGGCACTGAATCAGGAAAATATAAACTTTCCATTAAAGAACATGCAACGATTAACAGGTGACCCATCAAAAGAAGCTACTCATTCTCTTTTTTGAAAAAGGTCAGTCTAAATATCATACCAACAGAGTACATCAGTTGATCCAACTAAACAAATTAAGCTTCTAACACAAGAAGGTTAGTTTATATCGAACCAACAGTAAAGAGTAGTAGTTAAACTTGACCTCTTTGGGATGAAAATATTAGTACTTTTCAGATAAAAACTGTACATTATAATTTTCCTATACAATACAAACGATAACAAAAAAATCGAGGAAAAAATTACGTAGTCTATGTTGTTGGGTCATGACTGAATTATAATCTTGTGAACCCTAACCAGATCCAACAGCTGAGTCAATGCTGCACCATACGGCATAGCATAAACAATCTTTATTAGAAAGTTATTCACTAACATTAAGGACACCACTACCATCTTCTTAATCAATAACAAAATACCCGATAAGATCCAAAAAAAATACCATCTCATTCAAATATTCTTGGTACTCTTTAAATCTATATAACATACAAAAAAAAGGTTAAATATTGTTTTAAATTTCAGCCAATACGGCCGAAATATCGTTTCGGCTAGCTTTCTGATACGAAATCACAGATTTTATACCCCATATTGTTTTGGACCGAAATGTGTAAATTTCGGCTGAAATTGCCGAAATATCGGCCGAGATAGACACATAATGTTATTGTGAAATAGGAGTGTGAAAGAATATGAGTCTTTCAATATAGGGTCTTAAGTCTTTCAATATAGGGTCTTAAGCTAAGATAATGTGAGGATTTTAACTCTCTATTGTTTGTATACATGCAAAGTCAAGTAAGTCTATTAGCTAATACATTTTTTCTAATCAATATAAATTTAATTTAGTTTTATAGTTATATTACATTCTCTTTTATATTGTTGTTAAATTCTGCGAATATTTACCATGACTGATTCATGTCATTAGTTACATTATACAATATTTTATACGATAAATGACATGTGGAATATATAATATCTCGTTTAATTAAAAAAATGTTTATTGAGTGTCTGAAATGAATATCTAAGATGATTACATTTCTCCGAGATCTCCTCCAATATTTTCGATCCGAGACGAAACACGCCTTGCCGAGATGAGTCCGAAATCCAAGATTTAAAACCTTAATCGCCATGCTTTTTCAGCATTGGCTATATAATTTTAAAACAATATTAGAGAAAATAATAATAATAATAATGTCATCTTATTCAACCACTCTCTAGTTAATATCATCAAATTACCGTATAATAAACAAAGTAACACAACTAAAAAAAAATCGTTAAATCCCAAGAATGCAGCAGCAGTACTGAGTATAAGTTATTTAAACATATAATATTAAAGATCGAAATCATAAAATCATGAAAGTGAACCTAATCTCAAAGCATTATAAATACCATACCATGTAATCGGTGGTGATGAAGGGATCGTTGACGGCGACAAGCTCCACATCGGGACTCGCAAGGATCACTCTCGCAACCAATCGGCCGATCCTTCCAAAACCTAATCCAACATTTTTCATCCAATCAAATCCGATCCGAGTCTCAAAGCAGTTCAAAATAATCATTAAAGAAAACATCGCAAAATCCAATAAACTCACCGTTGATGCCGACCTTGATCTTCTGTCCAGCTGTTCACAAAAGAAAGAGAAACGAGAGCGTTAGGTAAAATGAAGATGAAAGTTGAAGGTGAAGGAGAAGATGATGGAAATGACGGAATTACCCATGGCGATCTGAGACGATGAAATGAAGAGCAAAGGGTAGAAATGTAAATTTTGAGAAACGAAGGCGTTTGTGAGAGAGAGAGACGACGGTAAAGGGCAGGGGAGATTATAATTTATAAGGAGGAACGGATTGATATTTTCACGCTCTATTATGGCCAGATTTGAAGTAGCGCATAAAAAAGCTGCTGTGGAACGGATTGATATTTTATCGGAACCTTGGAATGGGCGTGATGGCCGAGATTTTGGCGGATTTCTCAAACCAGAAGAAAGCCACGTCGGGTTTTGGTGGAAAATAATCATATGACCCAGCGGTCATAAAAATTTACTCCCCCTCCCCTTTCAAAATATAAGTCATTCTAGTTAGCTTTTTATTTATTTTATTTTTTATTTCTATTAAGAGTTACTTTCAATTTTCAATTAGATGTCTTGTTATTTTTAAGGATTTTTTCCATATGGGTTACTAACAAATATTTTAATTTCATATACCTCACTTACAAATATTTAATTTTATAAGCACTTTTGAGTGAATTATATGATATTAAATATTGGTAACAAAAATGATTATTTAGAATTGATTTGACATTGTAAGTGAGTTATATGGAATTAGATATTTATAAGTGAGTTATATATAATTAAAACATTTGTTAGTGATCTATGTGAGAAAAACCTTATTTTAAAATATTTATAAATTAATTTTCTATGAAATTTTTAATTTTACCGTTGTCCTTATTTGTTATAGAGAATGACAAAAAGGATATTGTACAATTTATGGCTTTTTTTTAAAATAATTTTATGAACATATTCAAGATATATCTTTGATACAGTGTCCCAGAAGCCCATTTGGAATGGGCGTAATGGCCGAGATTTGTGCGGATTTCTCACATTGGATGAAGCCAAGTCGTTTGGTGCCACGTGGCGGTAAGCCATTGGCTGCGCGGTTGATACCGCGAGAGATGCACCGGACCACGTCAGCTTCAGATCCGGCATTTTTGCATCAGAGTGATGTGCGGTCTGTGGTTTGGTCATATCGATCGGGTTTGGAATCGGTAAACGAGATTTGAAAAATGAACAAATGGTATCGTAGTTGAGTGGAAATTACGGTTCGTGCCATTGGTTTCCGGTTTTTTAAAATAGAAGATTCTAGATGTTTCCATGTGTACGGAACTACGAATTCAGGTCTCAAGTTGCGAAATGAGACTGACTTGGGCTACAAGGTAGTTAGGTTGGGAAAAAAAAATGTGTTGCGATTTGAGCTCCAAGGTTAATGAACACTAGTAATTTACACGTGCAAAATACGTCTTAATAAATATATACCTTTTTCAAGTGAAAACTTCAATGTAGTCTGATCTCGAATCTGAGATATCTTTCATATTAGTTATATACGTAGATACACGTAAGTTGGTATATTTACAAACAATAACTCAAACCCTTCCATTATAATGTTATACTAGTATGGTGTACGTGCGATGCACGCCTACTAAAAGTATGGTTATTAAATTAAATGAATATATATCGAATAAAAAATAGTTTATATTTGAAAGTTTTGATTTGGGTGACACATGTGGTACATGTATATATTGTTGGATTTAGTTTGGATGTGTATTGTATAGATTTATTTAGTTACAAAGTTAGAATTTGTTTAATTACAAACCCAACTCTCTCATTAAAATAGTAAAGATTATATATTATATTATAGATAGATGGATATATAGACAGATAGTAATTTACACGTGTGATGCACATTTAATATATTTAAAAAATTAAAGTAAAAAACATGACGTAGTCAGGACTCGAACATGAGACCTCCTTCATATTAGTTATGCACGTGCAATGCACGTGTTGGTACATTGACAAATGACACTAAGGTCTTCTCTCATTATAATAACTAGTATTTTTCACGTGCAATTTACGTGTAAAAAAATAGTTTTGGAGTTGGACGTGCGTTGCACGTAATTGGTAAAAATATTTTGAAGAAAAAACTACAATTTTTACACATGTTTATAAGTAGAATTTGAGTTGTATGTGCAACATATGTGTATGTGCAGTGTTAAAAAAATATTTTAAATTTGTTTTGAACGTGCATTCCACGTTTTAAATCGGTGGATTTTTTTTTCAATTTGTTTGTTTTTGTTGTAATTAATGGGAGAGTTGGATTTTTTTTCAATTTGTTTGTTTTTGTTGTAATTAATGGGAGAGTTGGCGTTGCACGTACAACAACACACGGGTTTGTATGTTGACAACATTACAACTCCAACTCTCCCATTATAATATTAGAGATTTAGAGATTAGAAATATTAGATTAGATATACATGTTTTTATTTGAGATTAGAGATATTAGATTAGATATACATGTTTTTATTTATTTCTTTTTGTTACATTACATGTTAGGCCCATTCCGCCCCAACCGATTTTGACATCAATCACAAACTCAATGATCGTTTAAAAGTTCGTGTCTATGTGCACGCCCATAATTCAGCTATCCATTTTAACTCCAAGTTCTAAGAATTTTATTTGGCTGTTCGTTAAAATGTTTCAGTCAAGAATAGCCAAATCAAATTAATAGGCAAAGGCGAAAAAACTATTTTATCTCCAGATATGTTACAAGAAGCCCAGCTGATGCTTTAGACGCTAGCAAGTATTATTCAAGTATTTGAGACTTACATAAAGTTGTTCAGTTCTGGTAATTGATTTTATGTCTGTGCTGAGCGTGCATCATCAACATTTTGTCAACAAATCTTTCATTACAACCATATTTGAAGTTTCGAATCTTAAACCTTCCGGTTTGCTTACATGAATTCATGTTGCAAGACATATGGTCTTTTTTTCACTTAAGAGCTAGATTTCTGTCTTGTGATTGCTTTTCATTTGAATCAAACTTACACCCCCAAAACTATCAAATTATACACTATATTCAAATCAAGAAAAAGCACAAACCCTCATTTGAACCCAGAAAAAGGCAGAAATAGGGATCAAATCAAGAAAAAGCACAAACCCATTCGAGACCCATATCAAGTCAAGCTCCCAGTTCTCCCCCAAGATCATCACAACTGAAGGATACAAAAACGAACAAGCACATCACTCATCATAACCCATTCTTCAGTGGTGGGGGCCACGATAACCGTCTCTGGTTTACTCCATCACTGAACCCACCATCCTCAGATGTGCGGCTCTCCACTTCTTGATGCCTCCAACTGCTGTTGACAACTGAGTCGTCTGAGCTTGTGGTCCCATCTCGCCATTGAGGTGGTGTCCGGTACTTGGAGTCTCCCGTCGAGGAATTGGATGGAGTCATGAGTGAGGATGAGTGGTGGCCAACTCGGAGCTGTTGGAGGGTCGAGAAGGAGTCACGCATTGCTGACATGGCTTCAAAGAAACGTGTGCATGATGCCAGGGCAGCTGGGATAGGACGCAACATTTCCTTCAGTCAAAATGGAACATATGTGAGTCTACTGAGTATGAAACCATTTATGGCTGTAAACAAACTACAACTGTAAGTTCATACAACAGTTTTAAACCAAGAGACTAGCAATTAAATGTGCAGAGTATTTGCGGTATTGCTTTTGGAGAGCATAATACTTTTAAGACTCTAAAAGTAACTTAGAGTTAAATCCGTGTTTCAATAAACCATGTAAAGGCATGTTAGGCGAAAATCACTTCTTGAGAAGTACTTTTTTAGAAAAGTATGATTACAAAGGGTTTCTTTTTTTCCTTTCCTTCACAACAAGTTCACTCACATCAATAACACCAACACCTTTTGCTCATAGCAACCAGATCCCCTATAAAATATCATTCAGGTTGGATATATGATTCATTTTGATGTAGCCTTACACTTCAAGCTTAGGATATGAAGTAGGTAGTCATAGAGAACCAGGATTCAGGAGCTCATCTTCCCTGAGAAGATGAGAATCATTTTCACACAGCAGCTACTTTATGTTTGCTAAATGCATTAGAATATAAACATAAAACTCTCAACCCTTAACACTATGAAGTTTTGGTCTAGTGGCAGGATGTTTCACCGGCTTACTCAAGTTTCCCCCGAACCGCACAAAATGGTACCTATTATTCGTCGGCGGTAGAGCGCACACAGGGCTTCGGTTTGCTGAGTGGGATTCCTATGCATTTCCAATAGAGTGCGATGGAACCCAGCTCAATGTAAGGTCAGATAAAGAAACACATTTAAACAACATGGAGGGATACAAGTATCCAGAAAAGTGTAAAGGTTGTTCATCCAAGTATTCAAAGCTAATAAGATTATCCTGTTAACTTACCCCCCATACTGCTGGAGAATCCCTAAAATTCTGGCTCCACTGGAAATCTGAAACTGACGCAGTCAAAGCCCCATAGTCACTGGCAGCCTTCAGCAACAATTCTGAAAATTGTTTCTGACAAAAGAAAAGCAAATTTTATTTCACCAGATTTGAACTCATGTCACAAGCAAAAACAATTACTCCGTGCTAAAAAAAAATTAAAAAAAAGTTCTTGAAATGTTAAGAACTGATTTTAAAGTCTAAAAAGACATTCACAGCTGAAAATATGAAAATATGTACCGAGTAGTTACTCAATTGAAAATAAACAAATTAAAAAATTAACTAGATTTCAACAAACTATAATTCCTACAACCAGTCAGAAGTATGTGTGGCATCAAAATGTTCAGTGATGGGTACTTGCACATCTATTGGTTCTTTAACCTTCTAACTTTCAGCTACTCCTCAGCAAGTTTTGCTGGCAATTTCTATTTTATGGGTTTCGCTGGAACAGCTAAGAAAGTTTTTCTTTTCCTCATTCCTCAATATATTTTGACCTGTATCCCAAACTTTGGTATCAGCCATCTGAATCCTTTTCTTCCCTTCAGCTCTATTAAGAGCTACGCGGTCTATTAAGTTAAGACCTATCAACTCCTACTGTAATACCCCAGGTTTTCAACGAACAGTCGACTGGTGGTTTGAGCAGTCGACTGCTACTGAATGACGTGTACGTGAGGTACACGGGATTTGTAAAGGGATTTGAGAAATATAGTCCCACATGGGAAGTATGCAAAAACTAATTTGAGTATAAATACAATTGCCTATGATCAAGAGTCACCAATTCGGTTAACCACCTCTTGAGAGGCAGCCTGTGGTGGGCAGTTGTACTACATAGTATCTAATTTGTCTTCTAAAAATATTAAAATCGTCTGAGTATTGGGGCGGGGCGTTACAAATGGTATCAGAGCCGACTTTCGACACCGAGTGTAGAAGAGGGCCTATGATCTAGTTCACGGCAGGGAGATGATTCTCCGGATAAGGTGCATTTGTATATACCGGGTGTTTCTACACATTTCGTGGGATCTAGGACTATTCTACAACGGCTAGAAAGGACGGATCCTACACTAGATGTGTGTCCCGTACTCAGCGAGGATGCTGATTTCTAAAAGTGGGGTGTATGTAATACCCCAGGTTTTCAACGAACAGTCGATTGGTGGTTTGAGCAGTCGACTGCTACTGAATGACGTGTACGTGAGGTACACGAGATTTGTAAAGGGATTTGAGAAATATAGTCCCACATGGGAAGTATACAAAAACTAATTTGAGTATAAATACAACTGCCTATGATCAAGAGTCACCAATTCGGTTAACCACCTTTTGAGAGGCAGCCTGTGGTGGGCAGTTGTACTACATAGTATCTAATTTGTCTTCTAAAAATATTAAAATCGTCTGAGTATTGGGGCGGGGCGTTACACCTACTTACTGTCTCAATCCAAGTCTTTTTAGATATACCTCTTCACTCCATTAGTTACAATCTCATTACCCCCTAACTTGTGCCATTATTGGTTTTGGTTGCATATGCTGAAACCATCTCAGTCACAGAGTCACCTCAGTTGGAGCAACCTTTGATTCTTGAAACGAACTTTTACCCATAACTCTGGGAAAAAATATTTGATTAACAGCATCTCTTTCATGAAGTTTGTGTAGGTTGTGTGGTTGATTGCTATCTTCTTAACTCACTATTGATGACTTCTAGTCTCACAGTCATGCTTCAGTATTAAAAATATTATCCCTAAAAATTTTGACATTTGTACAGTATCTGCCTCCAATTTTGGGGGCCATTAAAATAAATTTGCAAGTCATCCATTCATTATGAAGCACAAATGCTTCGACTTGGTAACTGCAAATGTCAAACACATCATCGGACACATTTATTTGACATGGAACTAGTTATTTCAATAAAAAATTTAAGAGTCTTTCCGGGTCGATGTGCCACATTGCACGGTGTCCATGTCGGTCTATCCGTGTTTTGTGCTTCTAAGTTTCCATCTTCATCTTCAAAATGTGAGCTTTGCAAAAGGTAATATATGTTGACAATCTCCTCTATTCCTACCATAAAAGAACTGAAAATATTCTAATTCAAACTTGTGACATGCCAATGCATATTACAGCCACAATGGAAGATCTTAATTGTCTAAAATATTAAGCACAAGTGGAAGCAGATAAGACAGCCAGGAAACACATGATATTAGAATAAGGTATGGGTATATTCTGGGTTATAATCACAGTTATACCAAAGAAGAGTCGTAACTAACCCCTAAAAACATTATGGGCATTCAAACAAAGATTTGCTTAGTTTCAATATAGAATGAACTACTAGGTTCGATGTGCCAAGCTGCCCAGGCAAAACTAATGCCTCACTCGAGCAAGGCATTTTACTTCATTCACTTTTTTTCAAAACGTAATTTATAATGATATATTCAAAACAATTTACAATATATGTTATAAATGGTAAGCCTGACAATGAACAAAACACCACAAAAGTAGACTGAAAACCAAAGGAGGTATAGTAGAACAGTTAAATGAAACCAAAAGAAAAGGTAAAGTTGTCGGCAATACCAAGTTTGAACTCAATAACATGCAATTAAACTGACTTTAGATAAGAAAGATTACAGGTTGCAAAATAATAAATTGAACATTAAATATAACAATTCAAATGTTTCTAATATTTAATTTCTTCAGTTTCTATCACTTCTATGATCAAACTATTATCATAATTCATTAATAATATTATCGTTATATCTTATTTGTAATATTCATTAAATCTTCTAGCTGAAAAGTTTGTTCTTAGCAGCAACTGGCCTCTGCCGTAGAGGCAGAATTGCAGTGGCTGCCTATAGAAGATGAGAGTTGTCCATTCAATATTCTATGCTAGATCTCAAAAGCATGTGGAAAAACAAGAGTCCAATTCATCTTTCCCAAAATAACTCGTAGGTAAGATTTTCAAATTATCTACAGCTACATGCTACTCACAATATCCTAATTAGATATATTTGTTCGCTTAGACATTATAAGTATTAAATTGTAACGACTTCATAAGAGAGGCTCAATAATTAACAATTGAAAATGCACTCCAAGAGCAATATTATTTCTTCAAATACAAGCAAATTAGTTATGATGTGAATTTGTCATGAATCATGATGTGTGTGTGTGTGTGTGTGAATAAATTAAGTAACCAACCTGATACTCAGCTTCCACTGGAATACAATCTAGAGAATAAGGTTGTTGAAGACGAGCAATAATGCGGTCCTGAAAAAGTAGAAGAGGTATCCATCAATACTGATATGTCCTAATAATATTAATAAACATATAAATGTCTTAGTATACATCAGACAGACTACATAACTATTTCAATTGATTTGTAGTGAACATATAACTTCCTAAGTATTTTTAATATCTTAGTATCCAGATTGGGCATCATCAAGTCACATAACTGTAGAAAGTGATTCATGAGTGGTGTGAGGCACATTTATCTCTTTTGTATTGAGCAGATGAACTTTCTTTCCATTTAGCAACACTCATATTATGGGCTAATTCTGTTGTTACATACAGACTGTACAATATTATCCCCGGATAGTTCTTATTTGCAGACAAGTTAAACATTGCAACATTGTAATAAGATATCATTATAAGATGAAGTTTGAAGAAAGTGCTTCTACCCAAAAGATATTACCTTGTTCTGAATAACATCTTTTAAAATAGACGTGATTCTGGCCAAGGACTCGCATTTCTTTTCCATTTCACTCACATGAGTTAGATGCGCAACATTCTTATCATCCTGAAAAAAATGACATGCAAGACGAACACAAATCTTAATGACATATCGAATGTTCAAAATTGTTATATTGTGAGAAAACTGTGGGTACTTAATGTAATTAATATTATAACAATAACTTTAGACAGTATAAACCTATCTCAACAATGTACAGACATGAAGTTCACTTTTGGAATAGTTTGCACAAGTTAATTTAATTGTAGTTACTACACATTAAAGGGTAAGGAGGCGTCTCTTCACAGGGGCATATCTATCACCGTCCGTAGTTTGGATGACAGTTACAAGAGCATTATAGTAATAATAATTTGCAGAGTACTCATCAAGTTCCACAAGGCAGCGAGACCACTCTTGGTGTTGAAGGCAATTACATGAGTATATAATAATAGTTTCATCAGTGTAGTTTTCATCTGGTTCTACAGAATATGAAGACAGAGATTTCATAGCAAGAATAAGGTGGTAGTAATAGCAGTAATATACTTTTTCTATGATGTTCACGTAAGAAATTTGACTGTCCTCCTGATAAACTACACACAAATTCCTTTTTAATCCCTCCGCAACTTCAAAAATAGTAACAACATGTCAATAACAAAGGCTTCATCCAAAACTTTGTTTGGTCACCAAATTACAGAGATACAAACATATAATTTGCAAAAAGATAGGAGGGGAGAAGGAGTAGGGATTATGATATTCGAATCTAGGATAAACAAATCAAAACCAAAACTCTAAGTCGTATAAGCCCAAGGCCCATGTGATATCATATAAATTTAAGCACAGAAAGGATATGAGAAGTGTCTATAGCATGACTGCACAAATTGCATTAGGCAAATGATAATAATAAAGAATTCAGAATCGTCGAAAGCATTGACAGAAAAAAGAAGCAAACTGCAAGAAAGGTATTTTAAACTTGTATATAATCATGACTTGTCATGAGTAATGGTAAACCATACAGAAGTCAATACATAAGAAATTAAACAACATAGTTCATGTTTCACCTTTCGTCCTTGAAGTTCCACTTGCAAATTGGCAATATTTCGTTGCACCGCAGTAAGCTCTCTTAAAACCTTTATCAACTCATCACTCTTGTCACCAGTAGATGAATTGGACAAGCTTTGGGGACCTTCCTAATAAAGTGACAAGGTTGAAGAGGAGTATCGATTAACCGGCATTGCACATAAAAAGACAAAATGAAAACAAACAAAATGGATGTATATCATTACAATAGCATGTATAAACTTTCACAAACTGCAAGTCTACAAATTCTATCTTGATTCTTCTTCCCCAAATTAACAAAGAGATTTTGACCGAATTTAGCAAAATGGATCTTTATCACTAGAATAAGCATGTACTTCATGAACTGCAAGTTTACAACAGATGACACCCCATTATGATAAATGGGTTAGTTAGATAACTCAAATTATGTTGCATCATCCTACTTAACTTCTGAATGTTTTGGATTACTGAATATTTGGAACTCTCCCTGAGCTGTATCTAAAGCTTAAAAGTCGCAAGAAATGAAAAATACCGCTGCGTACAGTCCAGATCTTGGCCCACAATGTTGGTCCTCAACCTGCGGGGCCATGTTAGAATATAAATACTAAAACCTCAACCCCAACTTCGGGGGTTTTGTCTACTCGAGGGGTCTTTCGCAAGCTACACATACATGACTTCATGTTTGCATTGAAACAATTTAGGGTCTAATAGATCTTGCAGAATCAAATTAAATAGTTGACAATAAATTCCACACCAACTAAACTAACCATACTTGTTTACCAACCGAGCATTGTCTAACCAAAACCGAATCAAATTCTCTCTAGATTCTGCCCCCCCCCCCCCAAAACCCCAATTAACCAAGAGATCTTGGCGGAATCGAGTAATTTTGCATAACATATCGTAGGATTCAGAGCTATACAACTACCAATTTCACGATTTTGCAGCCAGTTGAACATCAGATACACAAAAGAACATAAAACCCTAAAGTGACGAAAGCAAAGCATAAGCAAATCGTAGATTTGAAGGGAAGGGGTTGGTACCGAAATTGGAGGAGGGATAGAGAAGCCAAGATCGGCAGCGATGGAGAGCGCCTCCGCCATTCCACCCAATCGTTTCGGGGGTTTCTTTCCACCCCACATCGTATCAGCCGGTACCGACATTTACAGGGAGAGAGAGAGCTGTTGAGGTTGAGCCGGCTAAAGAGATGAAGAAAATAAATAAGAAAAAATGAAAAATGAGGTTTTAAAGTGGAGGTGTGTTTTTGAAAAGTACTAGATGAATAGCACATAAACTGCACGTGTGTCTTTTAGTATAGAAAGATAAATATTTTAAAGGTTTTGGTTTAACCAATCTGAAACCAAATAGCCAATTTTGAAGGTTAATGGAAAAGTGAGAGTAAGGATCAAGATTCTCAAAAAAAATTTATACTGCTTTGTTATACCTTAGAAACACATTGCACTTTGTTGGGAGTCAAAAGTCCATTAGTGGTAACTAAAAGAAAGGAAAAATGAGCAGAGCTTTCCACAACCCTAGCTACTATCATCTCCCCAGTAACTCCACCAAAGCCAGCTACCAAAAAACCTATCCAATGCCGAAAAGAGAGAGAGAGAGAGAGATCTAGACGGAGAGCATCGCCCCAACAAGAAGGTTGGCGAGGATCACGGCAACAGCGTCTACTGCAGAGGAAGAAACAAATCAAGACCTAGAGACCCTCGAAATGACCATAAAGGTCATTCGAGAGAGGAGAATGAAGTTGAAGAGGATAGACAAAAAAGTCAGAGGGAGAGGAGGGCTTCCCCAGAGCCAGAGATTGCTTGGCGGATTATAAGAGGAAATCATATGTCGAGGTGACGAGGAAGGAAAATAGTGGCGTTAAGGAGCATAGAGCTTATCAAACGGGCTCGTCAATGGAAAAAGAAAAGTACAAGAAGAGAGATGAAGAAGGAGGGGAATGGATTTTGGTGAAGCATAAGAAGACGAGGAGATAGGAGGAAAGCGTTGTGAGAAGTACTAGCTTGAGTTCATCAGAGACGGCCAACAGAGAGTCGAGGTAGCAATGCCACAAGTGCGACAAAAAAGTCCATTCGATTCAAAACAGTCCAAATGATTGGTTTTGTTACTCTTGCAAGAAGTATGGCCTTATATCGAAGGATTGCTCGAAGTTGAAATCAGGTCCCAAGGAGATTGTTAAGGCGGCCAACTCTCTCAATTCGCAGCAGAGCTTGACACAAGAGAGCGTGGCCAGGGCAATGAAAGTGCTTGACACAAGAGAGCGTGGCCAGGGCAATGAAAGTGCTGAAGGCAACTGTGACTCCAACTCAAATCATGGCGGAGTTCGAAAGAAGATATAGCAATGGAGTGATGGTGAAAGCGCAGTCAGGAAACGCAATTATTCAAGATGTTGTCAATCTCTTGACATCAACGACCAAGGTGATGCCTAATTTGAACTGGGATCCTAAACAAATTGGTGCTAACTTGTTCTTTGTCCATTGTCAAAACGAAGAGAAAACCCAAGAGGTCATGAATTTGGTTGGCCTAGAGGGTGTCGATTTTTATATCACATTCAAACGATGGTTGCGTAGCTTTGGTGCCCTCAACCCATCTGCAATGCCTTTTGTCGGGATTAGGGTTTTCAATTTTCCTTAACAATGCTTGGTGCGGTCGGGTTTCCAAAATTTGGTTAGAGGATTTGGAGTATTGCTGGTACTGGACATTGATAAGAATACCCAACTCCATTCTCGAAACGAATATGCCAGATTAAAAGTATGGATCAAGAACAAACAAGACATCCCTTTGTTGATACAGGTAGATTTTGAATTGGAAAATTATGATGTTAGGGTGGAGACCGATATCAAAAAAGTGTTTCGATCGGTCGAAATAGAGAGCCAGAGTTCGAGGAAGACGACAATTCATATGAGCGAGAGGTGGAAAATGTAATCCGTCCATTCAATATCTCAAATGAAGATCGCAGTTGTTCATCAAAATTTAGAACCGCAATCGGTTGTCAGGCATTGGATGTAAAGTTGGTTAATCAAGACAGTCCAATTCAAATTAAAGACTCAGCTCAACTTCCAACGCAGCAATCACGTAGGATAGAGGATGTATACCACTGTCGAGATGGGATTGGTAATGTGAACAAGTCAGGGCTTGATGTGAAAGGTGACGTAAGGGGTGATACAACGTCGAGAGTTCAAAAAAAAAGGGATTCTGAAGACTGGCGCAGGCGCGTCGCTCGAGGACAGATGCGTGGGTCATCACATGGGTTCTACCATGCTGTCAATGTCAATAGATGAGTTTGAGTTGTCAGTCAAAGAAGTTGGATGTCACTGCCTAAAGTTGACTAAGTTGACTAGGTTTGGGTTGCAAGAGTAAGCCTCGAGTCCAGTGGGCATAATAGATAAAGAGGTTATTATCCAAAGTAATGAAAACTTGGGCAAGAGCAATGACTTAAGTCTCCAAGTTGGAATATTGGACACTGGTCTGGATTCGATAGACTCGGGGGGAGTTCAGGAGCATCATCTCTTGAGCTGAGCTGTAAAAGAGTATAGCTGGGAGGAAAATATAGGTAGTGAATTCACAAATGATGGTACCCGCTTACAAGATGGAAGGATTGGAGCTTTAGACGGAGTTAGGGACGTCGGTCAAGTATCAGAAACAGAGACTGATGCTTGGGGGAAACAGGGTGTTGAGATGATAGGAAATGGGGGAGGTGGAAGCGTCAATAAGAAAACAATGAAATATCAAAGAAATAGCAAACGACATCTGGATAAGTGGGGATCTCAGGTCCGAGTGAGGAAGATCTAATCAAAGTTGCGTCAAAGGTCAAGGGACCTGCATCTACATGTGGATGTATGTCAGATGGTTTCTTATCTATTCTGAATTTCCTTAATGATGATTTGCTTATTTATTACGCAAGTCTTTACGGTCTAGTCATGAGTCCAAGTTGAGTCGAACAACTAAAGTAGGTGAACATCAGTAGAGGGGCGACCAAGCTGGTCGGCTTATAACTTAGACAGTCCTTGGGAGTCTAGAGTATAGGTGCCTATTAAAATTGTTTTAATGTTATACATCTGTTGGAATGTCAGGGGAATGAGGCAAATTCTAAGATTAGACAATGGGACTATTCGGAAGAGTAAACCTATTATTTGTGCCTTTTAAGAAAATCCTAGTAGCGTTGACTTTCAATGTCTTAGGAGTGTCCGAAATTTCGATTGGAGGTTCAAATCGGCTATTGGGATGTCAGGAGGTATTGTTGGCATAGACCGGGATTTTTTGAGATATTGGAGGATTTTGTAGGTGCTTTTTCAATATCTGTTATAATTAGGCGTAGGAGTGATGAATGGGAGTAGGTGGTGACTTCACTTTACGGCCTATACGACTCTAGACGTCGTGGTCATATGTGGGACAAAATTAAGTATATTAGAACTCGATGGGCAGGACCATGGGAGATAGGCGGGGATTTCAATATCATGAGATTTTAGATCGAGCATAAAGGAAGAGGATCGAGTCGATACGTTAGAGATAATTTCAATTCTACCATCGATGAATTACAATTCATGGAAATTGAGCCGGCAGATAGGAGATATACCTGGACGAATATGCAGGAAAATCCTATTCTAGCGAAGTTGGATAGGATTCTAGTGTCTGCAAATTGGGAAGATGCGTGTCCTTTAGCAAGTGTCAAATCTATTACAAGATTCACGTCCGATCACATGTCGCTAGTACTAGACTCGGGAGGGAGCTCTAGGTTGGTTCGCCATCCATTTAAGTTTGAGAAAGCATGGACTTTGGACAGTAACATCCGTAAGACCTTTGAAGGTTCTTGGAACGCTGGTACCACGGAGGGGTCAGCGGTGACAATTTGGATGAAAAAAACAAGAAGACTTCGTAAGAGGTTAAAAGAGTGAGCTAGACAAGAATTTTGCCAAATTAGAAGAAGAAGAAGAAGAAGAAGAAGAAGAAGAAGAAGAAGAATTGAGCAGTAGAGTGAAGGAGTTAGAATTGGCTCAGGAAGAGAGAGATCTCCTGGGGCCAAAGAGGGAGGAATTAACAAATGCTAGAGTAGAGATTCAACACATAGGAGACATAGAGGTACAATACTGGAGACAGCGATCGAGGGTACAGTGGTTAAAAGATGGGAATGCTAACACAAAATTCTTCCATAAGATGGTGAATAGGAGAAGAAGAGAGGAATCCAATATTGGGTTGCTTGTGAGGGGCGTATAGAATGAGAACGAGAGAGAAATTAGACAACATATAGATGAAGAGCTTAAGGACCTCCTAGGCACGAGGAAAGTTAATAGGTGTAAGATGATACCAGATATGTTGAGCGCATCCAGGATAGATGGAAAGCAATGGAACAGAGAACAACTTTTTTTTGATGAAGAAGTGCTCCTCGCTATCAAAGGGTTAGAGCAGGATAAGGCACCTAGGCCAAATGGGTTGCCCATATTCTTTTATGGGTATTACTGAAAAATTATTAAGAAGGATTTGATGAATATATTTCAAGAACTATTTGAGGGGACAACAGATATTGACAGAATTAATTACTCGAATATCATTGTAATTCCTAACAAGAACGAGGTTGTAAGTGTTGATGATTTAAGACCTTTCAGCCTGTTGAATGGATCTTTCAAGATAATCACAGAGGTATTGACACATAGATTGGCACCACATTTGAACGATGTGGTGGGAGAGTCTCAAAGTGAGTTCATCAGAGGAAGGGACAATATGGACAGTATTGCTTCAGCGCACGAGGTGGTCTATAGGGGTAACAAGGAGAAGACGGATGGCTTCATACTGAAGTTGGACTTTCAAAAGGCTTATGACTTGGTTGAATGAAATGCTATAGACGAAGCATTGGTACTTAAAGGTTCTGGGTGCAGATGGAGGAAGTAGATTATGACATGCGTCAGAGGAGGGAAATCATTTGTCCATGTCAATAGGTTCTTGGGGAAGGAAATCATGTGCCATAGAGGTCTTAGACAAGGGGACACTTTGTCATCATTGCTATTTACCATCGTTGCGGATGGTCGGGCAGAAATGATCAATAGAGGTAGATAGGATAACACAATTATTGGAATTAGGATTAAAGGAATTCCAGACTTAATTTATATACTACAATATGCTGATGATACACTAATTTTCGGCGCGACAAATGTAAAAGAAATTATTGATATCAGTCTGGTTCTAAAGTGCTTCGAGGCATGGGCATGGTTGAAGGTGAACTTAAACAAAAGTTGTGTTCAACCAATTAGCGAAAATTTGTCAATTCCAATCGACACTGTCAAAGAGTTTATTGGTTGTGAGATAGGTGAGTTTCCTCTTATATACTTGGGAATTCCGATAAGACCAGGGGCTATGAGTATAGAGGACTGACATCCATTGATAGAGAAAATTCATAAGAAACAATCTGGATGGAAAGGACATTTCCTCTCACTTGGGGGAAGAATTATGTTGCTTGATTCGGTATTAAGCTGTTTGCCGCTATATCTTATGTCTATTTATGAGCTGCCAAGATGGGTTATCAACAAAATAGACGAATGTAAAAGAAAATTTTTGTGGAAGGGTGCGGATGAAGTCAATAAAGGTCTTCATCTTGTGAGGTGGGGTAGGGTTTGTAAGAAGAAAACATTTGGAGGGCTAGGAATCATGGATTTAAGAGATATAAACAAAACTTTACTGAGTAAGTGGTGGTGGAAGATGAAACGGAGACGAAATAATTGGTGATGTAAATATTTTGATGGTTATTGGGTGAGAAAGAAATTTAGATTCAGGGGGAGAAGTGCTTATGGGAAAGCTTCAGTTATGTGGAAAGGGATGGCGAAAGTGGGGGAAATGTTCCATGCTAATATGACTTGTAGGATCGCTAACGGTACGAATACTAGATTTTGGAAGGAAAAATGGTGTGGGGAGAGTACTCTCATAAATCTGTTTCTGGAAGCGGCAGCGACTACGTTGAACACGGACACGGTAGTGGCATATCTTTGGAGAAACTGAACTCGGAGATTTGAAGTGGTGGAGATGCGGTCGGAGGAAAGTACTCAGGAACAACAAAATCTGAACAACTATGTAAGGTCAGAAGGAAGGTATACAAATGAGCCTGAGGACGAGAGATGTTGGAAATTAGATCCCTTTCAAACCTTTACAGCTAGGTCAATGTACAAGTGGATCAACGACGAGGGGATGAGATGTAAAGACGCAAGTACTATTTGGAACATCAAAACACCGCTGAAAGTGAGAGTATTTCTCTGGCTTGTGAAGAATGACACGATCTTATCAAAGACTAATCTACAAAAGAGGGGTCTACTTTTCAATGTTAGGTGCTCCAGATGCAATAACATAGATGAATATAGTAACCATTTATTATTTACTTGTCCTAGAGCTAGACTAACTTGGGAGGTAGTGTGTTTAGGCTTTGGGGGAGTAGTTTGTCCTTTGACGATATCGGAGGTCTTTGAGCACTGGAGGGCCATTAGTGTTAGAAATGAGGATAAAGTAGCTTGGGATCTATCAGTGGCTGCGACACTATGGGGTCTTTGGCTAGACCGTAATGGCTTGTGTTTCAGAAATGTCAATAATAGATTTTCTATGATGATGCATAATGTTTTCTCATCTATTCTTGCATGGGCAGGTCAAGCTGGTGCCAAGAAGATGCTTCGTATGGAGGAGTAGTAGGGATCGGCAGATGTTGGAGTATCGAGTGGACTGAGATGGTCTGGAGCACTATTGTATCTTATTTTCCTGCACCTAGCTTTAGAATATTTTGATGTAATTCATGATGTTGAGGATGATTGGACTAAGTATCTATGTAACTTCTTTGTAATATGTACTACTTGTTTCGTTAATTTTTCATTAATGAAGCGGTGACGGGATCATCTTTATTATTAAAAAAGTCAATTTCGGCTTTGTATAAGAAATTTGAAGAAAGAATAATACATGGTTTGGATGTTTGTAAAACTTTTCTGATTTCTTTAGTAGCACAGTGTTGATTCTCGACACCTTTTGTAGGATTTCGCTTATAGATAAAAATATACGATTTCATATGAAGAGTGTGTTCATCTTTATTTAATAATTGGAGAAAAATCAAGAAACCCCCCGAGCCTTTTATTTTTAACCAAGAAATTTGGTACTAAACTCCCTCATTCGTGAACATCAAGAGGTTTCTTGATTAAGAGTATAGACTCTAGAGGGTTTCTTGAATAAAAATGTAAACATATTGATCAGGAAAAAAGCAAACTCGGTCATTTTCCAATTCACAATTAACATAATGAAAAAAGTTAACGGATATGTGCCAAAAAAATAACTTTAAGGAATATCTTGATTAAAAAATACAAACGTGATGGGGGTTTTTTATTATTTTTTTTCCATCATAATTTTTTTCTCCTTTATTATAAACTAGACCAAGGAAAAGTAAGTCTTCATTTTGGAGATAAGTTCAACATCTTTCCCTTCCCCTTCCCCTCTCCTTTCTTTCTTTCTTTCATTCTTTCTCTCGAGCCAAAAATTCTCGATTTTAACACGTATGCCCCTAATAAATATGTGTAATGTTGTCACATTTTCCCCGAACAATGTGTGCCCCATTCTCCAAAAAAGAAAGAAAAAGGTATGTCCAGCATAATAGTTAACACTCTTGTTAAAATACATTAAAAATTAAGGAATATTCAGTCTTCTTTAATAAACTTGATGCAAAATCACTGAAAATATCCCCCCTCGCAACCATTCTAACTTCATAATCTTCTTTCTATACCTAATCAATTATAAACTCCACCGAAACTCATCAACTCTTCCAAAAATTTCTATACTTTTTTTTTCTAAAATTGGGCAAAATTAAACTTATAATGCGTCTTTTACTTCATCTTCCACAATTTAGCCATCTTCTTGTGTTTCAATTATCGAGATAGAAGTAAAAGCTTTCTCATCTTTTTTTCTCTAAGCCTAATTTATTTCTTACATTTCTTCCTCAAATTAGCCATCAATCTTTTGTATCTAATGATGGAGATGAAAGTAATCTTTCTCATCTATTTCTCATAATTTCCCTCAAATCGTTAATTCTTTCTCATTTGATTTTCAGATTCGATTTGTTCGTAGTTGGGTTCAATTTCTGAAAAATTCAGGCACGATAATAAGGTTGAGATTGTAAGTTTGAAGGATAATTACTTAAATTTAAGGACTATATGTAAATTAGTTATATCCCATGTATGGTAAGGGCTATACTAGTGTCAAGTTAGATATTAGATAAATCTAATAAAAGGGTAAATAATAAATAAGATCCACATTTTTAGGGGCAAATGTGAAAATATACATTCTTTAGGGGCATATGTGATATTGGCATATTTTAAGGGGTATCCATAACAAAAATTGAAATTATGCTATTGAGAACAATAATAGAATAAAAATTGAACATATTTACTTTTATCTATATAAAAAATGACAATCTTCATGTTTCATTAAACGTGTATTATTCAGTGTGCACAAAAAATTACAACATATGCACCTTCATGCTTCAACATAAGTTTTGAGTTTTAAAGTTGACTATTCAGTGGGTACGATGTTAACTGGCTACGACATCTAAGGTGGGTACACCGTTAACGGTTTGTTAGTTTTAAAGTTACAAGCTATGCAGGGGGGTATATTTTATAGCTAAAGTAACCAGAATACCCTTCCCAATTTGTTTGAATGTAACTTAATGAACCAATTAGAAAGGGTATTCTGGTCACTTTAACTTTAAAATATAACCACATGCAAAGCTCAACTTTAAAACATACGAAAGACTAACAGTGTATCCACATTTGGGGATGTTTGGATTGATGTATAAGTTGGAATATTGAGAAAATCTCATTTAAAATATTTTCAAGGAAAATGTTTTTTTCACAAATTTTGTTTGGTTGCTTCTTAAGAAAAAATATTTTTCCTAAAATAACATTGTTTTGATGGAAGAAAAGTTTGTTGAAAAAGTTGAGAAAGGAAAGATCATAGAAGCGAAAATAAGTAATTACAATTAAAAAGATATTAAGTGAGCTTTCATGAGTTTTCCAATGTATCCCGCACTTTTTTAGGTAAAATATTTTAATCAAGAAAGAATGTAATGTCATATGATGAAAAAGCTGTTGAAGAATCTACCACAACTCGTAGTGCTAATGGAGGAAGTACACCCCAAACAATATAGACTACCAAGACTTAGATGAACCACGAACAAGCCACCACGATATATGCAAGATCTGACAAGAATACAATCAATATGCAGAGATAACCAATACTTCTTATTTCCTAAGAAGTACAAAAATTACAAATAGATTACAACTTTCAATCTCTCTTCCTCACCTTTGAAACGCTCGGCACAATCCCCTCTTAAAGTTGAACAATGATAATGGTTCATCAATTCTCTTTCACCAGTTATTTCAAATCCTAGAGTCTACAGCCATAAATATAGCTCCTAAGTAAACCCCAAAAGATAAACACAAATCCAGCATACTGGGCCTGAAACTCGTTAGCCCAAATAACACAGTGCCGATGTCGGTCGACCGCACCCCCAGGTCGGTCGACCGCAACGTGTAAAGCCAACTCCCGAACTCTAGACCAGTCGACTGTCCTGCTCTCTGTTGGACCCTGTACACTCGAAGAACCTCCTACAGTCAGGGTCGGTCGACCGCAACTCTCCAGATTGCACATCTTCTGTAGCGCCCCAAATTTCTAATATGAGAGCTTAGAAAATAAGTGGCGAAATCCCAGCAATCCACTTCAATACAACAATAAACACCATGTAAACACCACTAAAATTTTCTTTTATTACAACAATTATTACAAATCCCAGCGGAAGTCTAATCATCTCAACACAAACTAATCTTTTTATTTACAACTCAAAATGATCTCAAACATCCTTTACCGTCTTACACCAATCACTAAATAATCCAATTATCTCAAACTGCCCACTCAAGCATCCAACCTCCAACCTAAGCAATAACCTGCAACATGTGAGGCTAGAGTTGAACCCTAACCCCCAAACTACGGGGTCAGCCATAAATGGTGTGAGTGATGACAAATCCAACAAAACATCATAAATGAACAGAAGTAATAATATCCAACAAATAATAATCAAACACTAAAGTATGAAGTAACAATAAAAGAGTAATGGGTGATACCAAAACCAAAAGCCAAGTGTGTGTAAAAACAGGAAATCCAAATGCATAAAAGTGATTCAAGAAAACATCATGACTACATGCTGACAACGATGACTACTAAGAGATGAAGATAAACTATGATAATTCGCCCATGCTTGATCATTCCGGAGATTGATCCCACATCACAGGTATTTTCCCTGGATAATTCAGGAGATCATCCCACATCTAAACATAGACTCATCATCACAATAATGCCCCAAAAGCGTCGCCTCGACTCCGATCATTCCGTAGGTCAATCCCACATCTCAAGATAATTACTTGGATAATTCAGGAGAAATACCTCACATCTCAGGTTAACTACCTGGATAATTCCGGAGATAAATCACACATCACAAGTTAACTACTTGGATAATTCAGGAGATTAAATCCTACATCAAAAGCCTTACTGAGGTGCATAACTCAAGTTCCCATTCGTCATGACACTACTAATGCCTGTCCTTATTAGTTTGAGTTACTGAACAAATCTCCTAGAGTAGTGTACCCTACCGGACTAAAAATCTGAATAACTGAAAATTTGCCTCAATGGGCCTCAACAAATAACTGAACAAATATCTCAACACCGGTATACTAGGGTCACATACCTCTGAAGACTAAAAAACAATTATCTGAACAAAATTCCACTAAACAAGTGGCTCAACTGAAAATCTCAAAATCATGTTCTTACCTGAACATCTCGAAATCAAAGACTGAACAAACATCTCAAAATCAAACACTAAACAGAAGATCTCAAAACCAAATACAAAGATCCCTCAGGACCAGTCGACTGTATAGCACATCAGTCGACTGTCCAGAGGACATAATCCAAAATTTCTCAAAAATAAGCTAAGGTATGATCGGTCGACTTATCAAGAAGTCAGTCGACTGCCCCGAGACAAAACAAATAATTCTCATCAAATATTATAAGTATATCAGTCGACTAAAAGGGGGTTCATAGGTCGACTGTCCCGAAGGACTGAACAAAATTACAAACAGGAGACCAGTCGACTGACCTCAGTCTAGGTCGACTGTCCCGAACAATGCTCAAAGACTAAAAGTACAGCAGTAGGCTCGTACCAGTCGACTGCTCTATAGGCCAGTCGACTGTCGGCTACAGATTTTTAACAACAGGTCTGAACACAAAAATCAAACTGGAGTTTTCTAAAGATCCACTGATCATGAAAATTAATTTATATCTAGGCAAATAAACAACTCTCAATAATCTCCATCAAGGATACATTACTCACTCAATCAAATACTCAAATCTCAAATCCTCATGATCTAAACTCCTAATCTTTCTATTAGGGTTTCTCATCAAAACTTCTCACACAACTCAATCAAAAATCTGAACTACACCCCAAAGATCCAGATGTTTACCATCTGATCACAACATTATCCATTCTTAATATGTCTTCCAACAATACGATCTCATAAATCAAACCTTTCCTCAACAACTTAACATTTTCTCATACATGATCCAATATCAATAAGAGTTCTCATCCTCCATATCCAAATAAAAAATCCATATCATACGTACAATGAGACTAACAAAATAATGGCATAATGAACACAAACAAGCATAACAAAGATTTTACGTCATTCATCATTCGAATAACAAAGCAAAGCAAAACAAAACAAACAAAACAATCCACTCACCTTTGATTTGAAGAAAAATCCACAAAAAGCTTTCTCCTTGCTAGATCCAAGAATCCTCCTTTTTGCTCCTCAAAATAATCTCAAAATCTGAATATGCTCAATGACGGCTGGGAAGAGAGAATCCCTTAAATATGCCGGATTGTATATTAGGGTTTTATTCCCACTTTGCAAAATAATCCTTTCCAAAAAAATACTTCTTGCATATATATAATTCTTTTCTTGAAAATTGAATCAAATATCATTCAAATTAGGATCTAATAGAAAAATATATTTCTAAACCTCAACAAATACTGATCGGAATGTCCAGTAAATACGTTTTGCATTCTAACCCTCAAAATTGTCAATTTTGCAAATAAGTCCTTCTTTTCTCAGAAATTGCAAATAGGCATAATCAATTTCAGAAAAATCTGGAAAAATATTAAATAGTTCTCAAATATTAAATTTTGATTTTTCATAAGGAAAACTAAAATTTTCAAACTTCTGAAAAGCCATTTGCACGTGTTTTGCACGTGTACAAAAGATGAATCTTTTAGAAAATATTTATCAAATACTCAAAATCATTTAAAATTTATTTTCAAATCATTAAAATAACATTTGAAAATACGGGGTTCTACATCTTCTACTTGCTGATGTTGTCTTCTCTTGCCATCTTTGTCTCCTCCTCTTCTTCTCCAACTTCAAGCATTCCATGCCTACGTGTATTTAAGGCCACAATCCTAAAAGTCTCCCATCTGGACCAAATACACAACGCTTCAAAGTTATTGTAATCTTTACCTTGCATTATCTCTGCCAATCTCCCACTTTCATGGATGACTCAAGTACTCCCCACTCTCATGAAGAGCAACTCCGCCACTCCACCACGTGGAGTGCACCAACAGCCCCCCATCGCCTCATGAAGGATGTGCTCCACCAATCACATAGAGTACGAATACCGGATAAACAACCTCCCGTGTCAGATTCCGTGTTACAAGACTCCCAAACTCGCAAAATTTTCATTAACACCGGACATGGTTAAAAACCTCTCAATGCACCTTCTGCACTAGAAGTCTCCGTAGACGACACCTCCATAATATCTGCAGACTGTTCAACTCCTACAGTTCCATTTCGGTTTCCCTCATCGACATCATCCAACATATCGATATCTGTGCTCTCTACCTCACAAGAGCAACTTGAAGCTTCGATTGTCATATCACAAAGTACCCTTACTGCAGTAACGTCTTGCCCTTTAGGATCACTTCCATGACCAGCAGCTCCCACTAAATTAGTAACCTTCTCTCCACACCTGAAAGAACTCAGTTGCACCCCACACAACCTACTACTCGATTCCGGCTGAGAGTCAACTACAGGAGAAACGCCCCTCACGTCTCTAAGCAAATGCAGCGTTCCCTCACGCTTCTCTTTTGCAATCACCCTCGAACCTATAGCTATACGTCACTCCCCACTACCAACTGTAGTAGACAACCCCTCTTTGTCTAGCCTTCCAATCGAGATAAGATTTTCCTTCAAGTTTGGAACATGTCTTGTCTCCCGCAAGACAACACACTGATCATCATTGGCTTTCACGCGAACAGTACCAACCCCACATACAGGACACCGATGACCATTCTCCACCTACACATTTCCAAAAGAACCCTCATCGTAGTCATCAAACACCTCTCTCCTTGGAGTGCAACGAAAAGAAGCTCCCGAATCAATACACCTGAGTGCCCAACTCCTTCCGAGCTGATAAGCATAACTCTTCAACAAGCCCCACTTGAGCTTCCTTTGGGAGATCTCTCTTCGGCTTCTCCTGCTTCTTCATTTAAGCCTTGCAACTGCGCATCGTGTGACCTTTCATGTGACAATACCAACACTCAGACCCATGTCCCTCATCACTATCATCAGACTCACTCTCAGATGAACTACTCTGATCCTTTCTTCTTCGACTACTCTTAGATCTCCAACGTCTCCTCCCAATATATATTGTGGAATCTCTAGAAGAAGATGATAGATATCCCCCATTTCTTACCCTTCTCACCTCTTCGTTCAGAACGCTACTCACCACATCCTGTAGAGTGGTCGAATCTGTCATAGTGCCTGTAATAGTCTGTTCCACCGTACCATAACTATCGGGTAAAGTAGATAGAAGTAACAATGACTGCCCCCTCTCTGAAAACTTCAAACCTGCAGCTTCCATCTCGTTATAAACCATACAGTAATTGTTCACATGCTCTGCTACTGAACCCCCTCCTTCAACTTCATATTAACCAATTTCTTCATATGAAGAATTTAATTAGATGCCGACGATTTCTCATACATATCCATGAGAATCTTCATAGTCTCCTTTATGGTATTTGCCTTCGAGATATGAAATAACGTCCTCCTACTCAGTCCCAACTGAATCTGCCCTAGCGCCTTTATCCAAATGATTCCACTCCGCGAAGACCTTTACATCCTTGTCTGCACCTTCCGGCCTCTCATCAAACAACAGACCATCAAGATCTTTCTGACAAACATACGCTATCATCTGAATCTTCCACATCACAAAGTCACTCCCATCGAACCTCTCGATCTTCGACTTGCTATCGGCCATCCCGAACCTAGTTTCTTTGATACCACTTGTTGAAGAATCTACCACAACTCGTATTGCTAATAGCTGAAGTACACCACAAGCAATAGAAACTACAAAGACTTAGATGAACTAAGAACAAGCCACCACTATATATGTAAGATTTCACAAGAACACAATCAATATGGAGAGATAATAAATACTTCTTATTCCCCAATAAGTACAAAGATTACAAAGAGATTACAACTCTCAATCTCTCTCACTCACCTTTGAAACACTCGGCACAATCCCCTCTTGAAGTTGAAAAATAATAACAGCTCATCAATTCTCTTTCACCAGTTATTACAAACCCTAAAGTCTACAGTCATAAATATAGCCCCTAAGTAAACCCTAAAAGATAAACACAAATCCATCTTACTGGGCGTGAAACCCGTCAGCCCAAATAACACAATGCCGAAGTCGATCGACCGCACCCCCAGGTCAATCGATCGCAACATGTAAAATCAACTCTTGAACTCTAGACCGGTCGATCGCACCGTCGACTGTCTCGCTTTATGTTGAACCATGTACACGCGAAGAACCTCCTACAATCAGGGTCGGTCGACTGCACCCCCAGTCGGTCGACTGCAGCTCTCCATACTGCACATCTTCTACTTGCTATTGTTGTCTTCTCCTGCTGTCTTTGCCTCCTCCTCTTATTCTCCAAATTCACGTACTCCGTGCCAACTTGTATTTGAGACCACAATCCTAACAAAAGCTACCCATTGTTTTCTTTCTCCAAACAAAAACAAAATTAGGCATTATAACTTGTATTCCATGAATTTTTAATATTTTACATCCATTCAAACACCCTTTAGGTGGATAAGTACATTGACCAAAAAAGCAGGCAAGGTATCTGCTTTGACCAAATAGTTCAGGTGGTTCCCCCCAAATAAGAAAAGAGCTTTTAACATATATAACCCCCCCTCTCTCTCCCCCCTAAAAATATTTAAATCCCATAATTACCCAGCAAAAAGGTATTTTCATATTTGCCCCTCCAGCAATGTTCTAGATACGTTTTAGTTGCCCTTAAATTTAACCGAATGTATGTGACTTAACTATTATGTTCTTTATTTATCAGCTATCTTCCATAATAGACAGATGAAAAAATATCATAACAGACAATGGGGCAAATATGAAATATATATGAACTATTGGAGACAATATGAAAACACACTTTTGTGGGAGGTAAAATGAGATTTAAATAATTTTTAAGGGTATATATATGTTAAAAGCCCAAGAAAAAAAAATTGCTTAGTCAATTTATGTAAACTCAAGTTGAGTATCATTATCTGCATGAGGAAAAGGGGGGGTCCTATGACATAGGAGAAAATGTTCTTTGTTGGTGCACTACAAATTAAATATCTGCAACTAAAATTTATAATTCACACTGTTTAAGTTGATCTTCATAACATAAAACTTATATTGAAGTAAACACTGAACTTGAACATGTTCTTCCTATTCATCGTGAGTTTTCAAAATGAACAAATTTTAAGTAAGAGAACAATTGCGACTACTTAATGTATGGGTAAAACATATATATTCAACTTTAATAATGTTTCATCCTATTATGTTTTATGGCTTGTTGAAAACTTTGAACACTGTGGATGATACATTTGGGAGGTGGGTTTATTTTGTGTGTGTATGTCGTAGGATACCCATTTTCCCTGCCTACATTGATACTAATAGAGACTAATTCACAACGATAACTACAAAAAAGTTTTACTTAACAACTACCAAAGAAATAAAAAAATCACTTGACACCCCCAGTTTTGGGGCATTGGTAGGTAACCCACCCATTCTTTTTTGTTTCTCATCAATGGACCACCCTTTTGTAAGTTTTAGTGAAACCACCCATTTTCTATGTCACGCCCCGCTTCCCAAAAATACGGAATACGAGCACGTAACATTGGCCCAATGAATAACTAACGTCACCCATAAGCTGTTTATCCGATTAATTCAACAATATAATTAATACAGAACAAATGTGCAGGCAATAATAATAATTTTATGAACAATAGTACTTGAAATTAAGTAATAAAAATATCCAAATACAATAATAATCCAACGTCTGGAAACAAATAGCAATATTCGGGTCATAAGCCCAATACAATAAAATAACAATAATTCAATAATTAAGTCTCCATAACAAAGCAATAATTATTAAGCAGCGTTGCAATCAATTTCTTCGCCAATGTTGTTCTCCCAGTCCATCAGGTAATTCTCCATCAACACCTATAAACACTTCATCTAAAAAGAGGAGAAAATTGTCCTTAGAGCAAGTCATGGACGGCAAGTAGAAAAAGCAGGAAACAATGAAATAACGGTATAACAATGAATCAATAGATCAATAAGAATCAATAACATGGGACAATATCATGATAATCGATGCAGTTGGCTATAAACAATGATGCAATATTTGGTAATAGTAATCAATGATCAATAACGGTAATACTTAGCCAATACTCAATATTAATAGAAACAATGATGAACAATATGCAGTGTCGGTGATGTGTCAATCCTTATGTCTATTAATCATTTTAATCCTAACTAATGCATGTACTACTGCATCCCATACTACATGTTCGATGCATACAGTCAATTTCGCTTTAGACTTAAGTGGAAGATTCTATAGATCATGTACACGGCACGATAACAGTATTTGTAGCATTGCTGCACACTGGTTGGCTCAATAAAAAAAATACACGGTCAATTGGGGATACTGTGTCAGTAGTCCAACAATAAACCGATAACAATAACTTTTGCCAACACACAATATTTTGGGAAACAAGGCCCACACAACTGTGTACAGTCACTATGTTATCAACTACTCCAGTCAATCCTTTAAATGCCAGCTTATTAATTATTTCATTAATGCAACAATACAATATGCAAATATGAGACATAAGATGAACGATAGTATCAATGGGGAACAATAGGTTGATAACATGGATAGAACGATTAGAACAGTGACAATAACTCATTGGGAACATGGAATGCAACATACATTCATTAATTCATGCAATAGTACAACATAGGAATAATTAATCTATTAAAAAGTGGAGTCTAAAATTCTGGATAGTAAGCGCAGTCTGTACAAAAATGCAGTTTACAGTTGACTCAGAAATAGAAAGTTGAATCCATCAGAAAATCTGAAAACTAGACTTCCACACGGTTCCAACACATATTTAAAGTTCAAAATCCGACAACATTGGCTAGGTCAAACACATGGTTCTTTACAGGTTGTATGTTTATGCTGAATCTCGACATTTTGTTTTTTTAATTTTTGAACAGTAAAAACTCAATATTAAATTCAGTAGAAATATTTTCTGGACTTTTAAACATGTTGAAAACAATCTGGAAATTTTCAGATTAAAATTCTATCATTTGATCAGTCATTTTACAGTTTAAACACGAAAGGTATGAGAATCTGAAAATTTGGAATTAAAAACATAGCTGTAGTAAAATGGGCATATTTTTGCTACAAAACTCAAAATTCGAAAATTCAAGATGATTTGTAAACTAGAAAGATAAGGATACAATTCATATTCAGAAAGTATTTCATTTTAAGGTCATTTACCGGTTGGAAAACAGCGGTCAATGTTCAGGTCAACAAGCATATACAGTTTTTAGGGTATTTTTCTTGAAAATAATTTAATTAAACATGATGGGTATCAATTTTATTAGTTGATAAATTTTATAATCAGCATGATGGGTGTCAAAACATGATAAATAAAATTAGAACACGCTCATACATTAATTTATCATCAATCATTCATCATCGATCAAACAACATACAGCCTAGCAATTGCCTCTACAATAATTTATTTGTGTGACAATTATATGAACCACCCTATTAACAATTCTATATACACTCATGAAAGATCCAAACTTTAGAGTCAAAAGTGGCATGATATCAAGAATATTGGAGTTAGCTCATGTAAACTCTCAATAGACCCAACGAATAGATGAACAATGGATAGTACGATAACAAAGAGATCTACTTGCAAGAATTTCAATAACACTTGAATTTGATACAATTAGCAATTCAAGAGGACGGTGACTTGCCTGTTAGACGGTAAAAACGAATACCAAGAATAACGGGATAAGAATCCCGAAGCAACGAACCCACGAACTAACAATCCGCAACTAGCATGTGCAATATACGTGCAATAAAGAGCCAAATCAACACAGCACCCAAAGAGACAAAGCAACTCAACACACAAAGAGACAAAGCAGCCACACAGTAACACCAAGAGACAGTAGCAGCAACAGTAGAAGAGAGAGCGGGAGGTCGACGACGTGCGGGGGAGCGGCACTGGTAGCATCGAGCGGTAAGTGGGAAGATAGCAGCAGGGTGGTTGTCGATGTGGGGTTTGGGCATCGACGGGAGAGGGAAAGTTGCCGGAGGTGGTCTCGCGACTGGAGGGGGATGGCGCCGCAAGGCGGGTGGCCGGAGTGCTGCCGGAGAAGGAGACAGGGGTGGTTTAGGGGTTTTGGCGGGAAAACAGCCGGAAGAGAGAGAAAGGAGGAGAGCGAGTAGGCGGCTACAGTTTCGATTTATGTGTAAAAATTAGGGTTTGCATTAGGGTTGTATTTATAGGGTACAATTAGGGTATTGGGTTAGTGAATTAGAGTCCAATAACCGCGGTTTTGGGTCAATAACAATAGGAATTGGGTTTTGGGGTTCAATTAAGAAATAGATCAAAATCAATTGGGTTCAATTAAAAACACCCACAAATAAATAAAAGATAATAGGTTCAACAAGAAGAGACCAATCAAGAAGAACGAAAATTTCATGAACAAATTTAATCAAAAAGAAAATAATCAAGAAAGAAAAATACGGTATTTAAAAATATTCATATATATATATATATATATATATATATATGCAAATGCTCCATTGAAAACGGGTTTGTTTTCACGGGTTGGAAAACATGAATCTGAGCCATTGGATCGCTCATGATCGCGATCAGCGGCTCAGATCGAGCCCGCCCATCACCCAATATGACTTAAGTGGCGGAGGGTTATTTTGAAAATTTCGTCCCAAATAACTCTTCGCCTGGTTCGTTCTGAAAAAACTGATATAACCTAGGCCGTTGTTGGGAACAACGGCCTAGGTTATAAAAAATTGAATCATAGGTCGTTGTTTGGAACAACGGCCTTGTTCTCAATTTTTATAACCTTGGCTGTTGTTCCCAACAACGGCCTAGGCTATAAAATTTTTATAAATTTCTATAAAATTTTATAGCCTAGGCCATTGTTGCCTAGGTTATAAAAATTGAGAACAATGTCGTTGTTCCAAATAACGGCCTATGATTCAAATTTTTGTAACCAAGGCCATTGTTATATCATTTTTTTTAGAATCAGTGAGGCGAAGAGTTATTTGGTACGAAATTTTCAAAATAACCCTCTGCTCATCAATTGAAACGGGTGATGGGGGGCTCGATCTGAGCCGCTGATCGCGATCATGAGTGATCCTATGGCTCAGATTCGTGTTTTCCAACCCGTGAAAACTAGACCCGTTTTCAATGGAGCATTTACCATATATATATATATATATATATATATATATATATATATATATATATATATATATATATATATATATATATATATATATATATATATATATATATATATATATATATGTGTGTGTGTGCATTAAATCAAACAATGAACTGCATATAAAATCAAACATGTTCGGGCTTAAAACAAAGTAGTAATAATAATAACAATAACGATAAAAGTGTTAATACTAATAAAAATAATGATAACAATAATGACAAATATTTATACTAATAACAATAAGAACATCAATAATAATAGCAATAATAATAATAAAAATAATAATAATAATAATAAAAGTAATAATAATAATAATGATAATAGTAATAACAATAATAATAATAATAATAATAATAATAATAATAATAATAATAATAATAATAATAATAATAATAATAATAATAATAATAATATTCATCAAAATAGGATTTGAGTTTAACAAATTTATTAAAATTCGAAAATTAATAATATAAATAGTCGATCAATTAGGGATAGAAAATAAGTTCAAACATCGCATCATCCAAAATGAATAAATTCTCGATTAAAAAACACTTTAATACAAGATCCGAAAAGAACTTAGCACAATATAAATTTATAAAAAAATTAAATTATAGAAAATACACAGAAAATACTAATTATCGGGAATAGGGGTTACATTCTATCATAACGCTATAACATGTTACGTGAAATGTCTAAATTACACCTGCCTTAATCTTCTTCACATACTTTTTGATGGCGAGGCCCATGTTAAGCATATAAAAATTTAAGAAGAAAGAAATATGAATGAGACAAAACCTAATCTCCCTTCATCTTCTTCATCCCAACTCTTAAGAAAACCCAAAAAATTGAACCCTTTTTTTCCTTCCAAATTCAAATCCCTAACTGTGATTCTGACAACAAATCTAATGGGTTATTTGATGGTCAACTGAGATTGTAGGGACATTACTGGAGATTGGAGAGAGATTGCAAGTAGTAAAAGAAGTGAGCTGTGTAGTGGTTTCAAGAACTTGAAAAGAGTGGCATTGAGATTTTGGGTATTAAAAAAATAGACAAATTAAGGAACTGATAATCAAATTAGGGTATCCCCAAATCTTCCATCACAATTTGGTATATCTTTCTCTTTGTCACCACCTTCCTGTAACACCCCACATTTTTATTTTAACTAAAAATGTTTTTTTCCAAATTTTTGCACATATGATGCACGTGCTAATTTTTCCATCTCTATTTCTTACTCTCATTTACTATCTTAGCATGCATAGTCTTTATTTAGCCTTTTATTAAACCCATGGACCTAAAGAGTGATTCTAGCCCATTAGGAGAGCCCACTAGAATATTTAGTTAAATTGATTAAAAAGAAAGCCAATGGGACAAGCCCATTAACTAAATCATATTTTAATGTTGTGCATGGACTCACACATGACATGTAACAACTTTTAATACACATTTTGAAACTATAGAAATTGTATTAATTATTGTGTATGTGTGTGCACTAGTGCACAACACGTGCACGTGGTAAATGAAGAGACAAAGAAGGGGGGGGGTTAGCCGATTTTGACATGAAGAGGTGGAGGTTTGAGTTTTTAAAGAGGTGGAGGCATGAAGGGTTGGGAGTTATAGGAGTTAGGATTATGAAGAGTTGGAAATTAAGTGGACTAATTTATTAGGTGGAGAATTATGCAATTTGAACCCTCACAATGACCTATAAATACACCCCTCATTTTCTTCTCTTGTCACACCAAAACTAAACAAAAATAAAGAGAGGAAAAGAAAGAGAGAAGAGAGTACCTTTGTGCATTGGAGAGCTATTGCTAGGAGGAGAAGGACAAGGAGGTGCTAGTTGGAGCAAGGAGCTAGAAGTGGTTTCTCCAATTTTGGTTATTTCATTCTTCATAAGAGGTGGGTGATTTCTTACCTTCAAAATGTAGAAAATACATGCTAAAAGTTATAAATGAGTTGTATAAATTGAATTTGATGTGAAATATGTAGATAAAATCCATGCTAGTGTAATATGTCATGAATGAAAATAATCTTGTTGTGATTAAGTAAATAATAGCCACCATGTTAATTAGAAAGAAGAATTTTGACAAAAGAATTAATATTATGAATCATGTTAGTATACTTGTAAATTTGTACATGTCGAACATACGAGTTATATGAAAATTGGTTGGAGAATGTTATATTCAATATATGCCTTAGTGTCATGATGATTAGAAAGAAGAAAGAAAGAAAAACCAAATTGAATTGTTGCCATGAAAAGTGTCGACTTATGAAAATATAAATTTTTGTATAAAAGAGTTTTATTTTTTTAGATTCTCATGGTTGCGAGGCATGTTTGGTTTTCTTACAAAATTTTAAACCAGTTTTTATGAATATGATTCTTAAATTCGAGTTTTGAGAAAATATAAATTAGTATGTAAAATGAAAAGAAAAACTATTTGAAAATTATAATATATATTTTACCATAAATTTGAACTTGTTGGTTGCTGTTTTAAAATTCATCCCAGTCAAAAGAAAAGTTTATTTCAATATCCTAAAAGATTGGATCATTGGATAAATGAGTTTTGCGAAAAGGAACCAATTTCTGAACTGTATGAACAAAATTATATTAATATGACTCTTAAACAGACAAAAATCACACTTGGACTAACTGGTTAGCCAGTGCATCACAGAGCACTATTTGCAAGAGATCTTGGGTTCGAAACTTGATAGTCATGTTTTATTTTGATTCACTCAATTAAAATCCGAACATGTACCTTAAGTATAAGGGGGTTCTGTTGCGGTCTATTGACCCAAAGTCCAAATGGACTTGGTGGCTAGCGTGATGGGCCTTGGGCGCTGACTGTGTGTGTCGGCAGGTCCTGGGTTCGAAACCGAAGGCCACCTTTTTGATTTTTTTGGGGTTTTGTTTATATAATTGAGATTTTTAAATCTAAATAAGGTTGAGAATAAAATCCTATTATTCTTATAAAATAAAATGGAAATTATTAGAGATAATTATAAAATTTTCTTGTATATTATGAGAAAGTAAAAGTAGGATTTGAGATAGTAAATGAGTTTTTCACTCCAAAATTATCATTTGAGTAAATGATCCTTATTTTTTTTTTAAAAGAAGGAAAAATATGTAATAAGTTATGAGATTCTCTTGTTATAAACAAACCCTTATGTTGAGTAAGAAATACTTGATGTGAATTGAGAATATGAATTGCTTAAATTACTAATGAAATTTATTGTGATGAATCTTTTGTTCATGAAAGGAATTATTGTTCTATTTTGAATTGTAAATGAATAAGTGAAACATGAATAAGTGTTAAAATAAGACATGGATCTATTTAGGAATAAATTGTAGATATGAACATATTGAGTTAATACATGGAGGGTATGAATACCCATGATTTCTTGTACATGACAAATTGTGATTTAGAGTTATTGAGACATCGTGTACCGGCACTATTGAATTAAAAGATTTGAGATATATTTGTGAGATATGCCCATGGAGCTATCTCGTATTTTTGTGATTAAGTCCAGTAGGAGGTAAAACTAATTCTAGGTATGATAAATTATTCATGTCTTGAACTTAAGAAATTAGGCACTTAAGAGAAGATGTAGTAAACCTGGGCAAACGTAAGTGGGGCACTCTATATAGTCGGGCGGTGTACTCCGGGACTATAGACCCAGTCGGGTGGTGTACTCCGGGACTGAGGTTGCTTCAATAGAGATGAATTTTTATTTTCAATCCGGGACTATGCGTAGTCGGGCGGATAGTTTATCGTCTCCATTGTATATACGTATACCGGGGCTAGAGAGACACTTACGGGATATTCGCACGACGAGGAGTCTATATAATAGTCGGGCGGTGTACTCTGGGACTGGGATCCGTACTCGTGGAATATCTGAACCTTGTTCATATTACTGGGTAGTTGTCATGGTGAGGGATCGAACCCTTTAATGTGAAGTATGTAGGTGTTTGCCCTCGAACCTATGTAGTATGGGATGCATAGAATCCGAACAAGTATGCATTAGTGTCATCTTAGAATAAAATATTTGCATAGGCATTAAGGCATCGCATACACTTACATATTTAGTGTAGTCACATTTAAAACTTTATTTTGCATTCAAATTGTGGTTTGATAAAGTATTGAGATCGTTATATGTACGACATAGAGAGGATGACCGAGTATAATATTTTCGTCAGTTGTAAGTAACTGACGTGGCCACAGCTTATTATGCAGGAACTGGACTTTTTCATGAAGAAGTAAAGTCGTTATGATGCTGTTGATTAATTACTTGATAAAGGTGTGCAAGTTGTGTATTATTTTCATTGTTGTAATTCATTTTTATCTTCCGCTGTGTAAACAATGTAAAGAACTCTGTGTATGATGAAAAGTGTAAATTTCCTTATAAAATTGTACGAAGTGAATTGCAAAGATCCTGCGGAATCTTGAATTCAGGGCGTTACACTTCCCTCCACTACCTCTTCCTCCTTTTAGCCCTCCATTTCCTCTGCCGTCACAACATCATCAACCTCACCTCCGCCTCCGCCGTCTTTTTCCTTTACCATTCGCCCCAATTTCTCCTTCATCCTCCAATAACCGACTTTCTCTACAATATCCTCCTTCTTTATGCCTCCACCCATCCCCATCTCTCTTTATCCCTTTACAAACACATCCTCTACCACAACAACCACCTTCACCTTTGGTCCTTCACCTCCTCCAACATCACCTCTAAAATAAAGACACTCATTGAAGATCCACAAAAACCGAGATCTGCTACAAAGATCATACAAAATCATTTAGAAACTTTAAAGATCTACCAAAACCAAGGAGGGGATTCTTCAAATAAACTCAATATGATATGTTGAGCAATTAATTATATCCAGACCTAGAAATTAAAGAAAATTTTATAACTCATAAATTTTTTTTTTTGAAACTTAATTACCATCTAGTTTCCAAATGTACTACAATTGAAATCTATGGCGATGCCATGAAGGAGGAGAATGAGTTGTGAACAATTGATTTGTTGAGAAAAAAAACTGTCTTTGTATATTTGTTGGATTGAAGCTATATTTTTATTTGTATTGAGAGATGGAGATGAAGACGGAGATAAAGGAGGGATGTAACTTATACTTGAGGATGAGAGAGAAGATGATGGGTTCCTTGAGGCTTTGGGATGGGAGAATGGGGAAGGGGTGGAGGCGGGTTTGGGGGGGACAAGGGACGGGGAGGCAATGACGATGAAGTCGACGAAGGTTGGCAAAATAGCATGTGCGAATGAGAGGATGGAGATTGAAAACTGGAGAGTGGAGAGGAGAGAGATGAAGGATTTTATGCATATATGAAGAATTTTTAAATTAATTTCGTCACTAATCAAGATTTACAGTAAAATTAAGGATATTTTAGTCATCAAAAAAGTATTAAACCTCCACGTGACCTCTTGTGTTTTATTTAAGTAATAGGGGGGGGGGGGGTTATGTATATAGAATAACGAAGGGCGGTCCATTGATGAAAGAAAAAAAAGGGTGAGTTTCCTGTCAAAGCTCAAAATTGCAGTTGGTTAAGTGAAATTTATCCAAAAAATCATATGTACATATATCTCTACTCTTATAAAAGAATAGTATAATGCACGTGCGATGCATGCTACAAAAAGTATAATCATCAAATTAAATGAATTGTGAAAAAAAAAGGAAATAGTAAAGCATTTAACCGCCAAAAATAGCTAGCTATCTCAAAAAGTTGTTAGCAATTAAGCCACAACGGTCCCCATTATATAGTTCTTAGCGAAGTTTAAAGACTAATGGAAATTTCAATGCAGAATTTTGATGTACTCAATTAAATAGTCACCATCTTTTAGCATATGATACCTATAAAAAATTCAATGAATAACTTCACTATACTCAACAAAGCAGTCACCATATTTTCTGCTTTGCTTTCCACACTAAATGTCCCTATGTAACTACAGAACATCCCCCAAAAATTTATAACCTTAAAGCAAGAAGATTCTTCTTCTTTAGATAATTTGCAACTTCGTGATGGATGTTTTTTTAGCACCTCCCCCCCCCCCCCCCCCCCCCCCCCCCCCACCACGGAAGTATAACCTTCTGCATAAAATCGAAATAAACTATTTTTGCGCAAAAATACCCCCCTAAAGTAGGTTTTAAAGGTTTTTGGACTAAAATGAGAAAGATATATGATGTTTTTTGAACCAACTTGAAAAACTGAATGAGGTTATCTAAAACAAACATAAAAGTTAGATGTGGTTTTTTTTAACAAAAACATCAAAAACCCTAACCCTAACAGAGTGGGTTTTTGCAAAACATACTTCGGGGGGGGGGGGGGGGGGGGGGGGGGGGGGGGTTGTGAAAAAAAAATTAATGCGGTTTTCTGTTGAAAAGGTTTGCTTCAGGTTTTTTTTTCTTTTCAAATTTAGCCTTAAAATACAAAAGGAATAAAAAAAAAATCAATGAACAAGTTCACTATTCTCAACAAAGTAGTTCACACTTTTTGCCTTCTCTCTCCACACCAAATGGAACTATGTGATTATGACTTTGCATCATCTAAAAAAAACCCTAAAATATTTTCAACAACACAGAAAAAACTAACAATAAAACAACAAAATTTTCACCCTTCCATTTGCAAGCGCAATGGTCATAATCGCAGCCGCTTCCATAATCCACGAAAGCGGATTCCGGGTTCCGAATGAACCCAAGAACTTCAAGAACTTGCTCTCATGCAACAAAAGAGCAGACACATAATCACTCACCAGATCAAAACAAAAACCAAACAGTATAATGCAAACTACAGTACTTTTCAACATTAACCAAAAACTACACTTTATGCTACTTCTCGACGAAATTAACCAAAAAAACCCCATTTTTAGCTTCAACTGGATGCTCCTCGTCAATATGGAAACACAACCCCAATATCGAAATCCTCGCTACAAAATAGGCAACCAAACTTCACCGCTGCCATCAAATCCACTTCGCTACCGCATCGCCATCTTCAAACCCCAAGTAAAGATCTGCAACAATTTTTTTAAAAAAAAACCTAAAAAACGGGATCTTTTTGGGAATTGCAAGAAGGAGGGGTGTGAAAGAGTTCCAAATCAGGATTCGTGGGTGGATTGGTGGTACTTGTTTTGAGATAGGAGGGTCCATGCTCCAGCTCGACCTCCTGCAGAGTGCGTGGACGTAGCGGGTCGTCTTCTCACCATTGACCTACAACCCTAGGTTGAGCTCAAGATGAGAGAAGGAAGAGAGTGACGAACAGAAGACGAAGTGTCTCAATTTCTATTCATTCCTCAAATGGGCTACACTCAAGCTTATTTATACAAGGAAGACAAACACATGCATTGCATGAAAAAAGACAGTAAAACGGCCTAACTGAATTCAATTGGAGTGGGGACCGCACCTAGCCACCAGCTATCCCTTTCTTACAGTTCTACACGACATGCACAATGCACTAATACTATGAGGTTTTATCTGAGAGATGGTCCAGGCAATTTACACAACAACCCCCCAAAAGACAACAATTAAACATGGACTGATATATCAGATCCCAACTGCAGTTTTCCTCCCCTTCTTTGCAAATAGAGGCAGCAGCAACAGACTGAGAGCAAGCAGCTAGCTAGCAGCAACACTGACTTGCCTGGATCCAACTGAAGATTGGATCAATCCTCCCCCCCTCAAAAAGAGCTGCCTTAAGCTTTTTGAACTGATCCAAATTGAACCCACCAAATATTTTCCAGCACCGCAAGACAGAACAACAATGCCAGATCTTGCTCTTCCATTTCCCAACATCTTGCTGAGATTCTTTCCTTGATATGGTCTTTGTTGATCGTACTCTTCCAGCATAGGATAAATCAATGCATTTGACAAGCATCTTAGCTTGGCATTCTCAACCAAGGCTGGGTCAATTTCAAAAGCAGGGGTTTCTTGTTCTTCAGCTACAATAGCCACTTCAACACCAGTGGAAAAGAGTATCCATGTACCAAAACCCAAACCCACAGTATCCATGGACTTGAGCAAAACTTCATTTGATTCTAACTTGAACCTTCTGAGAGTAACTATGCGGATGTTTGGAGCCTGATGAACTGTAAGATGCGTACATGTTTTGACATAACCATTGCCTCCACCACATTTATACTGATTATCTCCATCAAGCCACTTCTTTAGAGTGCATTGGTTTAGACATTCCTCCAAAGAATTAGCAGCTCCATGAATTTCAATAGTCAAGTCCATCATATTTCTGTAAGAATTTGGAACCAAGTTGCAATTTGCACATATCACCTGATATTGAAGATGATCAATTTCCAAAGCATTGCCTTGACTCCTTGACTCATCCAACTTCACATATTTTTCTTTCAACCATAACTTCTTCTGAGGCGAATGTGAACCACTATATAATGTAACTTGAACTACACATTGTCCTCCTCCTGAAGTTCTACTTGACAAAAATTGAGATGGCTCAAATTCAAAAATCCCTCCATTGCATAATTCATGTTCACTAAAGGTTTCCTCTATGTTGTTATAACTAGCATTAGGAAAATTGATGAGTAATCGCTGCTTCAAATGATTACAAGCTTTTTGAGGCTTATCAGACCAAACCAAAGCTTCATGAGTTGTTAACTTCACCAGTGACCAAGCTACCATTGACTGTACATCAAACACCCCAACTTCAGTGAAATTCTCTTCACTAGAAGCTCCAAGCAACAGACCACTAAATTTCATAGGTGGGGGCCATCCATTCAACACTAATTTGTTACTAACAAACTCTCCAACCATTTGCATCCATGAACTCATCAGAAAAAATGTGGCTAAGGGCTTTGACAAGTGACTACTTCTAATGAACTGGCACAACTGCTTAGGATACTCAAACATAGTTCTTGTTTGATATTGCTTATACAAAGAGGCCTCAAGGTCACATATATCAGCTGCCATTGAACACAGTCCATGCTTACTTGCTGATCGGATTGCATTCTCAACCTCACTATGATCCAAAAATTGTATCCCAGGTTGACACTGTTGTTCACTTGTAAAAATTGAAAATTTCTTCACTTAAACATTGGGTTTCCCATCTTCCTTCATATATTTTCCCCAGGAATCAACCACTTCAGTTGTAATTATTTTTGCAGGCTGTTTCTATAACTCCTCAACAGCGTGTTCTTCCGCGTCAGCCTCTACAGCTTTTGAACACAACCCTTGCTTTCTTCATATCCTGGATGCACTATGAGATGATATAACAACATGCTATTTTTTCTAATTTGAATACATCTATAATCTCAGTTTGACCAAACATAGTAGGGAAAACAAATAGAGTTGTATCGAAAGAATCACAAGAGCATGAGGGTAATGCGGGAGAGTGAGTAGTTATCTCAGCTGTATGAGCCTTAAAAATAACATGACTATCTTCTTGGGACTTCATATGATCATTCCCACCTTCTAAAGCACTCTTTGACACCGCCGATTTCTCACAGGACTTGTGTCGAACAGTTGGTATGCATTTTGGGATCCTCATTGCTGATTGCACCCTCACATCCTGTGATCTCGTAGGTGATGGTAAAGTCGACGAAGCATATGTAGCAGATGGGGTGGAAAATAACCAATCTGCGATCTCTTGGTTGATGTGAATTTCTCACAAAAATTTCGTCGAGCAATTGGTGTTTGCCAAGAACCACCTATGTCTGCCAACTTTCCTTCACTATCTTCAGACTTCCGGTGTTCCTTTAATCGTCGAGAATGATGAGTGCGGCGTGAATCTTGAAGCAATCGATCCAATGCTAGCTCCAATCGCTCTAATCTCTCTTCGAGTTCTTGATCAACTTCTTGATTGAAGACTTGGTCGGAAAATTGATGATGTGACGATGGTTGTCGATAATGTCGAGGTGAATAATAACCCCCACGACCATCATCGAAACCCTTATGATGAACTCCCAACCTCTTACGTTGGTGATGAGACTCAAAGATAAGTCACCGTTCAAGATCAGGCGACTTATGGAATTCGACACCGTAATTAGTGGAATTCCTCGTCGTCTGGTCCTCTGAACCGACCTTGGATCGAAATCCATGATCAAGATTCGTCGGACTCTCGACCTCACCGTCGATTTTGGTCGTCGTCGTCGCCATCACAGGAGCTTGAAGCTCCGATACCATTGCTCCAGCTCGACCTCCTACAGCGTGCGTGGACGCAGCGGGTCGTCTTCTCACTATCGACCTACAACCCTAGGTTGAGCTCAAGATGAGAGAGGGAAGAGAGTGACGAACAAAAGACGAAGTGTCTCAATTTTTATTCATTCCTCAAATGGGTTACACTCAAGCTCATTTATCTCTACTATTTTAATGGGAGAATTAGGGTAAGTAACCAAACAAACCCGTGCAATACTCGTTCAAACTAAATCCGACAAATATACACATGCACCGCACGTGTCACCCAAATGAAAACATTCAAACGTCCCATGCATCTATTCCTCTCCCTCAGGCCGCCTCCTCTATTCCTCCCCCCCCCCCCCCCCCCCCCCCCCCCCCCCCTCTCTCTCTATATGGTTACTTACCCCAACTCTCCCATTGAGAGTTGAAATTGTGTGTTTTAGAAAATGCACCGACTTGTAAAAATCTTAACCATACTTTTTTAAGCGAGAGTGATAACGATCTTGCAATAAAATTTATTACCCGTTAAGATCAAGCAATAGATGTATAGCCTGTATGTGCAATGCACTTGATACTTCAGAGTATTGATTAGAGGCTAACTGACAAAAAAAAACATATGTATAGTTTTTCCTATTTTACAACTGAATAACTTGATAAGTTTTAGTGAACAAATTTCTCTTACAATATCAGTTTTATTTTATTAAAGAAATTGTCGTATTAGCAACAAGAATTTTTTTTTTCCTTTTGTGGAAAATCTCTCTAAAAAATAGTTCTGATGGAGGGGACACTGATGTTCCCGCTGCAACTTCTGCTTGAAATACTGCGCAGATGTGTCGTCTTCTTTCTTTGCCATGGTGTATCTGCAGTCTGGAATTTGAAATCACAGGAAACCTTAGTTAAGAAAGATGACAACGGTTAACTGGAGCGTAAAAGCAATTCTCAATTAATGAATCGGAAATGTGTTTACAAGTGATGCTTGTGTGCTAGACAATTTCAGGTTCCTGCAAATACATTTAGATTCATGCGTAGAGTAATTGTTTTACTGGAGAATCAGTTACATATGCCTCATTCATCCAGCCGAGCATTTAAATTCATGCTCATCGATGGATGGAAAGCGATCTGTGCTATAACTAGGAATGACAGGAATAACTTATGGTTAAATTCAATTTTTCTTCGCCAAATTAAGTTATAACCAGAACATTTAGCCTTTCCATTGAAAGAGGGAACAACGCAAAAACAATTCTCCGTCAAAATGAGTCCAAAATTAGAACTAGGCTCTTAACAATGTGCTAAAATTAAGTTGGGGTTGTCTCAAAAAAAGCCAACAAGACGAAATCTAATTATTAGCACCCATTCATATAGACTAAGAAACCGATGGCTGAGCTATCAATTCCCCAAATTAGTATGCCGAACAATGAATCAACTTCTCCTCTTGTAACAGAGCAATAGAAAAGGAAGGTAGAGAGAGAGAGGTAAGAAAGAGATTGGAAGAGAAAGAGAGGGAAAAAGAGAGATATGGAACCTTTCAATTCCGGCGGGTCGTCATGGGCCGACCAATGGGACAACAACCCCGACCCGTCGCTGCCTTACCGGGCAGAAAAGCACAAAAACAAAAGTGCCAAGGCAAAGGCAAGCTCTGCAATCAAGAAGTTCAAGGCCCGGATTAAGGAGCTTTACCGAAAGACGTCTAATAAATAATGTACATACATAGTTCATTTGTTTATTTATCGGTAATATGAGCCATTTCAGCAGTATCGATCGACATTCAAAATTTCAATCTGTTACAGACTGATTTTTTAAGCCATGTATCTTTTGTTTTGTTCTTTTCACCGTTCTAACTTCTTGTTGCCTGCTCCTTCGAACTTATTGTTTTTGTATAATTCCTACTAGTTTCTCTTCATGAATGAATATATATATATATACATATCGGGTTCTTCTTCTTTCCTATGTTGTTGAACTGATAGTTTCTGCAATATAATTGTGACTCTAAGTTTGTTCATGGCTTTAGTTTAGGTTTTTGATGTTGGTTCGAGTTCATAGCAACCATGTCAACTTCTTCAACAAACCCTGCTAATATTTCTCACCTGGCCAGTTCCGCTATCAACCACCATCTCCCAACTCCATTTTAGGGAGAACGCACTCATGCTCAAGGATGCTAATTGCCAAGATTTTTTATTAAAAAAAAACATAATTAAAACGGTTGGGCACTGTTGGGTTTTTACGTTTTAAATGTTGGTTTTTTTTTTTCTTCTCCTTTTTTCGTTTCAATGGGGTTTAAATATAAAAAAAATATTTTTTTTCTATTTTAATATAAAATATTTTACACGTAGTAAACATGCAGAAATATTATATAAAAATCGAGAAATAAATGTCGAATATTAAAACTTACATTATATCATATCATATCATATGTACAATTAAAAACCAATTTGATAGCTCGTAATTAAGTTCGCTGTAAGAGCATGTGCAGTCGTTGTCTATATATTCAAAAAATGGATAAAAATGTCTGCAGCCATTGTCTATATATATATTTTTTGAGTATTAGATGAACAATAGACGGCTATATTTAGCGGCGAAATTGGCTTTATGCATATTATAGAAATCGGAAGATAATTTATCGTCTATATATCGGACGACATATGATATGCCGTCTTAGAGGATTTTTTTAATTGCAAAAGTTTGAGGCGGCAAATGATATGCCGTTTGAGAAATTTAAAAAAAATAAAAAAATTTAAAAAGCCTTGACAGGTAATAAAATGCCGTTTGAGTATATGAGATTTTTTTTTTGGGGTCTTTTTGTGAAGGGACGGGACTTCACATATCTTATTATTATTCCCCCCCCACCCCCCCAATAGACGACAAATGATATGCTGTCTTTCTTTCTTTATTTTTTTCCCCTTCCACTCTATACAGGCGGTATATAATGTCCCGTTTGATTAAAAATACCAATTTTTTTAGTATTGACGATTGCAGCGCTACCCCTAATTGTTATTTCTATATTTTCTATATACCCATTTTTTAACTAAACCACTGCTGATGCTCTAAAACAAAGAAAACTGCCAAAGCGTAATAAAAGGTGACAGGTTGGATTCATTACATAGGTAATGGTCTGGTTTTAATCAAATTATGTGATAAAGATTCAAATCCCAAGCCCAAAAATGGTTTTCATTTCAAAAAGATTTTTAAACCCAAACCCGTTTAGTGCCCGGATTAACCCATTTTGATCATTTTTTAAACAAAAAACTGAAAACCCCCTTTTCAACCATCTCGTTTTCCATAAACATAACAACAAGTTCAAAATTCTATTAACTGAACGGTTTAAATGGGATTTTTACTTTTTTTATTATTATTATAGAATTATGCTATTTGCTTATATCTCTAGCAGGACCGGCCCTGACTTTCCGGGGACCCTAGGTGAAAACTTCTAAATGTCAAAATAATTATTTTTGGGAGCCTCTAATTACAATATAAATTTTTACGTGCAAAATACGTGCATATATTTATAAGGGGAATACAAATTTAGAGACCCCTAAAATATTAAAAAATTTGGGGGCTTGAGTCGGCCGCCTCACCCGTCCCAAGGATGGGCCGGCCCTGATCTCTACTCATATAACACAACCGAGTTAGATCCATCACACATATACTGCATGTGCTGCTTAACATACATATTGTATACTTGTTCAAAGATCCTACATAATATGTATATTTGTAGATTTACAATTATGTCCAAGCAGTAAAAAAAACTTAAGGTTTAATTATTAAACATTAGTCTCTCAATATGTTTACCTGCTCAAAATTATTAAACTGTTAAGTCCTATTTAACAAAAATAACATGTTGTATGTTTGCTCGTTAGTGGGGGTCATTTTTGTTTTGAGTGGAACCACCAATAGGTGTGAGAGGGATTAGATCATAGTCTTGACTCTAGTAGAGATGTATGACAATACTTCGCTGCCCTCTCTACGATTCAACACTATGTTTTTTTTTTTTTTTTGAGGGAAAAGGTGGAATAAGGTCACCCTGTTTCATTAATAAGAAGTTAACAAAACAACCCCAGCATACTGGGATAAGTTACAACCTACAGACAGAAAAAAAACATGAAGCGACATAACCAGTACATATAATCAGCTCTCACTCTAAACTACGAGGACCAACTAATTGTAAGTCCATCAAGCAAGCTTCGAGCACCCACCTCCACGGCACGCGCACACCCACCTGAAGCGAATCAAGCGGGATTTGAAAATTTGCCGCTCTCATCCTTCTACCTCACCAAAGCAACTTCACACATGGCCCAATCGGAGTCGCAACCCAAAAGGAGAGCCGTGGTGAGGATACACTCGGTCACCCTAACCACAAACACCGACAAAGAGAAAGCCGTGAAGAGAATACCTTTACCTCTCACGTGCATCTACTCTCTCTAGCGATATCTCACAAATACTAACAGACATCAGCACAGAGTAGTGAGAAGCAACATCTTTACTCTCTCACTCTCTCTCTCACGCAAAACCTGAAACAATCACAACTAACAGAAGCATCACCTTCCCCTCTCGCCCATACGGGCGGTGGACATTGTATATTGCAGGTTTATTGATGAGGGCGTAGTGGTGGCGCTGTTGCGAAACATGTGGCCGTTGATTAACGGGTGTCGAATTCAGGGTGCGACTACCCCACTACCGATAAAAAACAGATACATCTTCACCTCAACAATTTCAATAGGACACCTCATGGGGGGACCCCGTCTGCGGGCCCAAACCCCACTTAGTGCTGTAAAGATACCCACCTATGGGGGGACCCCGTCTTCAGGCCCTAGTCCCGTAACCGTGCAACACCGATTCCAGGTACCTCCTCCACTCCCCCCACACAAACTCGACCCGCTGTCGTCTTTAACTCCGGTACTACCATCACACTTACTCTCTCTTCTTCGCATACACGAGTGACCGCACATCACGGAGGGACCCCATCTTTGGGTCCAAGCTCCACAATTCGTGCAAGACAACTTAACGCTCCGACAGATCTGAGAGAGGGTGCGGGGGCATTGAGGTTAAATACCAATGTGGATCACTGGCACTACGGCGGCGTTGCTTTGGCTGAGGTTGAACAAGTAAACGCACATCATGGAGGGACCCCATCTCGGGCCCAAGCCCCACGATCGTGCAATACAACACACTTCACACCTCTTACGCAAGATCAACACCGCGCCAGCTATTCCAGTCGCCATTGGGGGGGGGGGAATCATATATGCTGATCCAATTCTTGCAGGTAGTTAAGTACATGGTCCCAGCCTTCAATATAATCAACTCAAGGGACAATGAAGGCAATATTGCCCTCCACATTGCCTTCAAGCCCTTGGTCCAAGAACACAAAAATAAAGAAAGATACCAACGTTTGCATCAAGGACCTCTCAAGCCCTTGGTCCAGGAACGGGACCGCCTCCACCCCGCTGCTTCATTAGTGTCGTCGCTAGCGCCGCGCCGACATCGACGGATACTCCCTCGACGCCGATATCGGCATCGGACTCAACAATGCCGTCGGAGCACCCGCCGTGGCGCTCCCATTCGGCGCGTACTTCATCGGCCTTCCCCTCTTCTTCTTGATCGGCCCCACCGCCGCAGCCGAAGGCGTCGAGTTCGCCGGAGGCGGCGGCGAAATCGTGATGCTAGGGTTTTCCTCTCTCTCCTCCACCGCTGGTGCTCGCGCGGGGTCGCTGCGGAAGTGGAGCGGGGTCGCGGCGTAGGCATGGACGCGACGGAAGAGGGGTCGCGTTTGAGGAGCATGACGGGAAGGAAGGGGAGAATGGGAAGGGGTGGACGACGGGGGGGTGGGGGTACTCACGTCGGGGCGACGGCGAAGAAAGTAGCCGCCGCCGCCCCCAGGGGTTTTCAGATCTAGGGTTTTAGGTTTTTTGGGAGACCGGTTTGGTTCAGTGTTTTTTCAACCGATTCAACACTATGTTATCTCAATCTTGAGCATCTTTGAGGCCTTGCTCTTCTTTAGAACTCCGCCAATAGTTTGTAATAACTAACTTTTAATATCCAATATATATCAATCATCATGAGGTAAGGGTTTTCCTACGTTTGTTGTACCTTTTGTCGGGCAAAAGAAAAAAAAAACCAATCAAACCCAACCAAACCAAACCAAAAGACATGCATTTCACGTATAAATTATACTAGAATATCCATATTGAAGAAAGAACATTCAAAAAATTTCGTGGCCTTTTTTATCCCTATGGTAATTAAATGTCCCACCATGTATGATTGTGCGAATGGCAAGAAAGAAATTGTAAGATTATGCAAATAATGCAGGGAAAAAATCGGTAAAAAGACAATATTCTGAGATCTAACTGAAGACAATAACGGTGGATAGGTAAATAAACGAGGGATATAAATGGAACAACCTTTACATAAATATTTCTTTGAGGTGTAAAATCTTGAAGTGATACCAATTTTTATTTTATAGGAATTGCTATATTTGACAGACCGATTTGGCTAAATGGATAAAATAGCCCGACGAAAAATTAGTTTCCATTTGTTGATCGGATGGTGTATAATTTACCGTTTGATTTTTATATTAATAAAATAATTGGATAGAAAATTATACACAATATGATTTTTTTAAAAAAAAGTTTTGGGACGGTTTATAATTTACCGTCTCATTATTTAAATGTTAAAAAGAAATTGTGAGAAGGGAAATGATACATCATCGTTCATCTGGGAGAATTTTTTTGATTTTTTTATAAAAGTCACTATCAACGCTTACAGATTTGTTTTAGAGAAATTAAATGATAAAAAAAAGGAAGAGAAGAGAAATTTTTAATTTAATTTTTATTTTAAAAAAAAACGTGATGAAAAATTATACACCGTCCGTCTTATTAAGATTTTAAAAAACCAAATTTTGACTAACAACAACTATAGACAAAAGTTTTTTTTTTTTTTTGAAGTAAAAGGTGAAATAAAGCCATCCTATTTCATTAATAAGGAGTTAATAAAATAATCCCGGCATACCGGGAAAAAAAACTATAGACAAAAGTTATAAAGCTATAGTCACTATATGTCAAATATGCAAATTTTGGCTAACACCACTACAGATGCAACTCCAGGTGGAGTTGAATGGATATACTTTACTCCAATCAACATGCACCTGGGCCTCCTCAAAACCATCATCCTCCATACAGCCATTCGGCCCACACACTCCAGCACAACCCGCATGCTGGCCCACAACCCCGATTTTCCCGCCAAAATCCCCATCTCCTCTTACATTTTCCCTCCAATTTCCAAAGTCCACCCCTTTTATCTCTCCTTTTCCGTTCCCTTGTCTCCCACTATCCTCGCCGCCGCCTCCATGAAAAACATTGACTTCGCCGCCGACAAAGGTAACTACTTTACCTCTCTCTCTCTCTCTCATATTAATTTGACGCTTTAAAAACCGGTTCCTTTTTGCAGCCCTAGCCAGGGATTTCTTGAAAAACTTCGCCGACGCCGACGGCGAGCCCAAATACCTCAAACTCCTCGTAATGCTCTCGATATCTTTCGCTCTCTACCTTTATCGCCTGAAAAGGTCGTAACTTTAATTTTGCATTTCTACAGCAAGATGTTGCGAACAGGAAGACTCGGTCCATCACGATCGAGATCGACGATATCGTCAGCGTAAGTCTCTTCTCTTGCGTTTGTTTCTTCAATTTTCAGTGCTAGAATGTTTGCAATTTGTTTGTAGATATTTTGTTGGAAACCCTAGATCTGGTGGTTTTTTCAATTTAGAGAGAAAATTGGGGGAAATTTGCTCTTGAATTGATCGGAAAGATGATTTGTTGTAAAAAGTTTGTTTCTTTTGTAGTAAGAAACAGAATGGCTTTTGCTTATGGTCGATTCCAAGTATCACAAAAAAAAACCAATTGTAGATTTTGACCGAACCTGCGAACATTTAGATTTAGCTATTTTTATCCTGATGCTTATTCATTTTCTCCGTAGTTTTTTTTGAGCAAAAGGTGACCACGTAACCGCTTCATTAATGAGCTAATGAAAAAGTACAATAAAACATCCCACACCACCAGTGTTAAGAGATGCTAGAGCAATAAACCAAAAACAGAACCTCAAACATGTAGGTTCAAAGCCTAATACATCAGTACCACATTAAGTTCCAATTACATGAAGGGCCCAAATGAAGATAAACTTCTAGCTGAAGATGACGACCACCTCCACTCTCAATAATCCGGCATGGACTACTTCTCCTCCTCCACTCACAATCTCTTTTTGTCGCCTGCCAGATCTGCCCAAGCATGAACAAAAGCATATATTTTATATATTAAGGCAAAGAATCTATGATTAATCTGACGAAAACACAAATCATTTCGGTCTAGCCATAGAGCCCACATAGTAGCGGCAACTACAATATCCCAAGCCCATCTAGACTCTCTCTTAATCTTAGCAACTCTCCGTTTCCCCAGATCTTAGTAGAAGAGGTTGGAAACTCTACTAAACCAAAACCTAAGCAAATAACTTCCCAAGCAAGTGTAGCTCTAGGACAGGAAAAAAGAACATGTTCCGTGTTTTCTACTTCAGTAAGGCATCTAGAACATTTATCGTCTACCGGAATGTTGCGTTTGGTTAGGTTCTCTTTTGAAAGAATAGCGTCGTTGATCACCAACCATAGGAATGCTTTAACTTTCATTGGGGCCTTAGTTTTCCACATTATTATACCATGCCCACACCTGATTCCACCGTCATTGAGCCATTTATACATTGATGCCACCGAAAAATCTCCACTTGGCTCTAAATTCCAAACTCTGAAATCTTCTATCCCTAGATGACGCCTTGGTTCCTCTTGATAAATCTCCACTTGGTTCATTTTCTGCATAGTTTACTATAAGTTCATGCTTTCATACTATAGCTTTACTATATACAATTTTTTTAATTAGTCTTATTATCATAGAAAGTAACGACATGTGACTATGGAGCTGATTGCAGTATAAGGATTTGGATGTGGATTTCAACATTCGTGTGTCCGAGAATACTCGGCGGTACATCAGCATCTTTGCTGAAGCCATAGATGAGCTCATGCCGGAGCCCACGGAGGTGTTTTCTCTGGATGAGGACCATGATGTCTTGATGACACAGAGAGCAGAGGATGGGACTGATAATGCTGATAATTCTGATCCCCTCCAAAAGATGCCCCCAGAAATTAAGAGATTCCAGTAAGTGAAGATTTGGAATTGTTTGCTTTCTGTTTCTAGTTCAGTTTTGTATCTTAAAATTGTTGATGGTATGAGAGAATATATATATATATATATATATATATATATATAACAGGTTTGTTGTGAATACGTAATTTTGTGTTTTATTCTAAGTCCATACCACTTTATGTGATGCGAAAGTTGTTTTTCAAGACACTTGCTACTTTCAAGTCTCTCAAATTGTTAAACATTGAATTTTAACTTAAAATATTCTTCTAACCTCTTCTGCGCCACAGCCTCAGTAGAAGAAAATTCAAACTTTTTGACAACAAAAATCGGTAGCTGTGTCTTCTCTCTGCATGTGGCCACAGCCTTGCTCGCCCATCTGGTGGGTGGCATGGCAGCTGGCTATGTGCTAAATATAGTTTCTTAGTGTCCATTCTTTAAAATTACATTGCTCTTTTTTTTTCCGTCCTTGGAAAAGCTTTTTCCTTTTATTAATTTTATTTGGGTATTTAAAATAAAGTTTCTCATTGTCCAATTTTTCATTCTGCATTGAGGATGTCATCGGGGATCGTATTTTGGGTAGAGCTATGGTTTTTTAGGGCGGTTTTTTGTGCTATTGCACGACAATTGGTATGTCGGTGATTATCGATTTATTTATGGTGGTTGTAGCAATTCACTTTGAGCTTGTAGGAGCGGCATGAAGATTGCAAACAATGCTAGCGCAAGTGTTGGGTTGCTTTGTGAGTCTTGGTGGTGGAGTAGGAAATGACCTATTCACCTCCTTGTTCAAGCTTTTGTTTGATTCGGGCATTCGATCCTTGAAAGTGTGAGGTAGTGATTTACCAAGGTGTTGGCATAACCAAAAATTGTTGATGGTCAATTCTTGGTAGATTATATTTGGGTATTGCTACATATCATATGTAATTTTTGAAAGATCATCAATATATCGGTTTGGGGTGTGCTTTCTAGTACTAGGATTTATGCCTTGGATTGTAAGCTTTTATCTTGTACTCTGTACTGTACTATGATTATATGTTTTATTAACATCTTATGAATGAAACACTGGGGATTCTTACCCACTGTTTTAATTAAAAAAGAAAAAGAAAAAGGCAGAAGCTTACAGAATTAAGTGCAGAACATATGTATCTTCTGTGCTTAATGATAGTAGGTTGTTAAGATGTATGCAAAAAGTCATCCCTTGCTGATTGCCAAAAATGTGATCGCTTATTTTATGTTGTGATGGATGGTTGTTACTTAATACTTATGCTATATTTTATTTCTTTTTTTCCTGTTAATGGTGCCATCTTCTTATCTGCGTACTTTTTTTCTTTCTCATCTCTTGTTTCGTTTGCACTTTGTCGATATTGATCTCGGAAATACTTGTGGTTATCAGTGAAGTTTACATAAAGGCCTTCTCCAAGAAAACACCACTGACAATAAGACAAGTTAAAGCATCCAATATTGGTCACCTAGTGAAGATCTCAGGCATTGTTACACGCTGCTCTGATGTGAAGCCTTTGATGCAAGTTGCTGTTTATACATGTGAAGATTGTGGTTTTGAAATCTATCAGGTATTGGACATATAAAGTTGTCAACTATTATTCAGAATTCAAAGATATCGTTTCTTATACCCCCCCTGATGTGATGTAATACATTATTATGCCATCAATATCTTTTCTCTACATAATTAGTTGGTAAGGTCTAGTTCGGGACTGTTTCCTTTAATGAAGCTATTTGATGGTTAATTTCTTTATACAATGATTTTGTTCCCCATCTTATTTTTCGTTAAGAACTCTTCCGTAGTTGAAACATTTATATACCATGAACTTGTGGACTCTTTCTGAGCTTTCACGAGCTGTTTCTAGTGCTAGCATGCTGTTAATGTTTGGACCTTTGGCACTTTTTTGCATCAAAATATCCGTGCATGTCAAGAAATGTTTTAGTTATTGTTCCTGTCTTTTTAAATTCAGCAACCTTCAAACGCTTATGGTATTGATAAATATTTTTTGCTTATTGCTATTTCCACCAGGAAGTGACAGCTCGTGTATTTATGCCTTTGTTCGAGTGCCCCTCAGTTCGCTGCAATTTAAACAGGAGCAAGGGGAACCTTATTCTTCAGCTTAGAGCTTCTAAATTTTTGAAATTTCAAGAGGTAGCTTTTTCATCTATTATTCATTTATTTGTCTCGTGTACGAACTACTATTCATTTCATGAAATTAGTTTCCTTATTAAATGATATTCAGATACCACAAAATTTAGATTTATTGGCAGCCTTAAGTTAAATTTGGTTTCTTCTACTACTGCAATACATACTTATGTCCTTATAAATTGGTGCATTCATAACTATGGCTAAATGCATTGCAAAAAATTGTTCGGTTTTTTTATTTTTTGGGGATACTGTATCTGACTGGCTATCTGTCTGGCTGTGGTGAAGAGGAGTTGCTGCATTGTCTTAAATAGTGAAATTTTTTTACGGCTATGCAAGCATGCATTAAAAGAAATACAGACCACACAAATTTCTTTTGTTGTGTTCACTGTTCAATAGATAAAGTGTCTTCTTCATTTGGTTTACCATTATGCTATATATCCTTGTATCCTGTTGATATTTTAAAATTCCAGCAGTATCAATTAATTTTTATGTACCCTGTCCTGTAGGCAAAGATCCAAGAGTTAGCAGAACATGTACCCAAAGGCCATATTCCACGTTCTTTGACTGTTCATCTCAGAGGAGAGCTTACCAGGAAGGTAAATATATATCCTCTTCTGATTTTTGCTGCTGTCTAGATTCATATCTTCCATTTTGCTTCTTTTCTGTTGTTTGATTCATATTAACTATGCTTTGTTTGATTAGGTTGCGCCCGGTGATGTTGTTGAATTCTCAGGCATTTTTCTCCCCATTCCTTACACTGGTTTCAGAGCAATGCGAGCAGGTTTGGTTGCAGATACATATCTCGAGGCCATGTCCATTATGCATTTCAAGAAAAAATATGAAGAGTGAGTATTTTATGCTAAATCATTAGCTTAATGTAATCATAGATACAAATATTTACCAAAGTTTGTGGTAATGCTTATACCAAGATATACCACAATTTATGATTGAGATGTTGCCCATCAATACTTTTGATTAAGGACAGGCTGATACCATTCTGAATTTGAGTTTTTTAAACCATGATTCAGACCCTTCTAATCTTTATCTTCGTGTACTTGAAGAGTGTCTCCACTAATTTTCTAGGAAACTTAAAGCACTATGCTACTTATTATTGCTATTCTGAACTGCTTTCTATAAACTAATTGTTTGGCATTTCTTAGTCTGTTCGGCTTGGTGTGTTTGTTATGAATGCAGACTTAGTTTTATTTCGATAAATGTCCTTGGACTACTGAAATTCCAGCACCTGCTACAGCTAATTGGTACTATGTTCTTATAGCCGACAGAACCTATTTGAGGTGAAATCTATGGTTCTATTAAATTGAAACGGCCACTAGGTTTGGGTGCTGAATCTTTTCTTTCATCTTCCGAAATTTGCATTTCTGTGTAAAAATTAGTATGTAAGAAAAAAGTTGAAGAAAGAAATACGGTTTTCATTTGCCAGTAATGATCAACAAAGAAAGGTTCTACAGGACTAAAGAGTAAAATTTGCATGTTTGCATGTCTTTTAATGCGTAACAGGACTGAGGTGAAATGTACGGTTTTATAGGATGTCAATCAACACCGTGAAGTTACCTTCCAGGAAAACAAATTGGATAAATAAAACCGAGAAGAATATTCCAAACACATGCAATGATCAACACCGTGAAAGGCTAGATAGTTGGGTCTAATAATGATCTTAAGAAGTAGGACCAACGAAAACCGTTTTTATTTGTATCATTTTCTTTTTCCAAGGTTTTACCTTCTAAAGAAATGATAATCCTGAAGGTTATTGTGATAATTGGAATTTTACCATGGTATCTCTGGCTGAGATACCATGGTAAAAGTATGATATCTCTACATATGGTAAAATAAATCTAGTTGCATAACCTAGGGTTTTATATCTTGTGGCGGACAAATTTTCAACTGCAGTATACAAAGTTGATCTCAAGTGAGTCTTGTTAAGTAATTAGATTTATGATAATCTGTAACGTACATATGCTTCGAACACAGAAGTTGTATAATGAACCATTTTTGTATACAGAAACTAAAGCTTTACTATAATTTTGGGAAGTGCAAATCTTTTGCATACATGGATTATATGTACATTTCAATATTTAGGATTCTGTATGAATAAAAAACAATCTAAGATGCACATTTAGAACTGATCTTTTGATAATATATTTTATTTATATGGTTTTTGACTTGTCAAACGAATGGCTAGTTTACGGGAATTGGTATGCAAACTATGATGTTTACAAGGTAGGATGTCCTTAAGGAATGCAGTGAGCAAGAGATGTTTTGAGAAGATGCTCCTTGGAATTTTTCTTTTAATTAGTACCAACATATTGTATTCTTGGTGCTTGATGAAATATAGGCCGCCAAGCAAAAAAAAAACCTATGACTGAAGTTAGTGAGAAAGTAATTCATGTCATTTAGTGATTTAATTGTTTTAGACCCTGCCACTACCAAAACTTTGTGGTAAGGGTTGAGGGTTTAATATTCTATATTAATTCTAACACACCCCCACAGTTTGAGATTGAAGAAAAGCTCAAAAGCCCAAGGCCGCAAATAAAGCCTGCCTAAAGCCCAGCCTAGCCCCCTAAGGGGTGAACATGGGTTTGGAGTTGAATTTAAAATTATATATCTATGTAGAGATACATAAATATACAAGTTTAAAATAGTAATTGTAGAAAATTGCAGTTATTTTGTTAGGAAACATAAGATTCTATTATATATATATGTATGATCTATAGTTATAAAAGTCTACAAAATAATATATTTTAAACAAAAAATTATAGTATATGTTTCTAATATATTAACAAAATGTTATACATTATATAATAGTTCAGATTACTGTCCGGGCCTTAGGCCCTCCACAAGCTCGGACATATGGGCGGCCCTAGGGCTTGGGTTTTTCAAAGGTGGTGGGCCTAGGCCCAAGCCCCTGCCCTTAGGGAGGTCCGGCGGGCTTGGGCCGAATTGGCCTGGCCTGACCCATTTTACATCCCTACCTGGGCCCATAAGAGCTGAAGCCTGGACTGTGAGCAGCCGAATTATTTTATTTTTAATCCGTCTATAATATGCGTAACTGGTGTGAATTGAACACTCTGATACCATTTTAAGGATCATGCGGCTAGACCAAAAATTCCGAAGGTATGGTAAAAGTGAGGGTTTAGTATTTATATTAATTCAAACATGGCCCCGTATGTTGAGGGCCATCTTTATGGGCCGACTCTTGGATTGTATGTGAATTGAACACTCTGATAGCATTTTAAGGATCATGCTGCTAGACCAAAAATTCCAAAGGTATGGTAAAATTGAGGGTTTAGTATTTACATGAATTCAAACATGGCCCCATATGTTGAGGGCCATCTTAATGGGCCGACACTTGGATTGTATGCAACTCTCTCTCTCTCTATATAGTGTGATCTTCGGTTGCAAACGCATTGTAGCATGCAAACAAACCCGTGGCTTCAAGCTTCATAGATGGTTTGCATGCTACAATGTGTTTAAAACCGAAGATCCACACACACACACACACACACACACACACACACACACACACACACACACACACACACACACACACACACATATATATATATATATATAATCACATTTGAGATAGCTTAGCTGGGAGTATAACCTGGGTTGGCTCTGATATCATTTTAAAAAACTGTCAATAGACCAAAACTCCGAAGTTGCTCCGAAGTTGTGGTAAGAGTTGAGGGTTTAACATATATATTAATTCAAAAAAATTTGAAACCGTTCCATATACGATCCTGACTCATGGTCATGGTTATTCATATTTCATAAACCTAATTTGCAGAATGGACTACAGATGCCCTTATTTACTGACGTTCCTCCCCTACTTTATTACCTTCTGAAAACAGCACGTTTCATTCTTATTCTTGCTCGTTCAGTTGCTTAAATAGTGAGAAGGACAACCATCAGTACTGGGAACTATAGTTAGCTTTTTAGCAGACTCTGTGCACTATTCGGAACTGTATCTCCATTCTACCTTTCTTTCAATTTCAATGTAACATATCTGTGTACATTATCAGCAGAAACAGTGTGCAGAATATCTTGGGAAGTAGATTTACAGTAAATGTCAGTAACATGACATATTGACATACTATTTCTAATACCTATGCATTATTTCAATAAAATCATAATATGCATCCAAATATGCAATCAGCCATTTCACTTCGCACTTGCTTCCTCTTCAATCTTGCAAATGAAAGTTTTCTTAAAATCTTTTGAGACTGGTCATGCGTTTAGGAATTACATTTGAGCTGATGTCCTCTTTTTGCAGCTGTGATTGTGAATTCAAGTCTTCATAATCATAAGTTTTAATTGTTTTAAGTTTGGTGTTTGGGCTAACCCAAAATGGTTATTCACTATCTTGTTCATTAGTGATGTTTAAGTTTTCATTCTAGGATTTGATTATTATGATAAACCTACAGTGTCAAATTTATCTGTTGTGTTTGTACACTTTAGGCGACAGCATGGTTTGATGATTATGCATCTTTGGTACAGGTATGAGCTTAAAGGAGACGAGCAGGAGCAGATTGAACGTTTAGCTGAGGATGGAGATATATATAATAAGCTGTCACGATCGCTGGCGCCAGAAATTTTTGGTCATGAAGATGTTAAGAAAGCTCTTTTACTACTTCTTGTTGGTGCTCCTCATCGAAAACTATCGGATGGTATGAAGGTACGTGTTACTTTGATGATTGAAGTATGAATTTCCTTGATGATCAATTATTCTTCTTAACTTGTTTGATATTACATCATCAATGTTCTTGCTCTAACTAGCTCAGTCAAAAAGATTGAACTTTTGTGTTTGAATATATTTACTCCACTCTGATAAAAAAAGATGTTTAGTGCAGTGTGTTTCTTCTCCTTCCTAACACTTCCCATCAAAATTGGGTTGCACATTTAATGCTCCATGAAAACTATAACAAAATTAACAATCAGACATCCACCTGATGTCAGCTCTCTCTTATTTAGTCCAAATTTGTGGTAAAGGAAACAAGGGATAAGAGGGAGACAGGATGCTTGTCATAATCCTAAATGACTGGTCGGCATCCTCTTAACTCTTCTAGATGAGATGCAAAGAAAGCAAAGAAATAAACTGAACATATTCCCACTCGCGCGAACTCAAATTAAAAATTTATACTGTATTGCAGAAAATGATTTTCGTTTTTTCAAAACTAGTAACTTTGGCATGTCAGATAAGACACTTGTCTGCATTGTATTATGTCAACAAACTTTAGTTTGAGAATTTTCTATATGTACAACTTCATTTTGAGTGCAGATCAGAGGAGACTTGCATATTTGTTTGATGGGAGATCCTGGAGTTGCAAAGAGTCAGCTGCTCAAACACATAATAAATGTAGCACCAAGGGGTGTATATACTACTGGAAAAGGAAGCAGTGGTGTTGGTTTGACTGCAGCTGTACAAAAAGATCCAGTGACAAATGAATTTGTTCTTGAAGGAGGAGCTCTGGTGAGAATTGCCTTCATTTTTAACTCTTAAAAGTTCATGAGAAATTCAGTGGACATAATTTTTATGCCTCTCTTGTAGGAGATATGTTAATACTGTAACTATTTTCATATTCTCTCTAATCATGCACACACACTTGAGAGTTGTGAGGTTAATAGTTAAGATTGTTAAAACTAGTTTATCTTGTTAAGCTGAAAATATCTATGCTATGGTCTTGTGCATCGCTGATTAAGGGAAAGAGGTGACCAGTTCAGTTCAAACCCCTCCAAGTTGGACCGTAGAGTCCAATCTGGTGTGGCCCTACTCTGTCCCTCTAGGAAACTTGATTTTCCTGCAGTAATTTTATTTGCATTATGATTTCTTGCCCTGGATGTTAGGGCTAACTGCAAATAGATGCCATAGAATTCCTATTGAGGTATGAGAAAGTGAGAAATAATTTGATTGCTAGGAATTTCTACCACTTTTCTTTTTGTTGACTGTTGAATCTCTCCAATTCATTTTTGGGGATTAGCCTTGGTTTAGGACGTTTGATTTTTTATTACTGGTTTCGTTTCTCTCCTGCTTCTGTGACCCTCTAGTACGAGAGCAGCAAGGCTGTTAATTTTGTTTTTAATGCAGTCAGGATACGATGCCTGCATGTAGAACTTGTTTTTGTACTTTGCCAATTGTTTACAACATTTTACTGGATGCTCTTAGGACCTTTTACAGCTATAATTTGGTTCTTAAGATATAGTAGTTGGAGGAAATTAATTAGCTAAAAATTTCTTGTCAATTCTTAGATTGCAGTTTCCATTATTTTCCGTACCATATAAATGCAACTTAATGGACTTTGGTAGTTTTCATCATTTTATCTCATTTATAAAATTTCTTGATTATATATTGGCTCACTGCAGGTGTTAGCTGACATGGGGATATGTGCAATTGATGAATTTGACAAAATGGAAGAATCTGATAGAACGGCAATCCATGAAGTGATGGAGCAACAGACTGTCAGCATTGCAAAAGCCGGAATTACTACCTCTCTCAATGCTAGAACAGCAGTGCTTGCTGCTGCTAATCCTGCTTGGTACAAATTGAGTCTAAACATAAGAATCTTTCGTACTTGGGTGCTTGAGTTTTGCTTTTAAATAATCCAAGCCTTTTCAATTTTAGGGGGCGATATGATCTTCGGAGGACGCCTGCAGAAAACATCAATCTTCCTCCTGCACTTCTTTCACGTTTTGATATTCTATGGCTAATTCTGGACCGTGCAGATATGGATAGTGACCTTGAAATGGCAAGGCATGTTGTCCATGTGCACCAAAAACTTGAATCCCCTTCACTTGGTTTCACGCCGCTTGAACCCTCTGTTCTTAGGTAACTTCTTCACGATATCTATTTGGACGACTGTTTCTTTTGACGAATTCTGTACATACACATGTAATTACATGTGTGCTTAGGGAAACTGATAAAAAGTGTGTTTCTGAAAGATGACAGGTAAATGCTATAGATGTAGTGCACAAGAGATTGGCTTCACACATTATAAGTTGCTTTCAAACTCCTTTTGGAATTATTATAGTGAAAGTATGTGTTTTTTTATCCTACTATACATGTCCATTTGGAAAGAAAGGCCCACGATGTTTCCCCTGTAAATTGAACGAAGACTGGAGTCATATTGATGTGGATTATTTTGAACATGATGGATAATTATCTGGTTTTCTCTTTTAGAAGAACGATTATCTGGAGATCTTTGTTGAGTTTGTGCAACGTAAGGTTTTCCACCCTTATTTTGCATCTACAGTATTGCACATGTAAAGGAGCATTAAGTTTCTCACTTTTGTGTTGTACGACATTCATATCGAGGTTCTAGCAAGCACACAGTGAGACACTGATATCAAGTTTCAAGTTAGATTCAGCAGCTGGTAGGCCCAACTGTAGCGATGAAAACCGAGCTTGGGTCCAATCATGCGAAAATTAAGAAAGGAGTGTTAAATAAGGATGCCTGTACTGCAGTAGTGCAGTTGCATTATTCTATTATTAGTATTTAACTTAAGCTGTATGTAACTGGGTATTCAATTCTCCCTATTGTTATATGTTTAAAATTTTAAAATGTATTAATAATGATTATATATGTGCATGCTACAATCATAAAGATTTTTCTACAAAATTAATTTTTTCTTAAGCAATTTTAAAACAAAAATAATCTTTCTGTGCATAACGTCTGTAATGGACATAATGTTATAAACTAGGATTCATAAATGATAAAAGATATGAAAATAAAAAGATATTTATTTGAGTACTTTTTCCTTTGTGTGTAAAAGGTAATGCATTTGACTTGTATGATTGTGTTTTAAGATTTGGATAGAACTCGTCAAAACAATTCAATGTCTTTAGAAATTACTTTGCTCTATTTTCACAATTTTTTCTCTTAAACTTTAATAAAGTGAAGTGAGGTTAACAGGTGTTGGAGCTGGTCTGCCTTTCGACCAACTGATAACTACCTCTAAGCAAACTTTCCTCAGCTAGCTCTTATCTAAGTTTCTGTAGCATGTTCCTCTGTAAACCTTCCATATGTTGGTCCATAGGTGAATTTGTTTTACTAATGCCAACATGGACGACAATTGGGGAATTGCTCAGGATATATATATATATATATATAGATAGATAGATAGATAGATAGATAAATTTTCTGTGCCCATTTGCCAAGCTCATTCTTGATTTAGTGGGTTCTCGAGGTCTTGCTTTGTTTGAAACTTAAAACTTTTTTACTTCTTAGTTTAACTTCTCTATCCATGTCCTGGTTATATCATGTTTTATGACTGGTTCTGTTTACCTATTGCTGCCTTGATGATGCAAGATGGGATGGTGTAAGTTGGAAAATTTTGGTCAAATGACTCCACCAGTGTTGTACTTGATAACACATTCATATATATTAGTCTTAGTTGTAGATATACCTATATTTATCCATGTTTCTCACACTTCTGATCTTTCTCATGTTATTATTGTCAATAGAGCATACATTTCTGCTGCAAGAAGAGTAGTTCCTTCTGTTCCAAGGGAGCTAGAGGAGTATATTTCTACTGCTTATTCCAGCATTCGGCAAGATGAAGCTAAATCAAATGCACCGCACTCTTATACTACTGTCAGAACGCTTCTTAGCATTCTTCGGATATCCATTGTATGTTCTACTTTGTCTTCTGATACCAGTTTTATTTTGTATTCTTCAAAAAGTGACGATCATGAAGTTAATTGCTTTTATGTACTAGCAGTGTACTAGAAATATGTGTCAAGTAGTATTGTGCAGTGAGATTAAGTTCGACCGAACTCATATTGCCCAAATCCAAAAAGAAGGGGCTTTTTGGAGGTTTGAAACCTGCCCAAAATCAATTCGGCTTGGATTATAATTTCCAAAATTCCTTGCAACCCCAACCTCAAAGACCTGAAACCTGAGCCACAACAGCACCCACCAAATTTTCAAGTAACCCAATTATTTTGAGTCTGTTGTCCAGGTACCATTTTGTTTCACACGAGAGAATAAGATTATAAGATAGAAAAAACTCTTTTTCCCCTTTTTTGGAAAAAAACGCTATTTTAAAACAATTATATAATAATGTTGTTTCTGTAAAGGGAAAAGGAAAGGAAAAGAAAATAGTGTAAAACTTCTCTACCTGGCGAAACTTGTATGATAAAAGTAAACCCAGCTCGAACATGAAATTTACTTGAAACTTGAGAGCAGGTGTTAAATCTCTTTAAAGCATGCTGTAAATTTGGGTGGGGGTGAAAATCTAAGAACCTTCCTAACCCGGCCTGTGCACACCCCTAATGTGAAGTATCCTTAGATATAAGCATCTAAGTATTATTTAAGAATTTCAGGAATCATAATCTTTGGCTCTTTACAGGCTCTAGCAAGGCTTCGATTTTCGGCAACAATTGCTCAGAGTGATGTAGACGAAGCACTGCGATTGATGCAGATGTCAAAATTCTCTTTGTACTCTGATGATCGCCAGAGATCTGGCTTAGACGCCATATCTGATATTTATTCAATTTTGCGAGATGAAGCTTCAAGGACAAACAGCATGGATGTGAGCTATGCTCATGCGCTCAATTGGATATCCAGAAAGGTTAGTTTCTCATTTTTTGCTTCAGCCCTTTCTCTAAAATCTACTCATTTTTTTGTTGAGATTGCTTAAGATCTAAGTTAAAATACAATAAATTACCAAGCATTTTAGCTCTTGTGTGCTTTTAGTACTTGTTATAGATTTCAATATAGTGTACAACAACAACAAAACCTTCATCTCCAACTTTTGGGGTGTTTAAGGTCATTTACAAGAATCCTTCTTTTCCACTGAAAATGTACTGATTGATTTTAGAATTGTTTGGTGTGAACTAGATACTGTGGCTCACTACTGAACAGTGAAAACACAATAACTATCAGACCGTAAGCATTCCAGTAATGATATGGTATCAACTAATCTGAACCATGTATCGAACTTGGCGAAATAGGCAGGGGACAGGGCACCTCATAACTCCCTAGATGTGCATTCACCTTCCCTCCCCCATGACTCAAATTCATTAAGGTGAAAATCCTAGAACCCAAAAGTGTACCCAAGAAATCTAATCCCAAATCTTAAAATTTTCATTATAACCAAAAATCCTACATTTTGCACTGGATTGCTTGTCTATATAATTATTTCGTGGTCGTTTGATTGCAATGAGCACCATTTTAAGGGTATTCTTAATGTAATGCATGTTTGTTTCTGTGAGAGGGTTTTGGACTATATTTTGTTGTAGTCATTGAATATAGATATTGAACCTGTTTCTTAGATATTGTGGTTCTCTCGTCGTTATTTATTAACACACACACACACAAATCCCCCCCCCCCCCCCCCCCCCCCCGCGCATTTCTGACTATTCCCTTTTACCTATATGGGGAGAAATTCTCATATACTTGATGAACCTGCAGGCCACTACAGCAAGGTTCATCATATAAAATTTATTTGGTTGCAATTCCATTTCTATCTATTCTCCAGTTGCCATGTAATTCGACTTGCACACAACTACAATTGCATTGAGACTTGTGCTGTTGCATGCAACCAAACAACATTGGAAAGAGAGAAAAATGATTCTTAAGTCGAGTCACATCTAAAGAAACTTAGCTTATGCATGCATCTTACTATCTTTCCAATATGAGACTAAATACCACTCTTTTGCTCTTGCCAATTAAATGTATCAGACAGCTACGATACAATCTCAATGTGGCTCATAATCACCATAAATGACATCTTAGTTTCTCAAAACCTACAACATTTTAAAAAATGAATCAAGTCCAGCAAATAATGCAACAATACCGTGATGATCAAGAGTGGATTCAAGTCCTGGCCTTGTCAAATCGTGTGCTAACAGTGGCTCCAAGCACTGTCAAACATCCATACCAGAGGCTTACTAAACCATGGTTTATGACACTATCTATTGGGTACAAAGGCCCACCAGAGGGTTAGATGTATTGCTTAGTAAGCTTGGAGCCACATTGATCCAAAAGGCGCACTTCTACTTGAGTACGAGTTTAGTAAATATTGCAATGTTGTCTGACTCTTATGGTTTGACATGATTTTTATAATACTAGTTTTCTGATATTATCACACAGATTTAGTAGCCTCCATTAGAAAGAGTGATTTGATAAGTATAGAGGGTAGAGTTAGGGGTAGGGGAAGATCTAAACTTAGAGTGGAAACGGTGAGAAAAGATATGATAGCTTGTGGCCTTTATAGAAGATATTGTGCTAAACCGAGCAAAATGGAAAACCAGGATTCATGTACCGACCCCAACTAGTTGGAAAAAAAGGTGGTGTTGTAGTTTTCTAATATTATGTTTCTAGTAACATACTATTGCAGTCCAAATGTTGAAAGTTTTTTTCGCCCATTTACTCCTTTCTGGAACTTCCCAACACAATTGAGCAAGGAAATGTTTCTTATTCTCTATTTACTAGAAATTATTTATTTCTAAAAATCATATGGTTATCTTTTCCCCTTTGTTGTTTTAAAGATGAATGGTATCTTTCCAATGTTCCTATGGGATCTTCCATTATATTGTGTGGAATATGCTTCAAGCAGAAAACATGGACATACCTGCCTTATTTGGTGTAGAAACCCTTTGACGAAAACTCTTCTTATGTTAAGAGAGATAGCAGCTATCATTGACATTATATTTTTCTGGCTTTTATCTGAACAGGGATATAGTGAAGCTCAGCTGAAGGAATGTTTAGAAGAGTATGCTGCACTGAATGTATGGCAAATTCATCCTAATACCTTTGACATCCGGTTCATTGATGCCTAATATTCAGCTGCCATGTTAAGATTTTTACATGCATGTTGCCATGTAATCCTATGAAGGACTTAGTTGTGGAATCTCTGCTCTGCTATCTTTCAATCACTGTTCTCTAGTTTAACATCCACAGTAATCAGAATTTTCAAGACTGGTGTCGAGTTTAATGTTGTAATCTCTTTGAGCTTGTTGAGATTAATGATGTATTCTTGAGCTTGCTGGTTATTAAAACATTCTCTTATCAACTTGTAATTTCTGAAGATAATCTCTCACTTTTTATACCTGAATGCTGGCGTTTTTATTCATTTAAGGAACGATTACATCTCTTCAACCTAAGTGAATTGGTGCTCACGGAAGTTCTTATTTGTGCTTCACAACGTTAGCTCTATTATATTTGTCATAGGAAAGGAAGAACAGAGGAGCCTACTGATATCCTTTCACACTCTTAATCGAGGTGTGAACTTTAGCAGTAAGAACTCTGCTATCTTTGTAAATTAATGATTTACCAAAGTGTCCCCGACTTTTAATTGTTTTGTTTTGATAGCTCCCGAATATGATAGCCACGAAATATGAGGTCAAGTCAGGCTGGAGATTATTGATTCATCCTCACGCAACCTTGGAGGACTGATATGTGAAGAATTTCTCAGGCTGCTCCAGATACAGTTCATGTGAGGACTGTATCAATTTTTTCCCCTTGAAATGGAGCTTCTAATTTTTTTTGAATATTAGGGAAGCGATTGTAGATATCCCAGAATTTCTCCTATATAGCTTCTTCTTCCTCTCCCCCTTTCCATTGAATTAAAACTTCGGTTGTTGCTAGTCTCCTTTTGTTTATCATCCTGTGGTTGAGAACCTTGGCAGGCTCAAGCAATTCAGCATGAAAGTATACTGGGTGTGTGGTTTGTAGCTTGCTAGGATCCCCACATGCTGTTTGAGTTGTGACACAAAAAACATCATGAATCTTCACAGTTGGAGGAAGCTGCAAGCGATAAGCTACTGCCCCCACCTTCTCAGTCACCATATAAGATCCATAGTACAAATGTGACAATTTGTGCCCCCCCCCCCCCCCCCATCCCCTCTCTCTCCCGCAGACACACAGATCTGCCTATAGGGTTGGAGTTTCAAATAAGAATAATTCCCAATTACCAAGCTCTTATCTCCTCTGTGTTTATTAGCTAGTGACTTCATCCCAGTTGAGCCTTGATCAAATTATCCTTGAGTATTTGTAGAGTGCTATTTCTCTAAGTCAAACAATCTTCAACCTCTTGAGATCTTGCAGTATGAGGTGTGTATGTCAACAGGGTTGGGGGAGGTTTACCATAGAGTACTCGATATGGCGAAAGCTTGGTAGCACTGTTGATGTTGGTGTTATGCCAATACTCAGCCCTTGCGGCATGCTTACCCAACTATTTTTCTTATCTGCACAAAAACACCTAAGATAAGACTTCAAGATCATGTTTGTGACTTCAATTTGGCCATCGGATTGTGGGTGAAATGAGGTATTAAGACCTGCATAAGAAAAAATTCCTTCCAAAAATGTGCTGATGAAGATTGCATCTCGGTTACTATGGACTTTGGGACCCCATATAGCTTGATAATGTGGTTCACAAACACCTCAGCTATCTGCCTTGTTGTGTACACATGGCTTACTGCAATAAAATGGCTGTACTTAGAGAGCCTATCTACCACTACAAGTATAGTTGTCTTACCGGAGCTTTTGGGGAATCCATCAATAAAATCCATTCTAATTTCTTGGAAGAGGATGAAGTAGGCCTGCTAGTGACTGGCTGACATATTTTCTTCGCTGGCATGTATCACACTCCTGAATGAATTGCTTGCCCCTCTTCTTCATGCCTACCGAGTGTGCTACTTGCTTGAGCTTGTGCCAAGTTTTTTCAAACCCTGAGTGGCCCCCTTGTACAGTGTCATGGTGGAGATTTAAGAGCTGTTGAGTCACTAGAAATGAGGAATTGAGGTTTACTCTTTCCTTGTAATATATCAAACCATGTTGAGTGGAGTAAATGGCAGTAGAAAGTTCCTCGGTAGCTATCTTGTTTAAAACCCCTTGGTAATATGGATCATGCTCAACTTCATTCCTGAGGTCCTCTAACCATTTGGCATGCACTTGTAACTGAGGATCTTCATACATTCTCGACAAGTTGTCTGCCCCCACATTATCCACGCCCCTATTGTATTCTACCACATATTGATACCCATGGAGCTTCCATAACCAAGTATACTAAGCTTCGGTATCTAATCTTTGCACCAAAAGATGCTTAAGGGGCTTATGATAAGTTTTTATAACAAATTCCCTACCGAGGAGATAATGTTGCTAATTCTTTACTGCCAAAATAATTTCTAGCATCTCCTTCTCGTAAGCTGATAGGTGTCTCTTCTTTCCCTTGAGCTCCATGCTGAGATAAGCTATATGGTGCCTTTGTTGCATGAGTATTTCCCCAATTCCTGACCCCACCTCATCGTATTCTAACACAAAATTTTCATTGAAGTAGGGCATCATGAGCACTGGAGGAGTTGTCAAGGCCTTCTTCAGATTTTCAAAAGATTTTTGTGCTTCTTTGGACCATTTGAATGCCCCCCTTTTGTGTTAGGGCCACCATGGGTGCTACAATTGATGCATATTTGGAGATAAATTTGAAATAGTATCCCGTAAGGCCCCAAACCCCCCCTCAATGCTTTGAGAGACTTAGGGATAGGCCAAGCTTGAATTGTCACCACTTTATTAAGGTATTCTTCCACCCCATCTAATGATACGACATGACCCAAATTAACCACTTCCTGCAGCCCAAATACATGCTCATCTTCGCAGACAGTGAGTGATCCCTTAGCAGTTGCAAGACCACCCTCAAATGAGAAAGATGTCCAGTCTTACAATAGACGAGTATGTCATCCAGATATACAAGTACAAACCTTCTCAAATGTGCCTTAAAAACTTAATTCATGAGGGATTGAAAGGTGGAGGAAGCATTAGTTAAACCAAAAGGCATAACTATGTACTCATAGTGTTCTTCGTGAGTCTTGAAAGCAGTTTTGGGATTGTCATCTTCAACCATTCATATCTGATGATACCTGCTTCTCAGGTCTAGCTTGCTATAATACATGGCTCCATGCAACTCATCTAGTAGCTCATCAATGATTGGGATTGGGAATTTATCCTTAATAGTCATCTTATTCAAGGCACGATATTCAACACACATTCTCCATGTGCCATCGTGTTTCTTTACCTTCACCACTGGAGATGCAAATGAGCTCGTGCTTGGCCTGATAATACCCGATTGCAGCATCTTTTTCACCAACCTCTCTATTTCATTCCTTTGGTGTCATGGGTATTTGTACAACCTCGAACTCACTGGTTGAGCATTGTTGTGGAGGGTGATATTATGATCATGAGCCTTGGTCGGAGGAAGGTAGGTCTTCTCTTGGAAAGATTATCATAGGGGTTTGGTATCGATTCAGACCCAATGTTAGTTGGGAACAAGTGGAGGAGTGGTGTTGAAAATTGGTGAAGAGAAGAGAAAAATCCATAATTCATATTTTGAAGAGTTTTGCCTTATATGAGTTTGTCCTTATATGTATGCGATACAAATATGTGAACTTATTTAGTCCCACATACAAGGAATTGTTGGATGTTGGATGTGAAGTTCCTTATATATAACAATCCCCTTTATGGTAATTTAAAGAGTACGAGGAGCTATTGGATGTAAGGATGGAGTATACCTGGTTTTTACCAAGTGTAGGTGTGGGCCTTGGGCCTTGACTGGTTAACTGATGTGATAAAGATAATATCTTATCTTTATTTTTCGGTTTTAACGGATTGCAGATATTTTGCACTGTTGAAAGATACGTGGGAAAGTGGGTGATAAAATCTCTCCTACTTTGCTACCCACTTTCTCTCTTACCTTGCTACCTACTTTATCCCATATGTTATGTATTCAGATAAGGGATGTAGCCAGAAAAAACACGCGCTTTCCAAAATGAATCATATATCTTCTCTCTTTCTCTTCTTCTTGTTCCTAATGTTTTGTTTATAGGTTCTTTGAGGCTCCAATTGAAGGACACATGAGTTTTGGAGTGTGCATACGCCAGAGTTGCTTACCGTTGTATCCTTTGTCCGATAACCCTATGCACCGGTATAGTGGGGGAGATCTTTTCTTTAAGGAGAGTCAGTGCACGATTCGGTCCATTTATAAACATTAATTTTATTTCTTTCTTTTGTTATCTTTACCATGTTCTGGTTGGTGAATTTTGGATTTGCTTTTGGATCCTTGTTGTTCTTTATCAACATATTTTTTCCCTTCCTGATTTGTTTATGTTATCATGCTACATATTTATCAAGTGGAGACTCACAACATATCTGTCACGCCCCGCTTCCCAGAATACGGGAACACATGCACGTAACTGAGGCCCAGCGAATGATATAAGTACGCCAACTCATATCATCCATAAGCTGTACCAGTCTTAACTCAACAATATGACAAGGAAATAATCACAACCACGCATAAATACATAATCTGTAACCCCTGTTTTCGTTAAATTGTATTTTCAAGTATTTTACCGTATTTTAAATTAAACTATTAATTTAATATGATATTCAAACTATTTTGTGAAGCCCAATATTTGATTGTTCAACTATTTTAATATGAAATATTTTGGAACCCAATTTTATTTATAAGCTAATTGTTTAAATCAAACTCAATGGTCTAATTATTTATTTTGAGCCCAATTCCATATTTTAATTAAATTGTTTTGAGCCCTTAGACTAAGCCCATCCTCTATTGGGTCTTGAACCACTAGCCCAAACCCAAACTTTCTTGTTGACCAGATCAACAAATCCCTATGGTTTGAAATTTGAAACCCTGCTTTTGAGCCCTATAATTCCTCTTTATTATGTGACTGTTGATAACAACTTCAATGCTTTTTAAACCTCCTCCACAAAATCAGCTATTTCACTGATTTCACCCCGTAAATCCTCTCCCTAAAATCTCTCCCTTCCTTATAATTATATTCCTTTTATCATATATTATAATGTATATCTCTCTCTCCTTCTCTTCTCTGTTAAAACCAAACAAAACCCAACTCAACCCATCGCCTCCCGTCGCCACTAGCTCCGCCACCTCTCCCCGCAACTCCCAACTTCTCCCCCTGAGTTCCTCCATCCCCGCTCGTCGAGCGCTCACCGTTCGCCGCTCCCAGTCGCGCGCCGTGCCTGAGTTCTCCTCGCCACCGTCTTCAATCCACTGGGCGTCTTCAACCTCGAAGCTTCGCTGCCACCATTGCCAGCGCCGCACCCCGCCGCTCTAGCCAGCCATCGTCTTCACCCTCGTCGACGCCATCCACCCCGAAGCCCTCTCCGTCTCCTTGCTTGAACACCGTCGTCTTCTTCGTTCGTTCTCCAGTCGAGCCAGTCCACAGTCGCCGTCGTTCCCCGCTCGACCTCCGTCGCACCGCAGCCTCTTCCTCTACCTCCCGCAGTCAACCTCCGCCATTGTTACCGCTCGTTCCTGCTCCCTCGTTCGACAGCTCACCACCCGAACGGCCTCAACCTCCGCCGCCGCTCACCGGAGTCGTAGCCCTCTTCTCCCGCTCGCCCTCATCGATCGCAGCCCGCCCACTTCTCCCGTTCGCTCCCTCGCTCTCTCTCTTCTATCTCTCTCTCTGTTCTCTGTGTTCTGAGAAGAAGAAGAAAACAGATCAGTGTTTTTGATTTTGACCGTTGGATCTTCCGTAAAGTATGATTTGATCAGATTTGATCCTTTCAGCCAGATCAGATCTCGTCCGTCCACCCGATCGTGATCCTCAGCACAGATCCAAGCAGATCCAGCCGTCCGACCGTCTCGATCTTGATCTTCCATCAAGATCCGCTCCGGATCCAACCTTGTGTGGGTGTTTGTACGTGTCCCGTACGTGCTTGTGTCCGTACTAGTGCCTCGGGATTCTCATCCCGTAATGGTTCGTGTTCGAATTCACCATCGTTAAGGCAAGTATCTCTTGTACCATTTTATTTTTCTAGTACAAGCCTTTGTAAAAATACCGCAAGTATGTTATTTCTTGACTCCAATTCGCATTCATAAGTCGAATTGACACCCGTTTTCATTCCTAATCCGCCGATCCTGTATTCACACGAGATCGTGAATACTTTGGTATCCCATGCATGACACGAACACCACAAATAAATACAAACATATGAACTTTTAGGGATTCTACATATTGTTGCGAAATGACTATTTTGCCCTTGATGATTATTTAAGTGTTCCATATTATCCCTAAAATTTTAATTAGTTTTATACATGTAATTAGTCACTTATTAGTTGCAATATTATTTTATATGACCCAAAAATATTATGGACCCATATATGAAATAACAAAATAGACCCATATATGTAATAATAAATTATACCCAATTATGACATTAAACTACATGTTTCACATCTCATTACTTAGAACGTATTTGCATGCAAAATTCCTTGTTGTTCCCTGTCCATATCCCGACATCGTTCTCATTGCATTATGATTGTGTCAACAAAATTAATAAAAGTAATAAGCCGGGGTTTAAGGGAAAGATTTAAGTAGTGGGCAATATAGAAGAGCGTACTCGGACGGGAGCTCGTGGTTTCCCGATGCAAGTTGCAATTACAAGTTGCAAGATTGCGAATGACAAGTTTACATGTTTGCACGTTACAAGTTTACACTCTACATGTTCCACGTTACAAGTTTGCACGTATCTTTGATACAATATTGAATGTACATGTTTTCCCGAGTACGTGACCTATAAAACCCACCACTAAATCTAAACGAAATTGTATTGACTGTAGCAACCATGTAATAAAAATATGGGGTGCATGAAGTGCTACCTAGATAGAATCAAGACATTAGACATAAGAATAACACGTGCATTTTCATGATCCAACTATATGTTACATGTTCACGTTGACTCGATACTTGTTTACTTGTACATGTTTTACACGCCACTTGTTTCATATTGACTTGTTCATTCCATGTTACTTATTGCAATTTCCCTTACTTTTGATTCCTTGTTCTTTCCCTGTTTTTCTGTTGTTTTGTTTTACATCTGTTCCCTTAGCTTGTACTCCCCTTGCGGCCCGTAACTTGTATTAACGGGTCTCCTTGTTTCCCTTTTCTTTTCTGTTATTATAATATACTTGCAGGCCCGAATGGAGAGTTACCAGAAGGAGTCGCAGACCAAGTGTTCTAGTTTATCATTAATATGTCATCTTTAGTTGTATTTTATTTCATAAAACTCTTTATTGTAATCCGGGCTTGTTTGACCCGTAATAATTTGTAATTTCCAGTTGTTGGTTATATTTATGGACTATATCATGAATTTCCATTATCATATTGTGATTTAAATGCCTGCGTGGATTGTTTTATTATATTGTTGTTGAGTTTACTTGTACAGCTTATGGATGGTGTGTTCGCACCATTCGCTGGGCCTTAGTCTCGCGCCCGTATTTCCATATTTTGGGAAGCGGGGCGTGACATAATCACATAAACAAATACTTAGACTAAATATGCAATAGTCCAATTTAATAACCAACAACTGGAAATAAACAACAAATACCTTCTGGCAAGCTCCTGCTCCAATCGTAGAAGAACTGCTCACCAATGCCTTCTGGTAATTCTCCTTATGTACCTGTACTTGTTTATCTAAAAAGACAGAATAATTTATCCTAAGAGCAAGTACGGACAGCAAGTAGTGAAAAGCAGAGAATAAGGGAACAAGGTTCGTCAAGGAATATGAATCAAGATCAAATTACAAAAGCAATAACGGTATCAATAAACAATGGTCACGATCAAGTATATACGTGTCAACTTAGGTTTATTAGTATTTTATTTTCCTATCTAGTTCACTTACTACTGCGCCCCATACCACAGGTTTGGTGTACGCAAAACAGTGTACGTTTTAGACATAGTGGTGAGATCTACAGAGCGTGTACTCGGTGTAACACGATAACAAGATAACAAGATAACAAGATAACAAGTTAACGAGTTCACAAGTAATTCTCCACCTTCCATGTCAATATTCCATGTAAACAAAAAGAGCCCTACCGAGTACATTTTCTGATACTATCCACTACTAAGTCAACCCTTATTAACCCCGGCTTGTTTAGTATTTTATTAAGTCATTCATGTTCATGCAAGTGTGTATAAGAATGGCAGGGGATGATAAGAATGCAGCAACATGATACAATGCATAATAATGTACATGAAGTAGTGAATCTGAAAGCAGCCGACACAGTAACACTAAAACAACGATAGCTCATGGACTACAATTCAGAATTTGAAAATTCTGAATGATATTGACAACTAGATACTTAGGGCTACAATTCATCTTTATATAACTTGTGTTAATTCTTATGGTAACATGGTCAAAACCTTTGTGCAAAACAGAACATGCAGCAGGAATTCATAAAATGTCATCACATATATGTTCATCAAAGTGGATAATCAACATGTTATTGTATCATGAAATATATTAACACTAATGTACAGCAATTAGAATGAATTTTTACAGTGTACAAGTCAATTTATCGTGTCATAGTCTAAGTCACAAGATCTCAATCAATCAACATGTATTCGATCTCAATATATTTTCCTCATATGCAAGTTCTAGTCAATTTGTTCATGTCGTGTGTGTATATAGGTTTGGGTTTGAGTCAATAGATAATAGTACGATGTCAAGAGTACATCGGGTTAGCTCATGTAAACCCTCGATACTCCCAATGAAAGTACACAAAGCAGCATTACGATAATTGAAGGGAACTACTTGTGGGAGATCAATAAACTTGAACTAGAAAAATTAAATGAGTTCAAGTAGACTTACCTTTTGTAGACGATTAGATTAGTCCGAATATGCGAGAATAACGGGATCGGAATCCCGGGCAACACTCCAAGAGTACGTCCGAGACGCGTGAAATCCAAACCAGCAAAGCAGCAAGACGCACCGGATCTAAAAAACAGCAAACAACAACTATCGGATCCCAACCCACACAACAGCAACACACCAAAACAACCAATCCCCTTCCCGCACAATAGCAACCAACAACACACCGGATCAAGATCCCCCCTACTCCATAAAACACCATACACCAAAACCCACCACTTGTTGTCTCTCTTCTTCCCAAGTGTGATAGAGAGAGAGATGGCGGGAGAGTGGTCGGCGACGCTCGGGATCAAGGCGACGACACCACGGCGGGGCAATGGCACTGATGATGGCGGCATTGCGATCGAGAAGCGACGGCAACGGCGAGGGCACGACAAGGAGTGGCTCTGTTCACTCCGAAAACAGGGGAGACGAGAAAGCGACGGAGGTTCGAGTGTTCCACGGTGAATACGATGGGTGAAGGAGCCTTCGGTGGATGTCGGTGTGTGCGGAGGTCGGAGGACGAGCCCGGTGGTGCGACTGGACGAGGACAACAATGATGGCAATGGCAGAGTTGGTCTGATAAGGAAGATGACGAGACGACGACGACGGCGAGGTTGGGCGGGGCTTCGATGAGAGGCGCTCGGGGTGAGGAGACGAGCGAGGAAGATGAAGTGGGGTGCACAGCAAGGGATAGGGAGGAGCGGCAATGGCGGAGGAGAAGAAGGCTGTCAAGGTTGAAGGTGGAGTTCGGTGATAATGGCGGCTCGACGGGGGTGCTTCGGAGGTAGCAATGGCGACGAGCTCGATGAGTTCGAGCGGACGCGGCACAATGTGGTGATCGGAGGACGAGCTCGGTGGAGGAAGAAGGAGGTGTTAGGTTTTGTGAGAAATTAACAATTGGGAATTAGGGTTTATATCTAGATCTAAGTTGCTTGAGATATTCACCCTAGGTATCAAGATTCGAATACCTAGACTGCTATCACAAGCCAGTATTTATCTCTAAATACTGGTTTGGGTATCGGGTTATAAGCCCACAAACCTGCGTTCCAATATCCAATCAATTGTACGTTCAATACACGTGTTACTCATATGCACAAGTAATATTAATATAGAGAGAATATATACCAATATATCTAACAATCTCCTCCTATATCCTCAATATATAAAGTACAAGATTATCTCATCGGTTTAATATAAAACTGACTGGCTGATAGCGGTCCATAAAAGAAAAGCATCATAATGGTATAGTTTCATAAGAACCAAAATAATTATAAAACTGAATAGTTCAATCAAGACTAAACCAATATAATTAAATAGTTCCAAACCATATCCATTTCGGAATAGTTCACAAAGACTAAACCAATAGATTAATAAACTATAGTCTCAAAACTAAATAAAGCAAATAAACTTCAAACCAAATAAAAGAGTTTTAAGCTCTAAAAAGCAGTCTTAAACTCAAAAGAAGTTTTATTAAGCAAGTGACTGGCAAAAGAAAATTCCTGCATGCTGCTTCATGATTTCTCCTCCATATCGAGCAAGTCATCATCTTCAAAATCGAGATCTAAGATTCCATCTCCATTATCTTTGCTAGCATATGTTGCTCAACATTGCAAATAAGAATTTCATGAGTCATTTCTCTTTGAATTCAAACAAATTGCATAAAAGTATCTAGTTCAAACAAAAGAACTTAGTACAATTCAAATTGGCTAGCAAGATTTTAACACAAGCATCACATTCAAGTATCTTTAACAAATAAAGTACATGAACTTTATAGTTTCTACACAAGAACCATACTATGTTTCATATTGGAATGAAAAGACCGTCGTTTCAATCATGGTTTAACATTGAATCATCAAAATTGAAATGAAATATGTATCCATAAAAGACATATCATCAAAATTGGAATGATATTTAAGACAATTTAATTATCAGAAACATATCGACAAGTTTTCATGTTTCGTATTGGAATAATATGATTATTCTAAGTAAATTCTATAGATTTATGATACCAACAAAATTGGAATGACATTATATATCTGTGAAATTTATGTGGAATCATCAAGATTATCTAAAACACGTTAACTATCAAATTGATGCTTAAGTTTGAACTTCTCTATGGCTGTTCTAATTATCAAAATAACTAGGTGTTAAATCCCTTATGACTTAATGGCTCTTAACCCCATTTTCCCTACAGTTTTGACAATTAGACCCCTTTGTAATCCCTTAGTAAGGGCATCAACCACATTCTGTTTTGATCTCACATCAATGAAGGTAATAATCCCTTGCTTAATGAGATAGTTCAACTTTGCCTGTCTAAGACCGACAATTCTTCTCTTACCATTGTAAAGAGAATTAGTTGCTACAGTTTTTGTAGCTTGGTTGTCGTAAAGCAAGCTAAGAGTGGTTACTTTAAACCTTCTCAGTGGAATATATAGCAACAAGTCTCTCATCCATTCTGCTTCTTCACCAGCACAAGATAGCACAAAGAGTTCAGACTCCATAAATGAGAATGCAATGCTTGGTTGCCTTTTAGATTTCCATGACACAGCTGTTCCTCCTAGTGTAAACACATAACCACTAGTAGATCGATTTTCACCAAGTTCTGTGCACCACGATGCATCAGAATATCCTTCCAAAACTAAAGGATGTCTAGAGTAGCACAAAGCTAACTCTTGAGTACCACACAGATAACCCATTAGCCTCTCAAGGGTATTCCAATGTGACTTACCGGGATTACTAGTGAATCTGCTAAGCATGCCAACCGCAAAGCCTATGTGTGGTCTAGTGCAGATCATTGCATACATGAGACTTCCAATTAGTTTGGAATAATCCAACTGTCTCATTGTTGCACCAACGTTAGGTGTCAACTTATTGTTGTAATCATAAGGTGTTTCAAACCTTTTGCAATTACTGTATCCCCACTTTTGTAACACATTATTGATATAGTGAGATTGACTAAGGAGTATACCTTGCCTACCAAAACTCACTCTCATACCTAGTATAGTGTCCACAACACCTAGGTCCTTCATGCTGAATTCTTTAGATAGCATTGTTTTAACTTCAACTACAGTTAAGAGGTCGCTTCCAACAACAAGCATGTCATCAACATACAAGAAAATTATAGCAATTTTATTTGATAGATCACGAAAATAAAGGCATTTATCAGAATTACTGATTCAAAACCTAAGTCTTTATTGTTGTATCCAATTTTTCATACCAAAGTTATGGTGCCTGTTTTAATCCATACAAAGATTTTACCAATTTGCAAACTTTGTTCTCTAAACCTTTAAGTACAAAATCTTCATGTTGATTCATGTAGATTTCTTCATTAAGATCTCCATTTAGGAAAGGAGTTTTAACATCCATTTGATGAATAACAAAATTTTCAATGGATGCAAGGGCAAGAAGAATCCTTATTGTAGCAATATGACAAACAGGTGAGTAAACATCAAAATAGTCTACCTCACTTTGTTGAGTATAACCTTTAGCTACTAGTCATACTTTATACTTTGCTACAGACCCATCTGGATTAAGTTTCTTCTTCAAAACCCACTTGTTTCCTATGGTTTTAGCCCCTTTTGGCAGATCAACTAATTTCCAAGTTTTATTTTGTAATAAAGAATCCATTTCAACATCAATAGCCTCTTTCCAAAGTAAACAATCCCTAGACCAAAGAGCTTCATTCACACTAAGTGGATCAGCCAACAGTGCATAAGTTACAAAATCATCACCATAGGTTCTAGGTGTCTTATCTCTGATGGAGGTTCTTCTAGGCTCGACTTCATTTGTAATTTCAGTGTCAAGTATGCTAGGTCTAGATTCTGTTTGTGAATCATTGACTAAGTCTGTGTTGCCAGATAGTGTTATGCATTTGTCTTTGATGAACACATCTTCAAAGAATTCTGCATCTCTAGATTCAATTATCTTATTGAGAGATAGGTCATAAAATCTGTATGCCGCACTATCAACTGCATTTTCTAGATACACACAAGTATTTGTACGAGGTCCTACTTTAGGCCTTTTAGGGTCTGGTATTCTAACAAAAGCAATACAACCTCATGTTTTTATTTTATTAAAACATGGTGTGTGTTTATGCCATAATTCATAAGGTGTTTCACACAGTTTAGACTGTGGTAACATATTAAGAATATTATTAGCAGCCAATGCAACCTCTCCCCAAAAGCTCGAAGGCAATCCAGTAGTCAATAACATAGAATTCAACATTTCTGTGAGTGTTCGTTTCTTTCTTTCGGCTATACCGTTTGACTGTGGTGATTAGGGTGCTGTTGTTTCATAGATAATGCCAAGTGAAGTGCAAAATTCTCACCTCTATCAGATCTGAACCTTTTTATTTTAGCATTTAACTGATTTTTGACACGGTCTTTAAATTCTTTGAATTTATTAAGTGCTTCATCCTTTGATTTTAACAGATAAATATGACAATATCTAGAACAATCATTTATAAAAGTGATCAAATACTTCTGACCTCCTTGCGTCACAAAGTTTTTAAAGTCGCATATGTCAAAATGAATTAGTTCAAGAAGTTGTGTACTCCTAGAAACAGAACTAAAGGGTTTTCTAGTGATCTTTGTCTGAGCACACACTTCACACTTGTCATATCTTAAGGATGTATCAATTGGCAAATTAAAAGTTTTAGCAACAGCAAGTAATTTAATATAGTTTACATGTCCCAGTCTGTTGTGCCAAGTATAAGGGTTACACAGTTTTGAGCTAACAGCATTAATCACTTCATTTACTAAACTAAGTCTATACATGCCATTGACTAAGTAAGCACAACCAAAGTAGTATGAGTTAACAGATAAATAGCTCTACCACTTATCATAGAAACTACTATGCCAACATTATTCAGTAAGCTAATAGAAATTAAATTCTTTGCTAAAGCAGGAACAAATTTAACATCACGCAAAATTAAATTCTTACCTGATGAAAGACTGAGATTTGCAGTTCCAACCTGAAGCATCTTGACTGATTATCCATTCGCCATAGAGACGGACTTGTTTGCATCTTTGATATCAATTAGCAGGTTCTTATTGTTGCAAGCATGGCATGTAGCCCCCGAGTCCAACAACCAACTAGTAGAGGCACTGACTTTATCGTCACCAACAACACACAGAAAGTTGGTGGGTTCAGTGTTGCCCTCTAATAAGTTCACCGTTTCATTGTTAGGTTGTTCTCTTTTGGGTATCTTACATTCAGTAGCATGGTGACCCCACTTCCTACAGTTGTAGCACTTCCCTTTCTTTTTCACAATCTTTTTAGTGGCTTCTAACTTGGACGGTTCACCCTTAACTTTATTAAGCTTGTTCTTCTTAAACTTAGGAACATATTTGGTATTGGTTAGCACATTAGCATGAGAAATTTGTTTCTTAGCCAACTCCAAATTTATCCTAGTTCTTGTCTCATCCTTTACTTTAATACATCGTTTGAGTTGTGCAAGCTTAATTTAATTTGGCAGTCTATACATTTCAGTCCTAAATGTAAGCCATGATGCAGGTAATTTAAAGATTATTGCTCCAGTAAGAAAAACATCACACACAATGATATCTTCAGTTTTCAATTTAGCTACTAAGTTTTTAAGATCAGTTACCTGAGGGAGAATGGCTTTCTCCTCTCTGAATTCAAAACTCATGAACTTATCAACCAAGTGAGTCTTGGAGACCTTCTCTGTTTAGTGGAAACTCTCTGCACAAGTCCTCATCTCTGATCCAAGTGGCATCATCCACATCTTCAGTACACTCATCATAAGTCGTTTGACAGGTATAAAAAATCTTCATGAATTTCATCCCATACTGTGCTTTCCTCTTCCAGCTATTGAATTTAGAACTACTAAACGCATCCAGTTTAGGAACCTCATACGGTCGATCATGTTTTTCCATCTCAAGGAATAAACGATGAGTTCCTAAAGTTCGAGAGTATGTTCTGAATTATTACTACACAAGTAATTTATAGAGAGAAGAGGATTTATCTGTAAATCTACTAACTAATAGTAAATGAATTAGATAAATTGCACGAATCTTAAAGTTTAGAAATACCAGATCTGATGATGAGATACAAAGATTCCCTTCACTGTCTTCTTCAAATTAGGGTTCCACACACACAGACCCAATCGGCCAAGATGAAGAAGAGAGAAGACGATCAGACTCGGTGCCTGAGGGGGAGGCTGCCGTCGACTGAGACCAGAGAAGAGAGGGGGCGAGAGCGGCACCGGCGAGTCGAGTCCTGTTGGATTCGTGAATCGAGTGCCTCGACTTAAGGTCGACACCTCGCGACGCGTCGATAGAGGAGGAGGCGACAGGCGGAGAGTGACTCCGACGATGGGTTATCGACGATCAGCGACAGCGACTCTTAGGGTTTCGACGAGATCCGACGGCTCCAACAAGATCTGACGAGATCTAACAAAACTCCGTTCTCCCTCTTAATTAAACTCATAAATTGATTAATACTATCTCAAGATTGTTAGGTTTTGTGAGAAATTAACAATTGGGAATTAGGGTTTATCTTTAGATCTAAGTTGCTTGAGATATTCACCCTAGGTATCAAGATTGGAATACCTAGACTGCTATCACAAGCCAGTATTTATCTCTAAATACTGATTTGGGTATCGGATTATAAGCCCACAAACCCGCGTTCCAATATCCAATCAATTGTACGTTCAGTATACGTGTTACTCATATGCACATGTAATATTTATGAAGAGAGAATATATACCAATATATCCAACAGGAGGAAGACGGGGGTCGTTCTGTTGGGTTTCTCTGTTGGGGAACAGAGGAGAAAGAGGGAGGCTGAGAGAGGGGGACGGGGAGAGAGAATAACGGGGAGAGAGTAATGGTAGGGGATTTGGGATTTAATAAAAATAATAATATAATATTGGGTAGTTAGAGATAGTGGGGGGTTGTAATTAGGGGGACGTGCAAATTGGGGGAATGCGAAGAGATTGTATACAGGTGAGTATATGGGTTTGTGGGTTTGGATTTAGAGTTAGAGTCTAATAGGAGATGGGCTTGGGTTGGGCTTCAATTAAATATAATAAATTCAATAATAACTGTTGGGTTTCTCATGAATTCAAAATAATCAATAAAATGATAGTATGGATTAACTTGGGCTTCAAAGTAAATAAATAAAAAGAAGAGAGACAATATTCTAGTTTGGAATATAAATTTGGGTTTCAATAGGAGATTCAAAAGGATTTAAATGCTTCGGAAATAATTTATACGGAAATTGAAATACAAGAATATATGGAGAAGAAAGAAAAGAAATGGAAATCCGTATAATCGGAAACAGGGGTTACAATATCAATCAAAGATGTGCGTGTTTCGTGAGATTTATCAGTTGCTACCTCTTTGTGGACATTGTGGACAGACGGGCCGGCCCTAGCCCAGGCCTAGCTGGGCCATCGCTCAGGGCCTAATTCAGGAGGGGGACCAATTTTTTTAAAGTATAATGGATTAGTGGTCTTATAATTAATATAATGGATTAATGGGTTTGTTATTAATTTTTAGGGGAGGGCCTAATTTAGTAAACTCTCTCTCTCTCTCTCTCTTTCTCTCTCCTCCAATGTCACATTGTCACTTTAACTTTTTCATATATATTTTTTTGGTCCAGACTCCAGCGTCTCTTCATCTTCTTCGGTTCTTCAAATTCTCTCTCTCTCTCTGACTCTGAATCCAAACGCTCCTCACCATTGGATCAAGGCCAAGTAAGGATCAACAAGATTGGCGGAGCCATTCTCTGTTTTGGGTGAGCGAGATTTGGCGATATCTTTGATTGGGAATGATGAGATTCTTTTTATGGCTAGAAATGTGATGTTGGTTTGAAATTTTTTGTGGGTTTTGAATGTATTGTGAGACTGAGATGTTGTGCTTTGGAATTTGGTGAATTGGAGTGATTGGTAGGTTTTTTATATTTGAAAATACGATGAAATGCAGTAAAGCTGTTTGAAGATTTGCATGAATGAAATTTGGAGAATTTGGGAGAAATTGATGTCTTTTATAGTTGCATTTTGATGGTTATTATTTAAGTTTAATGTTAAAAGGTTCCTATAAGAAAACCTTGATGTTTAAGTATTATGGGCTATGGTAGATATGTACATATAGACAAGAGAAGAAACTAATGACAAACAAGCATTTATTTAATTTTCTCGCCAATTTGTGTATATAGTTGAGATTTTAGGTTGTTCGTCATGAGATTGCTATCTACTGGTTGCAATTTTAGTTTGATGTGCAAGAACAAACCCAATAATCCATTATATTAATTATAAGACCATTAATCCATTATACTTAAAAAACTCTGGGCCCCTCCCCTGATATATATATATATATTTTTTTTTTGAAGAAGTTCTGAAGAGTGAAGATGCCGGAAGGGGACTAGGGGAGAGAGCAATCTCGTAACGAACAACCTAAAATCTCAACTATATAGACAAATTGGACCCAATTTTATTTTTCGCCAAGTGCCTCAAATACCTCAGGACCGGCCCTGTGGATAGAACATAATACTTTTTACTTCAACATTGTATATAGTAATTATTTTCCTACCATGATTCATAAACTCTTCTTCTTTATATTGTCAGGGGCAGGATCGTTGGGGAGTAGGAAGAGGCGAGGATACCAGGGGGGTTGAGCACGTAACTGAGCATGCATGGAGAGTAGGAAACGAGGGGGTGAGGGAGACTTTGTGGGGATCTGTGGGTTTGCGAGTTTTTCATGTTTAGCCTCTGCTGGCTCTTCCTTTCTTTATGTAGGATATGTGGCTAAATAAAAAAACCTCACCCAACTATTGTGCATTTTAAAAAAGTCATACTCAACTTTTTTTTTAAAAAAAAATCTCACCAAACTATGTTTATAGCTCAATTTTTTTAAAAAAAACCTCACTCACCCATGCCTGGAAAACATAGTTCGGTGAGGGTTTTTTTTAAAAAAAAGTTTGGTGTGATTTTTAAAAAATGCACAATAGTTGGGTGAGGTTTTATTGTATTTAGCCTTTTTAGATTGCTTTATTATTAGTTGATGAGTCCGAGCACATATTTACTCCCGGGGTTGTGGAGGAGTTATCTGTAGTATTGTGGTGATCTTTTGGACATCTGGGTGTTGTACTGATTTTCTTTTGCTTTATATATATAATCTTCATTAAAAATAAACATTTACATTAAAAGATATCTAAGCGCTTGTTGTGCAATTGATTCAAATGAAACATCAAATCCACTGACCAATATTTCCAAATCCTCTTCTTCAATATTAAGTACTTCTGTTTACTTCTAGATTGTCAACATTCATTACACTCAAACTTCAAAGCCCAGCATTCTTTAATCTTTGGTCAAAAGAGCTACTGTCGTAGTTAAGTGACACCTTGTGGTTTGAGTTACTTGGATTGTCCATGTAGGAAGAATAAAATCCTGTATTCTGATAGTATATGGTTGTGTATCTTACAAGAAAGAGAGCTGACCGGATTTTAAATGGATGTGACTGCTGATACTGCATTCTACCTTTATTTTTATTTTTATTTTTATTTTTATTTTTATTCTTTGTCACAAAATTTTAATTGGAACATGACGATTTAGCCATGAGCCCTCATCAACTCAGGCCGTAGTCCCATATGTATATATTAACCGGGGATACAGTGCAAGCAGCACTTCAATTTTAGACCTCTTGCTCAAAGAGGCTTACCACTAGGTTCTAGTGACACTCGTTTCCTATAATAATGATAACGGAAGGTTACTCCGGTAATCCCAACTACTTGTGTAGTACCTGAAGGCAATCAAACTTTTTCGGTTTTGCAGTATGAGTGCGCACTAGTGTAGGAAAAGTAAGAGTTTCTGTTCTGATAAAAATATCAGTCAATCTTATATCAACAAACAAACTATCAGGATCTGCATTTATCCACACTCCATGCCACCAATGGTTCTGACCTATGGAAAGCAGGAAGAAAGAAAAATTTCATAGATAACCTGATCATTTGACAGCTTGCAAAATTAAGATGAACTAAAACACATAGATATATTTGGTGTCGGTTTGATCTATAAGAAGAGGCACTTTAAGATAATATTTTGGCGTTAAAACATACAAATCAAGTACCCAGAGAGAAAGATGTCAGTCGAGCGAGAAAGAACCATGAAAATACAAACTTTTCCAGGGTCGATATAGGGTTCCCTTCAATCAGCAGAGACCCGTGCGAACAAACATTGTTCATAGAAATCGAGCTCACATTGTCACATCCATATCCTTCGAGTACATTGAATATTCAAGTTTCACCAATCAAATGTTTCATTCATCAAGAAAAGCAAAACACGTCGTCAACAAATGCAGTGTATCTAACTATACCCAGCAAACTGATCAGATTTTAACCAATAATACAATGTAAGAGGGAAGCAAGCAATTACCATTAATTATAGAATGGAAACCAAAATCAGTACAACTTCCAATGGCTCTTTATATTTGTCAATATCTACCACATATCCCCCTATATACAGTATCACTGTACAATAGTGCTCTTCAATCTCTTGAACCTAACAGCCCACAAAATATAGGGTGGTAGCTTTCATTTTTTTCAAATCAGTAAATTTTCAAGATATTTGACGGGAAATGATGCTGGGCCAATGAGCACAGCTTCATTGCTTGAAACTTTTGAAGTTGCAATCTCTTCAAGTCGCTTCCACTTAGCCTCTCGACTTGATTTGATATCCTTCTCTTTGGATTCGTCTTCCTCAAACTTCTTCATACACTCCTCAAATAGCTTCGGATCATGATCAGAGAATATCTTGCGGACGTTTAGTGTTAGGCTCTGCACAGCTTGGTTCCAATGCCCCCTCATGTTTCTTTCGAGTGCAGGAAAGATGATAGGCAGTACAACTTTTCGGTTATGTTTGATCAAATTTTCGATATGATCGTTGTTCCATAAGAACAAAGCCCTCTCTGCTACCTGCAAGAATAGGATAAAAGCAAAGTGTGATCAGTAGAGATGTGAATGCGAAAAAGAAAGGAATAACAACATCACAACAAAATTACAACCCATTGTTTAATAAAATGTTCTTCATCATAAAGAGTTTTTATATTCCCTGTTTCAAATTCAATTGCGCATGAATATATATATATATATACAACACCCTGTCAGTGAATGAAATAAAAGAATTTGCATAATCATCAGAAACCCACTTGACAACAATATCAAATGATTGAAACAAAAACATTTCAATACCTAAACATACACGCAACTGTCCTTTATCAAAAATCAATAACAAAGCAAAGACAAACCAATAATCAGACATAATAAAAAGTCATCAATAACTAACTTGGAGTAAAAGAAGTTGTTGAAGGAGTAAGTTGCAAGTAGCAGCCATCTATAAGTAGCAGCTTAGTCTGATTCTAATTTCGCTAATGGATATTTCTGATACGCCTGATACTACCAAAATGACAGACCAATATCCAATCTAGATACTGAGTTTCTGAATTATGAGTGAACGATTTAGCTGATATGAGACTATATGAAGTAAAAAATTTAAGACAGCATGAATCTGTAATGTAAGAGGGATAAGGGAAAGGGAATATTGTTGTTCACATACTATATTAGAATTCAGAGATTATGTTTGCTGGTGAAAATAATCAATTGTTTAGACAGTGTTAAACGAATCAGTGTGCACATAGAAGATTTATTGATTGAGATAGTAGCCGACATCAGTGCTTAGAGAAGGCAACTGTTAGTGACAATAATCATTGTTAAGAAAGCCAATAAATGAAGATTTGGCATTAGCATGGAAACAGAAGATTTCATAGAATACTGGATATGATATAGGTTACATTTTAGAGTGTATGCTAACAACTGTATAATGCATAGTGTCACAACATAAAATATGCAAAAACTGGTGGAGTTTCCATATATATGAGCTCTATCAGTCAAAGGATACACTGTGAAAGGCATGTGCTTTGCTTCAAAGCGAACCTACTAGCAAGCTTGCTAGTGAGCAAAGAATATTAATCTTTAGGCAACAAAATTATGACTTATTTCTGCATCATGCCTAGCAATATCAAGTCTGCAATCATCGTGAACTTAATCCTAGTGGTGTAGCATGAAGGAGAGACAGAAAACATGGAGACATATTTATATGATCTCAAAAGATAAAATAATATCAATCAAATAGCAAATGAAACTTATCTACACACTTCGCAACTGAACATTAACATCTAAACATCTATTCATATCTAAAAACAATCTGGTCTAAAAACTCCAAAAAAATATTTAAAAAACATAAAAAATATATATATATATGAAAAAACCCATCTAATGAAATTAGTTATGCCTATAATGGAATCTGAGATCTCAAACTGGAGTCCCATCACGTAGAACATTGAAAGATAAGGCAGAAAAGATTCAAATTGGAAATTGCATCTGAAGCATACATAACTAGACCACATGAACAATAGGATTTTAACTGGTTCGCTTACATTTGCTTAGGAGTCGATAGAGAAAAACATTCACTGAACAAAACAAACCAACCTTGGGTTCCATCAACCCAAAATCAAGGCAAGGAGTGAGAATATAGTTATAGCCTAATTGGAATAAACCTAATAGTTCAAAACAAAGAAGGATTATTATGCTTTTTCAAATTGGGATCAGATTGTGGTAGATCATCATCATCATCATCATCAACAACAACAACAACAACAACAAAAAAGCTTTTTTCACAATCATGATCAGAACGTGGTATATCAATATATCATGAACCCAAAATCCTTCATATGCCCCCACACTATCTCAACAACACATTTTTATGTAGGAGTTATATTAAACCATCCACCAAAATTGATCACCCAATAGTTTAAAACCACCCTTACCTGCTTACGTGTATAGCACATGCTAAGTAACTAGTTTGTCTTCTGTGTATATAGAGAGAGAGAGAGCAATGCTCCATTGCAAACGGGTCTGTTTGCACAGTGCAAACGGCATTGCTGGCCATTGGATCAAGTTCATCTTGATCCAATGGCCGTGATCAAGCCCGCCCATCATCCCCATCTCACTTAAGTTGTGAGGGGTAAGTTGGGAATTTCGTCCCAAATAACTATTCGCCTCATTCGCTCTCTCACTCACTCCCAAATTTGAATCTACGCCGTTGTTTGGAAACAACAGCCTATGTTAAGTACAAATCTAGATTGTTGTTTGAAACAGCGACCTTTTATAACCTAGGTCGTTGTTACGACCTAGGCTATAAAAGGCCGATGTTTCAAACAACCTAGGCTGTTGTTTGGAACAATGGCATAGGTTCATTCAACGAGTTGTCTGAAACAACAACGTTTTATAACCTAGGCCGTTGTTTAGACAACAGCCTAGGCTATAAAATGCCGCTGTTTCAAACAACTTAGGGCGATCATGGCCGCTGGATCTTGATCGATCTAATCCAACGGCCACGGGCGCCATTTGCACGACCCGTTTGCACGTATATATATACAGTCTAGCACGTGCACATGTGATACATGCTTATCCTATCTCGTATGTACTAGTATATATAGTTGGCTTGTATGCCCTAATATGATTGATTGATTCTATTTCCTTTATCTTCTAGCATGATATCAAAGCCACATTGATCTTAATCCTCAAATCCGAAATAGAGGAATCCCAACCTAATCAATCCCAACATCCAATCTCAATTCCGAAATCCAAAACCCAAAATCCAAATCACTATACCTCTCCGGTCGGGCTGCTGTTGTTGTTGCCATCACTTGCTGCTGTTGTTGCTGCGTTGTCATGTCGTCGCCGTTGTCATCACCACTTGCCATCGCCATCGTTGTTGCACTGCCTCCTCCTTCGTCATCTATTGCGCCGCCACGGCCACTCAAACCCTAAGGACCCCAAATCTCCTTAGTCTATTGTGATGCCTCCTCCAAATCTCCCTCGTCATCTACTACGAGGCCGCCCCACTCAAACTCCCCCAAACCCTAACTTCTCTTATGGTTTTGGGTTTTTCACCCAAAACACCCAATCCTAACCCAACCCGCATTCCTTCTTCGACTGGACCCGCACATCAAATGACCCAAAATAGATTTGGATATAACTAATGAATCAACAGGAAGTTTCAAAATTTGTGGTTGACTATTTGAATCGAAAGATCAACATTATTTTTAAATTCATTGCTCGAATAGCTATTATCGATCATGGCTTCTACTTCTCCTTCGCCTATCCATTCCATATCCACTACACCCGAAAAATTATCAGGCCCAGAAAATTACCAAACTTGGTCTCATCACATGCTTGTGTTTCTACGAGCTCATGACATTGCTCATCATCTTACGGAAGTTCTGCCATCCACAACACCTATTGCCCCTTCTTCAGACCCGACTATTACTTCTCCCGCTGCATATGCTTAAACACTTAAGGAGTGGAAATCTCTTGATTCCCAAGTACAGGGTATTCTATGTTACCCCACAGAGGTATCCATGTCGTCAAATTGCTCTTCTTCCGACTGCAAAGACTATTTGGACACATAATCAAGATACTTATGAGCACTCTAGTTATGCTCATGAGTATGCCTTGAATCAAGAACTTGTTGCCACTACTCAGGTTAATCAATCTGTATCGATTTTTTTTGCTTCTCTTCAGAATTTGTGGCAACTTAATGCACTTGAAGAGCCCTGTAAGGAGACGAAGTGTGTTGCATCGCGTAAACGAAAACATTTTTATGAGTTTTTGATGAAGCTTCTCCTAAAATTCACAGTTGTTGAAAGTAAGCGCATGTCTCATGAGGCAGTCCCTACCATGGAAACGGCCAAATCAGCTGTGTTAGCCAAGGAGACCAATCAGCAAACCACCGCTCTTCTTCTTGCGCCATAGTCTACTCCTTCGGTTTTGGCTGTCACACCCACTGCTCTTCCACAACAACCTTTGCAGCATAGCTCTTCGTCCTCTGGTTCATCTTCTATCTGATGAGACCAAGGAAAAGTGCACCTATTGTCACAAGTATGGGCACACCATCGATCAGTGTTGCAAGCGTTTGCGCCTGACTCAGAGACCTCCTGTAGTTGCTAGATCAGTCAGCTCAGTCATCGGTTTCATCAAATGGGCATTATTGCTCCTAGTGTCTCTTCTTCTTATGTTGCTCCAACTCATCCGCCGCAAGCCATGAGTGCCACTACTTCCCGCTCGTCCTTACAGCCTCCATGGTTGCTTGATTTAGGATCTTCCTATCACATGACTTATGATGCTTCTATTCTCCATAATTGTTCTCCCTCTTTATTTTTTAATTCTGTGCATACTGCCTCTAGAGATTTTCCACCTATTTCCCAACAAGGGGATTTCTCATCTCCAACATTTTCTCTTCCCTCAGGCCTTCATGTTTCTAATTTATCTATGAACCTAATTTCTGTTGGACAACTTGTTGATCACAATTGCACCATTACATTTGACTATTCTTATTGTCTCATCATGATCGCAGGACGGGGGCACTACTTGGGACTGGTGGTAGGCATGAAGGTACCTGTCATTGATCGCTTACGCATCCCAATTGCCAGCACCTTAAGTTCTAATGTTCCTAACATGAATGTTTGGCATCAGCGTTTAGGTCATCCTTGTTCTTCCAGCTTATCCTCTTTATTTCAGTCAAGTGTCATAAGTAGTATGTCTAAGCATTGTACTCCCAACCTTGATTCCCAACTTTAATGACTGTCGAAGTTGTCATCTTGGTTAACAAACTCAATTATCTTATCCTTTGAGTAATAGTTGTAGTTCTGCTTTGTTTGAGCTTCTGCATTCTGATGTTTGGGGGCCGTCCCCTCATGTATCAAAATCAGGCTATAATATTATGTTTTTTCATTGATGACTACTCTCGTTATACATAGATTTATTTCATGCATTCTCGCAGTCATTTAGTATTTACAAAATCTGTCACAATAATTTTCACACAGTACAATCTTAAGATCAAAACCTTTCGGTCCGACTCTGGTGGATAATATATCTCTACGAAGTTCAGAAATTTCCTAGCCAGTTAAGAAACCTTTCTTCAACTGTCTTGTCTTGGTGCTCATGCTCAAAATGACAATGCATGAAAGAAAACATAGGCATATCATTGAAACCACTAGGGCCTTGCTTCTTTCTGCCTCTATTCCTCCTCAGTTTTAGGCTGAAGTTACTCTTACTGTTGTCTACTTAATCAATATTCAGTTTTCGACTGCCATTGGTGGCGATACTCCTTTCTCTCGACTCAAAGGAAAACCACCATTGTATACCCAACTTCGAGTTTTTGGTTGTTTTTGTTATGTTCCCCTTCTACCTCGTGAACATAACAAATTATCCAAACAATACGTTGAGTGTGTATTCCTTGGTTATGATTCTGAATGAAAGAGCTATTGTTGTTATGAACCCAAAACAAGATGTCTAAGTATGTCTCGTGATGTTCACTTTGTAGAAGATCGATTCTACTTCGGTAAAATTGTTTCTTCTACATTTGATCCTCATTTTTTGGATTTTTTATATTTTTTTTCCACCTTCCTTGATTCATCTCCTATGATTCTAGCATCACATCCTATCCTGCCTACACTTACATAAGAGTCGTCCTCCTCTGTCTCGCCCTCTTCCATCTCCTTCCTTACCTTGTCGTCGTATTAGCTACTTCTGCAATCTGCATCACTTTACTCGTCGTACTCGACCCATGACACATGGACCCATCAGTGCTTTCACCGGTTCCTACAGTTCCCTCACTTGTTGATCCGCTTAAGTCTCACTATCCTCTGAGGTCTTACCGTTCTCTTCGGCTTACCTACCCATCCACGGGTAATCCGGAGTTCGCTGCCCTCCTTGTTGCTATTCATTCTCAAATTGAATCTCAAAATTTCAAAGAAGCATAACAGATTCCTATTTGGCAACAAACTATGGCAGATGAGCTGGATGCCTTAAGCAGAACAGACACCTGAAAATTTGTTCCATCTCCTTTAGGAGTACGACCGATTACATGCAAATGGGTGTATAAGATCAAAACTCGGTCTGATGGTACTATAGAGTGCTACAATGCTCGTCTTGTTGCACGGGGTTGCCAACAAGAATATGGGATTGACTATTAGGACACTGCTGCTCCCGTTGTGTACATGACCATTGTTCGGACTCTTGTTGTTCAGTTGGACGTGAAGAATGTCTTCTTGCATGGTGAGCTTCGTGAAAAAGTTTATATGCTTCCTCCTCCTGGTCTACGTCATCCTCTAAATACTGTATGTCGACGTGCACTATATGGTCTTAAATAGGCTCTACGGGCTTGGTTTGTGCATTTTAGCTCCACAGTTCACTTTGCTAGAGTGCTCATGATCCGGTTATGTTCATTCATTCATATAAAAATGGCCCCACATTTTTGCTGCTATATGTTGATAATATGATTCTAACTGGTGACGACCCTACCCACATTCAGACTATGAAAACTTATCTACAGAATCAATTTTCTATGACCGATCTTGGTCTGCTGTGATATTTTATTAGGATTGAAGTTCACTCTAATGACCATGACTATCTTCTTTCTTAACGCAAATACCGCAGATCTTCTAGCTCGTGCATCTCTCTAATACTCGCACTGAAGCAACTCCTATGAAACTCAACTTGAAACTTCGGAAAGCAGATGAGACTTCTCTTCCTGATCCTACTCGATGCCGACATCGTGTGGGTCGTCTTGGCTATCTCACCTTTACTCGATCAGCCATCTCTCATGAAGTACATGTTTTGAGTCAGTTTGTGTGCCCTACGTCTGTGCACTATAGCCATCTACTTCTGGTATTTTGCTATCTTCGTGGAACGACCACTCGTTCCCTATTCTTCTCCCAAGTCTTCTTCACTTGCACTAAAGACATTTACTGATGCCACCTAGGCTAGTAATCTTGATGATAAGCGATCCATCACGGGGTATTGTGTGTTTCTTGGGACTTCTCATCTTCTGGACGTCCAACATGCAGACTACAGTTTATCATTCTAGTTCGGAGGCTAAACTTCATGCTCTTACTGCAACTATAGCAGAAGTAGAATGGATGCTATGGTTACTAGAGAACTTTGACATTGTTTCGAAGCCGACTCCCGTGTTTTATGACAACACTAGTACTATCAGATTGCCTCTAATCCGATAAAGCATGAGCTTACTAAAAATATTGGTGTTGATGTTTTCTTCACTCAGAAACACGTTCCTAAGATCATATCCCTTCATTATGTGCCTTCTAAAGCTGTGCAGATTTCTTTACGAAATCTCAAACGAAGGCTCAAACATCAAACGTTGCTTTCCAAACTCTCTTGTTGATCCACCATGAGTTTGAGAGGGGTTGTTTATATATATATATATATATATATATATATATATATATATATATATATAGGCTAGCACGTGCACATGTATAATACGTGCTTATCCTATCTTGTATGTACTAGTATATATAGTTGATATGTGTGCCCTAATACGATTGATGTTGGTGGTGCACTTTTTATCTTGGTAGGAAGGAGTTGTGATAGAATACATATTGCAGCACTTGACAAAATGTGTGCTTAGGTGGGTGGTGGAGAGACATCTTAATTCCAAGAGTGTATACCATTGAATAAATTCTAAAATTACCCACATGAAATAGTAGACACTTGACGGAGTGTCATGTCAAATAGGAGTCAGTCATGCCGTTGAAATCTCTAATATTATAATGGGAGAAGATCTTAGTGTCATTTGTAAATCTAGCAACGCGTGCATTGCACGTGCATAATTAATATGAGGGAGGTCTCAGGTTCGAGTCCTCACTACGTCAGATTTTTTACTTGAATTTTTTTAATATATTAAATGTGCATCACACGTGTAAATTATTATCTATCTATCTATCTATCCATCTATCTATAACATAATATATAATAACTATTATAATGGAAGAGTTGGAGTTGTAAATCTACCTACTTATTTACGTGCAACCCACGTGCAAATCCAACTCTCCCATTATAGTCTTCACATTTACTTTTAAAAATATATATAATCCTATTTATTAAGACATGCATCGCACGTGTAAATCAGAGTTTACTTTAATTTTATTAAAAAAACAATAGCACGTGTATATTACTAGTATAGTATAGGGATGGAAAAAATTACTTTATCGGAGGATCATAACTAAATACACTGCCTCCTTTATATAGAAGAGTACAAAGAGTAATATAAATCTAATTCCGATGTGGGACTAAACAGACTACTTTAACGCCCCCTCAAGCTAGTGCGTAGATATTGTCGAAGCCAAGCTTACTCAGAAAAGTTTGAAAAAGCTTAGGAAGTAGTGCTTTAGTTAGGATATCAGCAAGTTGTTCACCGGATAAGACATATGAAAATAAAATAACCTTCTTCTCCCATTCATCTCGAACGAAATGACAGTCAACTTCGATATGTTTTGTGCGCTCATGAAACACCGAATTTTAGAAATATGAATAGCAGCCTTATTGTCACGATAGAAAGGAACTGGAGATAACACTGGATTGACAAGTCTCGAAGAGATTTGAGCCATAAAACTTTAGAAACCAAATGCCCAATGACTCGGTATTTAGACTTTGCACTTGATTTGGCTACAACATGTTTCTTACTTTTCCAAGATACGAGATTTCCTCCAAAGAATACAAAGTACCTACTAGTTGAGCGCTTATGATCAACCGATCCTGCTCAGTCAGCATCAAAAGTCCTTGGAGCTTTCTTAAGACAGTGAAGAATGTGAACCACTGCTTCCCAATGAGTAATGGTTGGCGCATGCATAAACTGGCTGACTCGACTAACTGCAAAGGCAATATCTGACATAATCACCGAGATATATGAGTTTGTCAACCAGCCTGCGCTGTCGTCCTGGATTAGAGAACAATGCATCATTGGAAAAGGAGGACAACTTAATATTGGGATCCATAGGCGTGTAACTGGGGCGACATCCAACATTCTTGTCTCAATAAGAATATTGAGGACGTTTTTTCTTTGAGAGAAAGATATCATCGTTTGTGCGTGCAATCTCAATGCTAAGAAAATATCGAAGCAGACCAAGATCATTTGTTTGAAAGGTTTGAGCTAACCGATACTTGATGTCTGCAATACCTTGTGAATCACTGCCTATGATAATGATATCATCAACATAGACTAACAGAATAACAATGTCTTTACTTCATTTCTTTGTGAAGATAGAATGATCTGCCTTACTTCTTAAGAACCCATAAAAGCAGACAACTTTGCCGAACTTTTCAAACCAAGCCTGAGGAGACTGTTTAAGTCCATAAAGAGACTTTTTGAGCAAACATCAATGTTGTAAACAGCGTTAGGCGGTGGCGGTTCGGTCAAAGGGTGCCTAGCGCCAAGGCAGCACCTAGGCAGCGCCTAGGCAGTTGATTTTTTTGCCGATTTAGTTAATTTCAGCCCCTATTCTTCAATCTGAAGTATAATTATGCAATCTAATTGCAAATATTCATCATGTTCTTGTGTAATGTGTAATTAAAGGGTGCGTATGCATAAAAAAACTGTCCTCGTGCAATTAATGTGTAATATGTGCAATATGTGCAATTAAAAAAACAATCGTCCAATTGTATTATGTGCAATATGACAATATGTATAATATGTGTAATATGTGTAATAGGTATAAAATTTGCAATCCATCACCAATAATACCAAAAAAAGTAAAAATAATTCAACTACTATTAAAGATCCATACATCGTATATAATATATTTTTTAAAAATACATTAAAAAAATGCCTAGCGTTGGACATCAGGCGAATGCCTGATTGGCGCCACGAATGCCTCCTCAACAAGACGACTGCCTAATCACCCCCGACCGCCTAGACCACCGCCTATGGCAAAGGCGTTTCGTTCTCCTCCATCTGAGCGCCTAGGCGTCCGAGGCGGCCGCCATTTAGAACACTGGCGAACATACAAGATTCTCTCCCTGTCGTTCAAAACCACGAGGTTGCTGCATATACACCACTCCTTTCAAGTCTCTATTAAGAAATGCATTCTTGGCATCAAGCTGATGAAGGGATCAAGAACAATTTGATGCAAGAGAGATAATAACACGAACAAACATAAGTTTCGCAACTGAAAAAAAGAAGTCTGCATAGTCAACTCCAAATTCCTGTGTATATTCTTTAACAAGGTGAACTTTGAGTCGGTCAACTGTGCCATTAGAATTATGTTTGATAGTGAATACTCATTTACAACCGTCTTACCACCAACGGGAAGGCGAACCAACTGCCAAGTACCATTCTACTGAAGAACTTGCATTTCCTCATTCATGGTGGTTGTCCAACCAGGATGCTTGAGGACTTCCTGAACATTGTTAGGAATAGAAATGAAGTTCAAGAAAAGATGTAAACGCTTGAAAAGATCTGGTCAGTTGAGAAGAAGAAACAAACTTGGCAATAGGATAATGAGCACAAAAACATTTAGCCTTACATTGACCAATAGGTAAATCATCTATGTTAAGGATATTACCGACAGAAGTGGTTGACACTGGTTGAACAACAGAGGATACCGCTTGGATGGTCGAGTCTGAACGAGCCTTTCATCTTCTGACATATACCTGAAGTGGTGGTGATGGTGGCGGTGGCGGCGGTGGTGGTGACGGTGTTATTGGTAGTGGTGGTGAAAAATCAAGACTCTCTACAACAACCCTTCGTAAATCAAATTGCGTGAAGGAATATGTTCAAAAAATGATGTGTTAAAAAATGAAACATCTGCTGAGGTAAACATTTTTTTCGTGAAGGGCAATAGCAAAGATAACCTTTTGAAAAATGCGAATACCAAAAAATACACATTTAGTAGCATACAGGTCAAGTTTATCAGTGCCCGAGTGAAGATTCTGAATAAAATAAGTGCAACAAAAAACACGAGGTGAGACTGAAAATAGATTTTTAGATGGAAATACCAGTTTGAATGGGGAGTGATTTTGAAGAACATGAGTAGACATTCGGTTAATAAGAAAACATGCAGTGAGAACCGGAAACTCCAATAAAACTTGGGGACTTTCATTTCAAACATCAGAGGCCCAGCAGTGCTAAGTAACTGTTGATTTTTATTTTTGCCACTCCATTTTGGTGAGGAGTGTAAGCACAAAAAGTTTGGTGAACTTTTCCATGTTGAGAAAAAAATTGTTGAAAATGAGAACTCATGTATTCCTTAGCATTTTCAGAACGAAAATATTTAAAAGTTGTGCCAAATTGTGTTTGTATCTGAAAGAATTTTTTGAAGAACTTTAAAAATTTGGAACGACCTTTAAAAAAAACCACGTCATTCAAGAGTAATCATCAATAAATGTAACAAAATAACGATAGTTATTAAACACGGAAAAACCAATAGGGCCCCAAACATCAGAATGCACTAAATCAAACAAATATTCACTGTGTTTATCGATGCATCTTAGAGAGGAAACTCTATGATATTTACCTAACTCACATGACTCACAAGATACCTAAAAGGAAGGCTCACATCCTGAAACTAGGTGCTTGAGAGTCGTAGAGGAATGATGTCCGAGTCGTCGGTGCCACGATTCAGAATCAGCAGAAGAATGAAAAGCCAATACTAGAGAGTCCAAGATATATAACCCATGTTATTCACGATCGGTGCCAATCACTTTCCTCGTCGTAGTATCCTGAAACACACAATGAGAAGAAAAAAATGACACTGAACAGTTTAAATCTTTGCAAAGTTTAGGAACTAATAATAAGCTATTAGAAAAGGTAGGAATACGCAAAACTGATTTAAGATGAAGGTCCGAGAAAAATAGAGATATCACCCACCCCTTTAACAGGGACAGGTGAGCCATTAGCAATACACACATGATAATTTGGAAGTAAAAAATATGAAGAAAGCGATAAAGGGATCGTATGTATAGAAGCACCTGAATCAATTATCTATTGATGGAAGAAAACATGACAAGCATTACCTGAGTGAACCGAGTTACCAGAACAAGGTGGCAGAATGTTGCAGAAGTCCTGATGCTCTTCAACATAAATAATAGATAGAGAGAACATTGACTCATCCATAGGAGCAGCAGTGGAAGGAGAGGTCGCCATTGGAACAGCTCTAGATTAGATCTGAAGGAGAAGAGTATGAAGGAGAGATGATGATTGGATAGGAAATCAAGCACTATCACGCATCAGAGAATGGTGCACATCACGATGCATTTGCTCTTTTTTTTTGTGGAACAGGAAGAGAGAGGGGAAAGTGGTTTTGGGTGCATGTGTTAGCGTGTTCGGATGTGGATTAAGGTGAGGGTTTGGAGAGGAGAGGGAGTAGGGTTAGGATTTGGAGGTGAAGTGAGGTGAGGTGAGGGTGGGATGGCAGCGACATCGGCTTGGGGGGCGGCATGGAGTGGTGGCGACAGGATTGGATCTGGAGTTGGAAGGGAGGATCGGGGTAGGGTGATGAGGATGAATTTGGAGTAGAGGGGGGTGGCCGGGAGTCGGGAAGAAGAAGAAGAAGCGGGAGGAGGTAAGTGGGAGCGGCAGCAGGAGGAGGAAGGGCGGTGACGACATTGTGCAGGGAGAGCGACGGCGAAGGTTGCAGTAAGGTAGGGTATTGGGTTCGGAGGAAGAAGAGTAGAGGAAAAAGAAGGCAACGGTTTGAGTTTTTTTTTAGAGGAAAAAAACTCATAATTTTTTGCAGAAAATTTTTGTGTAAGTTTTTTGTGCTCTGATACCATGTTAAAATATAATACAGATATAGAAAAAAAATACTTTATTGGATGATCATAACTGAATACATTGTCTCCAATATATAGGAGAGTACAAAGAGTAATATAAATCTAATTCTGATGTGGGACTAAACCAACTACTTTAACACATGCATTACAGATAAAAAACATAGTCAGGCCTCAGTACTAAATAACTGGAGGATCACGAGCTGAAACCAACAAAACTACAAGTACGGTGATCACTATGTTAGAAATAGTAATAAAATAAAATAAAATAAAAATAAAACAAAATAATAAAAAATAAAAAATAGGTGACCACAAACTTAGGTGTCAACCCAAAGCACACAGTAACCGGGAGAACTTGATAAGAGTAATTCGAACATGAATAATATCAATGAGAAATTACTCGCAGCACCACCAGAATAATTTAAATGCATTGTTTGATAAGAATATGAGACAATACCTGAAACAATTTAAGGTGTGAAAAAAACTTGCTCATGCATCACACCCTCACACAGGGGCGAAGGCAGAACAAAATTTTCAGGGTGGCCAAGAAAAAAAACCATAACTATATATATATATAGGTATTTTTTTATAATTTTTAGCGGGGGCAAATAATAAAATTTAATAGGTTTAAGGGGGGGTTTTAAAAAAATTCAAAAATTTTAAGGGGATTTTCAAATTTTGGGAGGGCCCGGGCCACCCCGGGCCCCCACATAGCTCCGCCACTGCCCTCACAAAATGAACTTTAATATATTATGATCACCAAAGTGTCGGGGCACATAAAGGATTAACGATCCTGATGAAGATCTAAACATTCTTTTTAGTGGGATGTAAAATGTTCTACAAAATTTGAATTCCTTATACTACAAAATTTAAAATAGACACTAATGTTATTATGAATATATAACTTTTTTTGTTTACTTTTTGCATATAAGTCTTCCAATATAGGAGCTTAAGCTAGGATAATATGAGGATTTCGTCTCTCTTTTATTTGTGTATATGTAAAGTCAAGTAAGTCTATTAACTAATACATTTTTTCTAATAAATGAAAATTCAATTTAGTTATATACTTATATTACATTCTATTTTATATTGTTGTTAAATTCTACGAATATTTACCACAATTGATTCATGTCATTAGTTACATTATACAATATTTTACATGATAAATGACATGTAAAACATATAATATTTTGTTTAGTAACAAAAAAAATGTTTATTGAGTATCCAAAATGAACATCCGAGATGATCACATTTTCCCGAGATCTTCTCTGATATCTCCGATCCGAGATGAAACACCCCTTGCTGAGACGAGTCCGAAATCCGAGATTTAAAACCTTGGTAATATTAGAAATTACCATTAAAATACGAGACATAATCTGGTTGTATTGCTTACTGCATTCTTAGAAATGTTCTACCACACGGGGACAAGAACAAGACTACTGCCTTTTAAATTGTGAACGAAATGTATAACTTGATCTTTCAATAAGCACAAAGAAGATATGGGAGTGGGAAGAAAGGGGAAGAAATGATACTGAACTGAGCTGGATTAGTAATAACAACATGATATAGTGCAATAACCAAATGAAACTAGAACAAATGGGGGTTGATACCTGGAAGTGCGAACTGTTCATGCAACGAGAAATTTGTCGGAAAAGTGGAACCATGCATCGCTGGAACTCTGGTGTTTGAGTTGCTTCTAGAACCTCCTCCAACTCTCCCAAAAACATCACTTCCTTCGAACTATTTGTGATGGGCCAGTACTTCAATAACCCTCTAATAACGGTATCAGCAAGCTTGCAATCTTTCTCAACAAACTGCATGATACAATATGACAACTGCTGATGATACATAGATACACATTTTGGCTTGTGAAGAGGAATCAACGCCCTGACAAGAAACAATTTGTGTTCTTCCTTAAGAGGCAAAGCAAACCCATTGATAATGCTTCCCAATATTTCCAACAACTCCGCGATTCCATTGTGTTTCTCCGTCTCAAAGATAAACCTATAGAAAATGTTGTTAATAGCTTTCCTGATGAAGGGACGATGCACCATAAATTTACCATAGATGCGATGAAGTATCGTCTTTAAATACTCCCTTTCCCGAGGGTCTTCAGAATCAAAGAGGTCTAGTAACTTAAGCACAAAGGAATGATCTATATATCTCTTAGCCAACTTTGAATCTGTCTCTGGCGAAGCAACAAACCTCAAGAATAACTCGTAGACAACTTGCAAGTGTGACCACGAAGGATCCATCGAAGGTTCCTCCTCCTCCAAATCAAATGCTTCTACTTTGTAATCACGAGGTGGGGATGTAAATGTTCTGAATAGGTTAATGGATACCATCTTAGTAATATCTTGCATGACAACTTCAGGAAATTTCCCATTGGACGAAGTGATGTACTCGACAAGCTCTAGTAACGTCTGCCGCTTTATTTCCTTCTCTTTTGAGTGCGAGTTCTTTGATTGGTCGGAAAAGTCAAACAGAACACAACACATGTTCAACTTTTTAACAAACAAACTTTGCTTCTCCGAACTCGGAACATCCCTAAATCCAGGGAGTGCTTCATAAGTTTGGATGCTTCCATTTGGTTTCGGGTTATCAGTCGGGGAGTGTTTGCCACCGTAATTTGAACCAGGAGGGGAAATATTATCAAGATTTGGAGATTTACTGTAAGACAAAGAATTCGAGGTAGCACCAGATGCCCCACCAATTGAATCTCCAGATTTGGATGACTTATTACGGGGTAGCCGTCCTAATAATTGTTTGAACATATTTCTAAACCGCAAAAATTAATGAAAATTTAACAAAATCTCTACCCTTTCCCCAATTCAAAATCTCCAAATCAATGAGACCTTCTCAAACAATTCAAATATCAATCAAACCCAACAATCTCTTTCACCTCCATAACTTCCCGTCCCAACAATTGGGCAAAATCCCACATCCAAAAATATGATTTTGAGATCAACAAATCACCAAAACTATTAACAACAAATTGTCCGCTGATCCCAATTTAAAGACCCAATTTGGGACTGATCTACAACAAAACAAGATTGCATGGTGAGGCAAATGAGAGATTCAAAGCACCCATTAACAATAAAAAGTCAACATATTCATATAACCAGCATCATTTTCAAAAAAAAGAAAATTGGGCATTATTGTGAATGCAATAAAAAAAAGAAAATTGAGGAGAAGGAAGAGAAAAACTTTACCCACCTGCTTCTTCGGTGGTGGGCGAGAATGAGAATGGAACAAAGAAAGAGAATTGGAAAGTGAGATAGACAGAGTCTCTGGAAATGAGACTTTTTGCCGTACTAGCCTACTTTTTGAAAATATTTGCGATTATGAATCAGTTTCGAAACTATTAACGCCCGTAAGCTACCTTGTGTTACGTCAACAGCGGCCGCTATTCTTATTAGCGGCTTCTTCACTTTGAAAGTTGCTAATGAAAATAACGACCCATGTTTTAAAATATTTGGAATTTTTTATTTGATGTCGCTATACTCACTAGCGACCAAAGTATATATGAGATCACTAATGGGATCAGCGACCTCAAATAAATGTATTGAGAAACTTAGCAATTTTTACAGAACTTTTACTCTCTTGGGAAAAAAAAAATAAAACTGAGGTTGCTAGTCTGAATAGCGACCTCAGTATCAGACTAAATCTCCTTGCTCTTTGTAGGATTTGCAAAATAATCATTCAAAGTAAGGTCGCTATTCGCAATAGTGACCTCAGTAGAAAACTCAATCTCTTGTTCTTTATAAAATTTGCAAAATAGTCATACAACTAAGGTCTCTATTCGGAATAGCGACCTTAGTACAATAAAGGCCTCTATTCGGAATAGCGACCTTTGTACAACTAAGTCGCTATTCCAAATAGCGACCTCAATTTCAAAAATAAATTGATTGTTATTTTTTCAGAGAGCAAAAACTCTCTAGATTTTACTAAGTGTTGGAATATAGTTCATTGAAGGTCGCTAATCTCATTAGCGACTTCATATATGCTTTGGTCGCTGTTACCGCTAAATCTGGTGTGGGGGTAAACAGATAGTATTTGTGGATTCGTGAAAAACCTGAATAGCAAGCCTCTAACCTGTTCCGCCGGGGTTTGACCGTTGACTCCTGCCGTAAACCTGCAAAAAGTGCGAGACACCGGGGTTGATCCCGGCGACGCACCCTCCGACACTCAAGTCAGTAATTAGAAATGATTAAGAAAGAGCGTAAATTGGAAAAGTATTGATTACCTCTTAATGGAGATGGATGGGGGGTAATTATAGGCGTCTTAGGGATCAAATTAGGAATGTAATCCCCGTGATTAGATAAGGAATATTCTCCTAGTAATCAGATAAGGAATTGAAGCCCTAATTCCCAGTCAAAAGATAGATGTAAATCAGGGCCGTTGATTAAGATCTAATCAGGGACCTTGATTGTATCTTGCTGGATCGGGTGTGCAGCGGATTGGAACCCATACCCAGTTGACGTGGATCCGTTCATGGGTTATTGGGCTTTGAATAAAGACCCAGTTCCCATTTCAGATCCGTTAGTAGGTGAAATTACCGTTTTACCCCTGAGTTTTAAGATTCGTGTCCGATGTGAACGGTCCCGATTTAATCCCATTTTTAGCCATATCACGAGCCCCCCACTCCTAGAGACTGAGTTTTTCAGTCTTTGAGGAGTAGTTTTGTTGTTCTAATGGCGTACGGGATTTTATCGGTGTTCTTAAGGGAGTTTGGATCTTGCTCGGGGGTGTAACGGTTTCATTCTGGGCTTGTAAAATACCCAAAAATATCCTCAGAATTTTCTGGATTTTTGGTGATTTTTTCTGAATTTTTCCTCATTTTTTTGAATTTTTTATTCATTTTCCGAATTAAATAATTAATTATCGAAAATATTAAATAATTATTCTAATTAAATAATTATATTTTTCAGAATTTAAAATAATTTTTCTGAATTTATAATTATTTTTAGAATTTTATTTAATTTTTTCCGATTTTTAAATATTTTTTCGGATTTTTTTAAATAATTAAAACAAATAAATAAATAAATTGAATATTACCTGGACACGTGGCACGATCGTATGCGTTGATCATGATCAAGCGAGCGCGCATCGAGAGGAGGAAGAAGAGGCCATTTTTTGGTGTAACAAGGTCGGTGTCACGAATGTTCGGCAAAAAGTGGCCGAAGTCCATATGGACGCCACGTGGCAGTCAAAGGTTGACTTTTTTCTTTTTTTTTTGCCGCTGCTGCTGTTCTTTTCTTTCTCTTCCTTCTTCTTCTTCGTTTACTTCGACCCAACGACGCCTCCAACCCAGCTCCGCCTGCGACCCCGATTGTGAGCGTCACTGGAGCTCAGGGGTTCATCGAGGGAGTCGAGCTCGGCGGCGGTGACGGAGGAGGTGTCGCTTGGCTCGAAGGGTTCGGCGTAGAGCTTGGAGCTCGTTCATGTAGCTCGGCGAGGTAGGAGCTCGAAGCGGTGGAGAGGAGCTTTGAGGCGACGGAGCTCGACGACAGAGTGGGTGAAGTCGATGAGGGCGGCGACGAGCTTCGGTCGAGGCTCAGCGCTGGAGCTCGTCGGAGAGCGATCTCAGCGGAGGCGAAGGAAACGGAGCTCGGCAATGGAGCTCGTACAGCGGAACTCGATGAAGGTGCGGCCATGGCGGAGAGCTCGAGGGAAGGAGCTCGGCGTTGAGGAGAGCTTGACAGCGGAGCGATGGGTTCGAAGCTTCGGAGCTTTGTGAGCTCGGTGACGGAGAGGGTGGAGTTCGTCAAGTTGGCGAGGAGCTGTGGTCGAGCTCGGCGAGGGGAGCTCGTGAAGGAGTGGAGGTGGTCGGCCATGGAGGAACTTTGTGATGAGGTGGAGCTCGTCGATGCCACGGCGGTGGGTTCGAGCTCGGCGTCGGCGAACTTGATGAGCGAGGCTTCGGCTGTCGTGGGGAGCGCCGATGGTGAGCTCGGTACGGGAGAGGTCCTCGTGACTTGGAGGCGAGCTTGGAGGTGACGGGAATGGAGCTCCGACGAAGATGGAGGAGCTCGATAGTGACGACTGTGAGTAGGGAGAGCTTGATGGTAGCTCGAGCTTGGCGATGGAGCTGAGCTGTTGGAGGAGGAGCTCGGCGTCTTGGAGCTGAGCTGTTGGAGTGGGAGCTCGATGCTTCGGAGCTTGGTGACGGAGCTCGGCAACGTCGGGAGCTCGTGAAGGTGGTGTGTTGCTCTTGGCGAACGTAGTCGAGGTCGGCGAGCTCGTCGAACGAGGGTGAGGTCGAGCGTGGCGAGCAAAGACGAGGTCGAGCTCGGCGATCGAGCTTGACGCCATGGCGAGGCTCGGCGAAGAAGTAGGAGCTCGGCATGGTAGAAGAGCTCGTCGGAGTTCGACGACGAAGGGGGTGAGTTCGGCGTTGAATGTAGAGCTCGGCCATGGCGTGTTAGGCATGGAGCTTGAAGATGACGAGCGGGTTCGTTCGAAGAAGAATTGGATTCTTCATCTCTGGGGTTTTGGCGCCAAACGTAGGAGGAGAAAGGAGGGCGACATGGTAGTTTGGTTTGGGTTCGGGTCCCCTTAATGGGTCCGAACCCGGCCCCTTGTTTTTTTTTTTTTTTTTTTTTTTTTTTCTCGTTCGTGGGTCTTGTGCTGAGAGCGTTCGGTGGCTGGTGCCGAACTCAACTGGTACCGAACTCAAGCCCGTAAAACGGTCGGTGTCAGGAACGCTCGGCAGCTGGTGCCGAACTCAACTGTGCCGAACTCAAGCCCGTAAAACGGTCGGTGGCAAGAACGCTCGGCGGCGGGTGCCGAACTCAACTGGTGCCGAACTCAAGCCCGTAAAACGGTCGGTGGCAAGAACGCTCGGCAGCGGGTGCCGAACTCAACTGGTGCCGAACTCAAGCCCGTAAAATGGTCGGTGGCAAGAACGCTCGGCAGCGGGTGTCGAACTCAACTGGTGCGGAACTCAAGCCCGTAAAACGGTCGGTGGCAAGAACGCTCGGCAGGGGTGCCGAACTCAACTGGTGCCGAACCCAAGCCCGTAAAACGGTCGGTGGCAAGAACGCTCGGCAGGGGTGCCGAACTCAAGCCCGTAAAACGGTCGGTGGCAAGAACGCGCGGCAGCGGGTGCTGAACTCCAATTTTCCCTGTAGAGTTCTTCTTGATATTCCCGGTGCTACGGAGGTCGGCTCGGGGCGTGCGACCCCTTGTTTCGAAGCTAATTCGAAGATCTACGACTTTTCTTTAGGAGTGAGATGAAGATTCACCCTCCTTCCTAGTCAAAACAGCCAGTGAATATCCTTGTATACATGAGGTTGAGGAGAGTTTTCGATGTTCCCGGTGCTACGGAAGTCGGCTCGGGCGTGCGACCCTTTGTTTCGAAGCTAATCCGAAGATCTACAACTTCTCTTCAGGAGTGAGATGAAGATTCACCCTCCTTCATGGTCAAAATAGCCAGAGAATATCCTTGTACACATGAGGTTGAGGAGAGTTTTGGTTTTTGCTTGGGATCGGCGCCAACTTTGTTGGAGAAGATCGGCGTCAATATAGCCCCCCTCTTCTTTTTTGTGTTGTTTGTTTATGAGAGCGTTCGGCGAAGGGGTGCCGAGGTCCGATTTTTTCCCCCGTAACGAGGTCGGTTCCGAGAACGCTCGGCAGCTGGTGCCGAACTCGATTTTTCCCCCGTAACGAGGTCGGTTCCGAGAACGCTCGGCAGCTGGTGCCGAACTTGATTTTCCCCCCGTAACGAGGTCGGTTCCACGAACGCTCGGCAGTGGGTGCCGAACTTGATTTTTTCCCCGTAACGAGGTCGGTTCCACGAACGCTCGGCAGTGGGTGCCGAACTTGATTTTTTCCCCGTAACGAGGTCGGTTCCACGAACGCTCGGCAGTGGGTGCCGAACTTGATTTTTTCCCCGTAACGAGGTCGGTTCCACGAACGCTCGGCAGTGGGTGCCGAACTTGATTTTTTTTTTCCCGTAACAAGGTCGGTTGGCGAACGCTCGGCAGTGGGTGCCGAACTGGAATTTTTCCCCATAACAAGGTCGGTTCCACGAACGCTCGGCAGTGGGTGCCGAACTGGAATTTTTCCCTATAACGAGGTCGGTGTCACGAACGCTCGGCAGTGAGTACCGAACTTGATTTTTACCCCGTAACAAGGTCGGTGTCACGAACGCTCGGCAGTGAGTGCCGAACTTGATTTTTACCCCGTAACAAGGTCGGTGTCACGAACGCTCGGCAGTTAGTGTCGAACTTGATTTTTACCCCGTAACAAGGTCGGTGTCACGAACGCTCGGCAGTGAGTGCCGAACTTGATTTTTATCCCGTAACAAGGTCGGTTCCGAGAACGCTCGGCAGCTTGTGCCGAGCTTGAATTTTCCCCCGTAACGAGGTCGGTTCCGAGAACGCTCGGCAGCTTGTGCCGAACTCCAATTTTTTCCTGCAGAGTTCTTCTTGATGTTCCCGGTGCTACGGAGGTCGGCTCAGGGCGTGCGACCCCTTGTTTTGAAGCTAATTCGAAGATCTACAACTTCTCTTTAGGAGTGAGACGAGGATTCACCCTCCTTCATGGTCAAAATAGCCCCGCAACATCCTTGTCTTCATGAAGTTGAGGAGTGTTTTGGTCGTGGGGATTTTGGAAGAGAAGCTCCACTCCTAGGGGCGGAGAAGCTGTGCTGGGAAAACCCTTGTGCCAGGAAGATCCTTGTAAGAGCCGTGGGAAGACCCATCCTTTGAGGTGAGCAAAACGAAGAGTTTGGCTTTAGGAGAGAGCCATTTGGAAGACAAGTTTGAGGAGCAACTCTAGGAGAGAGTTGTGAGCTCCGATCTTGTTGAGAAGAGGTCCGCTTTGGAGGCGAGCGGAGCAAAGAGCTCGGATCTGGAAGAGAGCTATTTGTGAGACTAGTGTGAGGGGGAACTTTAGGAGAGAGTTGTGCTCCAAACTTGTTCGGGGAGAGGTCCGTCTGGGAGGCGAGCGGAGCGAGGAGCTTGGCTCTAGGAGAGCGCCATTTGTGAGACGAGTTTGAGGAGCAACCCTAGGAGAAAGTTGTGGGCTCCGAACTTGTTATTTAAGTGAGGGAATCAACGGTTGTGGGAGCAATTCCGAATGGCGAACCACTTCTAGCTCGCTTAACAGCGAACTTGCGAAGTAGAATCGAGCCAAGTGTTGGACTCCGGAACCATCGTTAGAAAAGTTCAATGGCTGTGGGAGCAATTCCGAATGGAGAACCACTTCTAACCTGCTTAAGAGCAAGTTATTTGAAGCAGAATCGAACCAAGTGTTGGACTCCGGAACCATCGGTAGAGTTGTTCAACGGTTGTGGGAGCAATTCCGAATGGCGAACCATTTCTAACCCGCTTAAGAGCAAGTTATTCGAAGCAGAATCGAACCAAGTGTTGGACTCCGAAACCATCGGTAGAGTTGTTCAACGGCTGTGGGAGCAATTCCGAATGGCGAACCACTTCTAACATGCTTAAGAGCAAGTTATTCGAAGCAGAATCGAACCAAGTGTTGGACTCCGGAACCATCGGTAGAGTTGTTCAACGGTTGTGGGAGCAATTCCGAATGGCGAACCACTTCTAACCCGCTGAAGAGCAAGTTATTCGAAGCAGAATCGAACTAAGTGTTGGACTCCGGAACCATCGGTAGAGTTGTTCAACGGCTGTGGGAGCAATTCCGAATGGCGAACCACTTCTAACCTGCTTAAGAGAAAGTTATTCGAAGCAAAATCGAACCAAGTGTTGGACTCCGGAACCATCGGTAGAGTTGTTCAACGGTTGTGGGAGCAATTCCGAATGGCGAACCACTTCTAACCCGCTTAAGAGCAAGTTATTTGAAGCAGAATCGAACCAAGTGTTGGACTCCGGAACCATCGTTAGAGTTTAGTGAGTTGCGGGAGGAGCCATGTAGAAGAAGCTGGACTCCGAAATCACCATTTAACGAGTCGTGACTCGGAGAGATTGAGATGACGCAAGAGCAACAATTTCCAATGAAAAAACGTAAAGTTTTATTGAAATAAACTAAGTGGCTGCTTCAATAGGGCGAGCCATTATTACATGCTATTGGCCGGGTTACAAGCATCGGTCTTATTGAAAATCAAAATCCTACTTCTACGATAAGGTTAAGACCTCTTGGGAGGAGCTGGGAGGTTCTGAGTCTTGAAGCTCGCCGGGCCCTTCGGTTCGTTTATTGGCTTCTCAGAGGGGAAGCTCGGCCCCCTCTTTTTGGATGAACTTGGTCAGGTGTCCCCGCTGTACGAGTTCTTCGATCTCCTCCTTGAGAGCCCGACAATCATCCATGTCGTGGCCGTGGTCCCTGTGAAAGCGGCACCACTTATCTTTGTCCCTCTTCTTACCAGGGGTATTCATTCTAGGGGGAGCGCGGAGTAGTCCTTCCTTGTCCACCTCCATAAGGACTTCTGATATATTAGCAATGAGGGGGGTGAACTTCTCAAAACGTGGAGTCGAACGGCGCTGGCCATTACTGTGCTTCTGGGATTTTTGGGACCCCTCTTCGCTTGTGCTCTTCCGTTTGTTCCCGGAAGATGTCTCCTCAAGAGTAGGGGGGTTGAGAGCCTCTTCGGCCCGAATGTACTTTTCACACCTGAGAAGGAGGTCGGCAAAGTTCTGTGGAGGCTTCTTAGCAAGAGAGGAACGAAGGCTGGAATTGAAGACATTGGATTGGAAGGCGGCCGTTGCGACGGATTGGTCGAGGGAGGCCATGGACCTGACCTCCGCAGTGAACCTCTTCACATAGTCTCTTAACTTCTCCCCTTTCTCTTGCCTGAGCTGGAGGAGTGAGATGCTGGTCTTCTCCGTGCGCCTGCTACTCACGAAGTGGGTGATCAAGAGTGTTTCGAACTGCTCGAAGGAGAATATGGAAGACAGGGCGAGGCGGGAGTACCATTCCCGAGCCGAGCCCTTGAGAGTAGCAGGGAATGTCTTGCACAGCAGGGCGTCGGAAGCTTGGTGGATGAGCATGAGAGTCTTGAAGCTCTCAATGTGGTCAACGGCGTCAGTCTCCCCGGTGTAAGTCTCAAATTGGGGAGGTTTGAAGCCGAACGGCACAGGTGCATCCACAATGGTTCGGGAGAAAGGGGGTCGAGTAGGACGTAGGGTCCTCCCCCTAAGCTCTTCTTATCGACCTATCTGACCCAGGCGCCTCTCTACCTCATGAAGACGGCGATACATGGCGTCGTCCCTCCGACGGTAATCAGCCGAGCCTCTAGACTCGTCTTCGTATGAGGGAGAGCGAGGGCTGCGGCGATGGTAACTTCGGGAGCGACGAGGACTTGGGATACGCCGGGAGTTGGTAGGAGCGGGACGAGGAGATGGGGACCGTCGGCGAGGGCTTCGGACTGGAGGAGGGGACGGGGCCTTCGGCTCATTAGGGTTTTGATGGAGGTTGAGTGCCTGTTGTACCATTGCTTGGAACTGCTGGAACTCGGCACGGGTGATTGGTGCCTCATTGTTCCTGGGCTGTTGCCGATCTGCGGGGGAGTGCCTCCTTCTGTAATGCTCGGGGGACTCCCACCTTCCCCTTCGGACAGGGGATCTTCTGTAGTCTCGGCGGTGAGGGGATCGCTCACCCGGACGTTGTTGGCGGGAGGCTCCCTCTCGGGCCCGCTTCTCGTCCAGACGGTGGCGTAAGTCCTCCACCTTCTGCCGGTTTTGAGGATTATGAGAGGCCATGGAATCCGTAGAGGCTTTGTGTATGGAGACGCGGTCTTGATGGAGAGGTTGCTTCATGCGGGAGCCCCCCGCACCGGCATTCTGAGGACCGGTGGGACCCTTGGGGGGTTCCTGATTCTGAAGAGGAGGCTGATCTTGTTGAAGAGGGTCCTCCACTTGAGGCGGGGGTTGTCCCTGCTGCGGAGGGGGTTGGACGGGGACTACCTCTTGCTGATCGGCGGGGTTGGGCCCGTGGTTGGACCCTCTGGACCTGACTTTCCTCGAGGCATGGCTGGAGAAGATCGGACCAACGGGAAGAGGGGCTGCTATTCGTTTCGTTTCCCACAGACGGCGCCAATCTGGTACCGCTAAATCTGGTGTGGGGGTAAACAGATAGTATTTGTGGATCCGTGAAAAACCTGAATAGCAAGCCTCTAACCTGTTCCGCCGGGGTTTGACCGTTGACTCCTGCCGTAAACCTGCAAAAAGTGCGAGACACCGGGGTTGATCCCGGCGACGCACCCTCCGACGCTCAAGTCAGTAATCAGAAATGATTAAGAAAGAGCGTAAATTGGAAAAGTATTGATTACCTCTAAATGGAGATGGATGGGGGGTATTTATAGGCGTCTTACGGATCAAATTAGGAATGTAATCCCCGTAATTAGATAAGGAATATTCTCCTAGTAATCAGATAAGGAATTGAATCACTAATTCCCCGTGAAAAGATAGATGTAAATCAGGGCCGTTGATTAAGATCTAATCAGGGACCTTGATTGTATCTTGCTGGATCGGGTATGCAGCGGATTGGAACCCATACCCAGTTGACGTGGATCCGTTCATGGGTTATTGGGCTTTGAATAAAGACCCAGTTCCCATTTCAGATCCGTTAGTAGGTGAAATTACCGTTTTACCCCTGAGTTTTAAGATTCGTGTCCGATGTGAACGGTCCCGATTTAATCCCATTTTTAGCCATATCAGTCGCTAATATGAATAGCGACAATCAGGGCCGGCCTTGGCCCAGGGCCCAATTCAGGGGAGGGGCCCAATTTTTTAAAGTATAATGGACTAGTATTTTACACGTGCTATGCACGTGGGGGAAAATTTGGGGGGGGGGATTGAAAAGGGAAAAAAGAAAAGAAAAAATGAATTACACTGTAGACTCATCAGTCATCACCCCTTTCCTATTATATATGTAGAGATATATGAAGACTGAAGAGATAAGGATAGAGATTAATAGATTGTAATTAATATTTGAACTAGGAATTTTAAAGGTCCTCTCTTTTAATTAATATATTTTCAAGTTTCACAGTCAATATACAGTACTCTCTCTCTCTCTCTCTCTCTCTCTCTCTCTCTCTCTCTCTCTCCTTCTGGCGTCACTTCATCTTCTTAAAATTTTGTTTTTTATCGTTCCTGAGTTCATCTTCTTCAATCTTCAATCTTCAATCACAATCCACTGACCAGTGACCACTGTAAGTTACTTGTTGCTCTTGTTGCTGCTATTGGAGGCTTTCTCTTTCGTTTGCTTCTTTGTGCTTCCATGAGTTCCATCACAACCTCAAAGATAGTAGGTAGACCGTTAATCATGCTAAATATTTTTTTCCTATAAATGACAACACAAGAAAATATAGTATACAACTAAAATATTTCAAATTTATTGTATACATATAGAATGTCTCTTTTGAGAATGATCATATAAATATGAAATAAAAATTTCCTTTAGCAAACAGAAAGTAATTGGTGTGTTTCCTAAATCCCAAGTACTAAAATATTTATCATTATCGAACTTAGAGTGAACATATTGGTTATAGTATTTATTTCCTTCTGCTTTGCTCCTTGCCCATTAACATGATTCACATGATTATAATTTGATGAATGGGCCATTGCATAATTAGAACCTCTTCTGATTATAATTTGATGAATGCGCCTACTGTATTCATGAATCGTATGAATCGGATCTTTTCTCAGTTATTGGATAGATTTATGGTGGTATTCATTGATGACATTTTGGTGTATTATCGGAATTGGGAAGATCATGCTTAGCATCTTAGAGTGGTTCTGTAGACTTTGAGAGAGAATCAGCTCTATGGGAAACTCAGCAAGTGCGAGTTTTGGCTCGACAAGGTTTCTTTCTTGGGGCACATTATCTCGGGCGATGGTATTTCTGTGGATCCTTCGAAGGTTGAGGCTGTGAAGGATTGGCATGTTCCCATGTCAGTTTCAGAGGTCAGGAGTTTTCTTAGTTTAGCTGGCTACTGTCAGAAATTCGTCTAAGATTTTTCAAAGATAGCGGGACCATTGACTAAGCTGACTGGGAAGGATCAGAAGTTTTGTTGGTCTGATGATTGTAATGAGGTTTTTGTTGAGTTGAAGAGCAGATTGACGCAGCGCCTGTGTTGACTATTCCAGATGGTTCAGGCGGATTTGTAATTCACTGTGATGCTTCTGGTAAGGGTCTTGGAGCAGTTCTGATGCAGAAGGGCCGAATCATTGCGTATGCATCGAGGCAGTTGAGGCCGCATGAGAAAAACTATCTGACTCATGACTTGGAGTTAGCAGCAGTGATCTATGCTTTGAAGCTGTGGAGACATTATTTACTGGGAGACCGAGTGGATATCTTTACAGACCACAAAAGTCTCAAGTACGTCTTCACCAGAAGGAGTTAAACATGAGACAAAGGCATTGGTTGGAACTTATAGCCGATTATGACAACAGTTTGTAATACCATCCTGATAAAGTAAACTTGGTGCCGGATGCTTTGAGCAGGAAACCAATAGTTATGTTCTTGACTCAGCAGAGGGATCTGATTGAGCAGATGCAGAGGTTGGAGTTGGAGGTTTTGTTGCCGAGTTCTGGTCAGAGTTGTTTGGCTCTCCAGCTTCAGTCATCTCTTGTTGATCAGATCAAAAAGGTGCAGACTAGTGATGTGCAGTTGTAGGGTTTTCGAGCTGAGGTTGAGTTGGGTCCAGAACGGACATGGTTATTCATGCTGATGGATCGCTTCGTTTTGGGTCCAGGTTATGTGTCCCGAAGGGTGAAGTTCGTCAGAGGTTGCTTGAGGAAGCACACCAATCTTTGTATCCTATCCATCTTGGCAGTACTAATATGTATCGGGATTTGAAGCTTCATTTTTGGTGACATGGTATGAAGAGGGCTGTAGCTTGGTTTGTTTCTCAGTGTTAAGGCAGAGCATCAGAGGACCGTCGGACTTCTTCAACCACTTCCTATTCCGGAGTGGAAGTGGGAGCATATCACTATGGAATTTATGACCGCTTTGTCGATGAGTCCTAAGGATCATAATGCCATTTGGGTGATTATCGACCGATTGGCGAAGAGTGCTCACTTCATTCCCTTTCGTGTCGGACAGTCTATTGAGAGCCTAGCTGAGAGGTACATGCAAGAGATTGTCAGACTTTATGGGGTTCCAGTCAGTATTGTATCCGACAGGGATACGAGATTCAGAACTCAGTTTTGGGAGAGTCTTCAGAATAGTTTAGGGAGTAAATTAAATTACAGTGCATCTTTTCATCCCCAAACTGATGGACCGTCAGAGAGGACCATCCATATTCTTGAGAACGTGTTGCGGTCATGTATGCTTCAGTTCGGTGGATCATGGGAGGACCATTTGCATCTCGTAGAGTTCCCGTACAATAACAGCTTTCAAGCCAGTCTTAAAGCTGCACCGTTCGAGGCACTTTATGGGCGGAAGTGCAGATCGCCAGTGTGCTGGGATGACATTGGTGAGAGAAAGTTGTTGGGTCCGGAGTTGATCACCAGGACAGTTGATGCGGTGGTTCAGATCAGGAAGCATTTGCAGGCAGCTCAGGATAGGCAGAGGCGATGGGCCGATGTCCGTCGGAGAGCTTTGGAGTTCGAGGTTGGTGGCCATGTTTTTCTAAATGTATCACCTTGGCGGGGTGTCATTCGGTTTGGTGGTGGGAGCAAGCTTAGCACTAGATTTATTGGACCGTTTGATATTATGGAGCGAGTAGGCAAGGTGTCCTATCGTCCTGCATTGCCGCCAGCTTTATCAGGAGTGCATGATGTTTTTCATGTCTCACAACTCAGGAGATATATCCACGATGAGAGTCACGTGATCGACTATTCTGAGTTGACCGTGCGGCCGGATTTGACTTGTGAGATTCCGCTAATTGCTATTGCGGATCGGCGGGAGAAAGTGCTTAAGAACAAGGTCAACAAGTTGGTTCGTGTTTCTTGGAATCCTCACTCACCTGGTGAGTCGACTTGGGAGCTAGAGGAGGAGATTCAGCAAAAGTTTTCTCATTTGTTTGAGTAGTTTTGCTTTTTTGTTTTGTTCGTTCTTTTCTTTTGGGGTTACCCTATGTATCTTCTTGTTTGAATTTCGAGGACGAAATTCTTCTTGTTTGGTGGGTAGGATTTGTAACCCCTGTTTTTCAATTTTTGTATTTTTTTTAGTGTATTTTTCTTTTTTGTGTATTTCTCTCCTTGTATCTTTTCTTGGACCGTATACTGGATTTTATTTTCAATATATTTGTTTTATCAGTTTTGTCTTCTTTTATTGTGTTCTTGATTCATTGTCTCATTGTTTCGTCGCTGTCTGTTCGTTCTACTATTTTTGATTCTCTTCATTCAAATTATTCATGCCTATTTTTATTTGTTCTTTTCCTGTGCCCGTCTCATTTTTGTATTCCCCTACTTTTCCTGGTGGAGTTATCCTATTTCTTGACCCCATTTTTTAAACCCAATAAAACCCAAAATCCATTTATATGCTATACCCTACATACCCAAATCCCTATCCATTATCCATTAACAATTCACCATACACCCATTAATTACCAACCCATATACCCGTTTAATTATTATCACCCAAACCCAATTGAACCTATAACTTGATCTACCCAAACCCGTTAGCTACATCTAAACCCGAACCCGCTTTACCCCATCCCTGCTTCAGTCGCCCTACATCCCTAGCCCTAAACTCAAACCGTATGTATATTAACCCATGCATCGTTTTTCCTGTGCACTCCCCATCTTCAGCCGCTCTCTCTCCCGACCTCCATCTGCCGTCTTTCCCCCTTGAGCATCGCACCCCGGTGCTCACTCTCGTTCTCCCTCTCTTATGTGCACCGTCCTCCCGTTCGTCACCCCGTCGCAACCCCTAGGCTGTCGCCTCCTGGTACGCCAGCAGCCGACCCTGGTCGCATCTCCCCATCGCTTAGCCAGCAGCAGCAGCACCCTTGCATCGCGGCTTCTCTCCGGCACAGCGATAGCACCCCTTTTATTCGCTGCCACTGCCGTCGTGCCTCGATAACGATCTCTCTCGGTTGAGTTGTGTGTGGGTGATCTTGGGTTCGTTTGTGTGTTGCTCGTTTGTTTCGTTCGTGTGCTCATTATTGAGTTTGTGGTTCGTCAAGTTCGTTGTCCGGGAATTTGTTTCCGTTATTCTTGCTTGGTATTGTTTTCGTCGTCGGTTAAGGTAAGTAACTTGTAATCTTTTCTTTGTGTAATACAAGTACTAAATACCGCATGTAGTGTAGTTGGGTTCTAAAGACAATTTGTGTGAATCCTCTTGTTGATATTGTCTCTATTTTGATGATTTGACCATAGTTTCCTCACGACATATGTGACATAAATTAACCTTGGATTGACCACTTTGATGAATATGATCATGCTACTTTGAAATATCTGTGCTTGATGTGTTATTCGTGATATACTTGTCGAATACTTGTAAAATACCCCATACCATGTTGTTTGGACATCTAGTACACTATATTTCATGTTTGGGTTGATTTGGATGAATTTCGTGTGATCTATGTTGATTTGAGTATGAAGAACAAATCTGTATTTTCTGTTACCCTGATGTCGTTCAGTATTTTAGACCCTATTAAGGCCAGTATATGAAAAGATTTTATGAGCTTGAACTGTAGGAAATTCTGTCTATTTTCTAACCCTTTTGACGGATCTCAGTTTCGATTTACGAGTTGTGAGTTATGTCTATTTTACAACTAAGGTGTAGAAAGATTTGCAGATTGCGTTTTCTATGAATTCTGAAGAGTAATATATTTTTATTCTGGTATTAAAATTATTATTTTGATCTGAAATTTTTCTCAGTACTTCTAGACCTGATTGGGAATAATCCTAAATTTTTTTGGAATTATTTGATGAGTTTTACAAACCGTTCTATGTTTCCAAACAATTACTATACTAGCAGATTTTTCCAGTTGTTCTGTAAAGAACCTGATTTTCGACCTAATTCTACTTATTGTTTCTAAAATATTTCTGAATATGAAAGTTAGCTTCCTGTATCTATTTTATCACCCTTTTGGCGGATTTGTATTTCGATTTATGCTTTGTGAGTTATTGCTGTTTTCGTACTATAGTGTTTGTGATTTCAGATTTCCAAGACTGTCGTGTCTTGTTATTTTTTGATTTTACTTGACTACTCTATTTTTGTTGGAATATTATGAAACTTGATTTTCTGTTACTACACATATAGAGGAATACCCCAAATTTTTTCGTGGATTTAACTAATGAGTTTTCATGCCGTTTTCTTGACTTCGAATACAAACTACTGATTTCTGGCTGAACATGTTTTCTGGATTCAAATCTGTTTTGAGTTATGTTTTTGTGAAATACTATATGACTTATATATGTTCACTGAATTCGTCCAGGAGTCTATTTTCCATATTCTTTGACGGATTCAGGTTTGCATTTTTGTATCAATGGAAATCCCAGTTTTAGTGTAACACTGTCTTGCTGTCCTTAACTAGAATTTTCATTGTATTATTCTGTTATGAGTTATCTTTCACCTGTACATATTTACCTTTCAACCTGAACCTGTTACATGATCATGCTATGTTATTCTTGACCTGTTTGTGATACATACATGCATGTTTGCTAATAATAATAAAATAATCAAGGCATGGTTAAGGGAAAGATCTAGTAGTGGAAAATATAGAAATGTGTACTGAGAAGAGGACCTGTGTCCTGCCTATTATGTGTTCATGACTACATGATTTACGATCTGTTCCTGTACCTGACTGCATACTTCCCTATAGGAAGGTGTACTCGGAATAGAACCACTAGGTTCGACATGTTCCTGTTATTCCTGTTATCCTGATCCCTGAGTACACTGTCCTATGGACTCCACTACAAAATCTAAACGTAACTTGTTTAAATGTAGCAGCCATGTGATAAAAATTTGGGGTGCATGAAGTGCTACCTAGATAGTAATAATACAAGACTTGACATAACCTGATACCTGTTACATGATTACATGTACCTGTTCACCTGCTTACCTGTACCTGTATACCTGATTACTTGTTTATCTGTTACATGCTTACCTGTTTACCTGCTTCCTTGACACTTGATACATGTTACCTGTACCTGTTAATATACCCTACTACTTGATTATGTTTGCTTGATTCATGTTAGATATTCTATTCTGTTGACATGCTTATACCATGCTATGTTTATTTCTGTAGTTATTTTATATTTGTTATTCTTCCCCATGTACTTGTATCCTGCACTACAAGCGGCCCGTAACTTGCATTGACGGGAGTTTGTTTTTCTCTTTTCCTTTTTCCTGGAATTTTTTTAATTGCAGACCAGCTGCCATATGGAGTTGGTGATATGAGATACTAGTTGCTGGAGTTTTGCTATTTATATTTCCTGTCATTATTATTATTATTTCTTGTTGCTACTTGAATAATGTATCATGTACTTGGATTTATTTGAATTTGGGCAATGTGACCTAGGATATTATTAACTTGTCCAGACTTGATTTATTTGAGATTATTATATTTTGGTTGCAAGTAAATTTCTGTTGGTGTATTTGATTCGATTATGCATACTTGGTTGACCTTTCTTGCTTCCGACTCTGATTATTTCTGCGAGATGTTGTAAAGATTCTGAACAGCTTATGGATGATAAAAACCATTCGCTGGACTTAGTCATGTATCCGTATTCCGTATTCTCTTTTTGGGAAGCGGGGTGTGACACTCTTGCTCCCACTTCGACCCTCCTTCTCATCTGACTTCTCCAACCCCATTATCGTGTATTGGATCCACAAACCCCAACAATCTCCCACTTTGAGACATATACACGAAGTCTTTAACCTGTTCTTTATTTTTCCATTGGCCTAGTCTAGGTATGTGCCTCTGCGAGTCTCGTCAACAATTAACCTGGAGACAATCCGATAGCGGTATAGCAAAACTGATGTTTTCTGCTATCAACCACCTTAGTGAGCATGTCCGCCGGATTCTTAGTGCCAAGAATCTTAGTTAGCTTCAACCATTTCTTCTCAACCGCCATTCTGATAAAATTATACCTCATTTGAATATGCCGAGTCCTAAAGTGATATGCCGAGTTTTTCGCCAAGAAAACTGCACTTTGACTGTCACACCATAGTTCACCTATGGGTTGCGTCCTGCCCAACTGTTTCATAAGCTCCGAAATCCACAACATGTCTTTCGTCGCTTCTGTCAGTGCCATATACTCTGATTCTGTGGTTGACTGTGCTACAACCTTTTGTAACTGCGAAGCCCAACTAACAGTTGTTCCTCCAACTATAAATACATACCCTGTAGTACCTCTGCAACCATCACGATCGCCAAAAAAATCTGCATCCACATAACCATGTATATGCAAAGAATCTTCCCCAAAACAAAGAAAGTGATTTGAAGTACTTGGTAGATATCTAAGAATCCACCTTACTGCATCCCAATGTTGTTTACCTGGATTCTTCATGTAACGGCTGAAAACTCCCACTACTTGTGCGATGTCTGGTCTTGTAGACACCATCGCATACCTCAAACTCCCAACGGCTGTGGCATAAGGAATAGCAGCCATTTCCTCCATCTTTGCCTCTGTCTTAGGACACAATTCCATTGATAACTTGAAGTGGCAGTCAAGGGACAACTGACTGGCCTCGCGCCATCCATATTGAATCTCTTCAGTACCTTCTTCACATAGTCCGCTTGTGATAACCAAAGCTTCTTGTTACTCCTGTCTCTACTAATCTTCATGCCGAGGATTTGCTTTGCTTCACCCAAGTCCTTCATTGAAAACTCCGAAGCTAGCGCCTTTTTCACTTCCTTGATCTTTTGCATACATGAACCTGCAAACAGCATTCATCCACATACAACGCCAAGGTAACTATATCATTGTCCTCAAATCTATGAACATACACACAATGATCCGTTTCGCACCTATCGAAACCTTTCCTTCTCATGAAGCAATCAGACTTCAAGTACCATTGCCGCAGTGCTTGTTTGATCCCATAAAGGCTCTTTTTCAATCGACATACCATATCTTCCTTTCCTTTAGCTTCAAAACCTGTAGGTTGTCTCATGCACAACTTTTCTTTGACATCACCATGGAGAAATGTTGTCTTCACATCTAACTTCTCTAAGTGCAAGTCTTTAACTGTTACAATACTGAGTAGAACCCTAATAGAAGCCATCTTCACAACCGGTGCAAAGATCTCACTATAATCAACACCTTCTCTTTGAGAGAGTCCTTTCACAACAAGCCTCGTCTTGTACCTCTTATTGCCATCTGCCTCATCCTTCACTCTGAAAACTCATTTGTTCATAAGAGCGCGCTTCCCTGCAGGTAACTTGGTCAACTCCCAAGTTTGGTTCTGTTCCAAGGAGTTCATATCGTCCTTTATGGCTAACTCCCACTGAATTCGAGCTTCATCCCTCAAAGCCTCGCCATGAGTCTCTGGCTCTCCTGAATCCGTGTACAGAATATGCTCATGAACAACACTAGCCGATGGATCAAATATCTTGGTTGGCCTCCTCTCTCGTGTCGATCTCCTCATTGTGGGTACCGGTTCACCGACCGATTTAGGTTCCCCGAACTGTTCTGGCTGTACCTATTCATTTTGGATAACCTGCTCATTCTCAATAGGCTCACCATGAGCCTCATGTGCTGCATGTGGTACCTATACCTGCTGCTGCACTGTAGGGCCCCCACCACTAAGACCGCCTTCAGAATCTGAATCTGAGTCTGAGTATGAATCCCAATCTGATTCTGCACTGGTTGTACTGTCTTGACTTGTGTGCTTGTCCTTGTATAAAACCTCTTTATTGAATACTATATTCCTGCTGCGAATGACTTTGTTATCCACAAAATCCCAAAGTCTGTAACAATACTCATCGCCACCGTAGCCAATGAACACACACCTCCTGGACTTAGAGTCCAACTTCTTTCTTTCTTCCCTGTCAATTAGTGCATATGCCATACAATCATAAACTTTCAAATGCGAATAATTAATAGTTTTACCTGACCATGGTTCTTCTAGAATGGCCCCCTAAAGGGCACTGAATGGGCAACGGTTAATCAATTACACCACTGTATCAACTGTAGCGGCCCAAAAATGGACTGGAAGACCCGCATGAAGTGTCATGCATCTCGCCCTTTCGAGTATCGTGCGATTAATCCTTTCTGCTACACCATTCTCTTGTGGAGTCTAGGAGCTGTCTTGATTCCTCTGATATCTTCCTTTGCCAGATAGTTAACAAACTGTTTGCTTGTGTACTCACCTACGTTGTCTGACTTTATTGCTTTCACCTTGCAACCTGTCTCATTCTCAACCCTGGCCTTCCAAGCTCTGAATGCCTCAAAAACTTCTGATTTCTCATGAATCACATAAATCCAAACCTTTCTTGTAGCATCATCGATAAATGTGACGAAGTATCTCTTACCACCATAAGAGAATTCCTGAGCTGGACCCCACACATCTGTATGTACCAACTCTAGCTTCTCAAGCTTCTTCTCACGCCCACCCAACTGAAAGCTAACTGTCTTCTGTTTGCCCATCACACAATTCTCACAAAAATCCATCTCAACCTTCTTCAGTCCCGGCAAAAGGTCCCTAAAACAAAGCTGCTTGACACCCTTTTCACCAAGGTGTCCCAACATGACATTCCATAGAATTGAAGAGGAACTACTTGCTGATGCTGTAGTAATGATATCACCTGAATTACCTCCCCTGAGTAAGTATAACGTGTCACCACGTTTTCCTTTTGCTACCAACCTGGCATCTGTAGTCACCATCCATTCTCCATGCCCAAAAATTGTTGTAAACCCTTCTTTGTCTAGTTTGCTAGTTGAGATCAAGTTTTTCTTCAAGCTCGGAATATGTCTTGTATCATACAAGACAAATTGCCCACCATTGCAAGCCTTCACTCTCACAGTGCCTCTACCTATAACTGGACATATCTGCCTATTACCAACTGAAACTGCACCAAAATCACCTGTCCTGTAATCCTAAAAAACATTCCTCATAGGGAGACAATGATAAGAAGCACCTGAGTTTATACATCAATCATCTTGCAAAATATTAAATACAGCGGATAAAAACATATCATCTAGACAGGGTTCAATACTTACTATATTGGCTACCTGTGACCCTACTTGTGCTTTCTTATACTCCTCACATTGGTCTCTCCTATGTCCTGGCTTCTTGCAGTACCACCACTCACCTTTACGATATTCGGTTCTTGACTTGGACCTGTGATTCCTGCTCTTCAACCCCCCTCTGTTGTTACTTCTACCATGGTTATCAACTGACAATGCGGTATTGCTAGGATATGATACTGAAGTCTTTCCATGTCTTTTCCTCTTTACATCATCATTCATAATGCTGCTTATAACATCCTTTAGGGTTGTCGTATCAGTCATGGTGCTTGTAATAGTCTGCTTTACTGTGCCGTAACTATCGGGAAGAATGGATAGCAACAACAACGATCGTGCTCTCTCCTCAAACTTTAAACCCCGACGATTCCATCTAATTGTAAACCATACAAAAATTTTGATGTGCTCAGCAACCGAACCCCTTTCCGACAGCTTCAAGTTAATCAACTTCTTTAGGTGTAAAATCTGATTCGCTGCATTTGACTTCTCAAACATGTCTGTCAATATCTCCATTGCCTCCTTTGCGGTTATTGCCTTCTCAATGTGAAATAGCGCCTTCCTGCTCAACGACAACTGAATCTGCCCAAGTGCTTTCTGTTCCAATCTATTCCAGGCTGCCAGCGCAACCGGATCGACCTCTGCCCCTTCTGGCTTCACACCAAACAACGGATCATCTAGATTCTTCTGTCGAAGATACGCAATCATTTGGATCTTCCACATTGTGAAATTCGTTCCATCGAACTCTTTGACTCTGCTCTTGTCCCACATCTCAATCAATACTACCAACATGCAGCTCTGATACCACTTTGTTGAATTCTAACTGCGGAATAAACTCAACAACGACGACGAGATGCAAGAACTATAGAATCAAAACAAGAGAATAAAGAACAATCAAAAGCAACACACAAGATTTATTCGAGGTTCACCCAAAACAATGGCTGCTTCCCCGCACAGAGGCACTCCTGCGATTTCCACTAGAAATATGAATATTAGGTTTACAAATCTCTCAAGAACTCGCCACTAAGGTGTAGGGTTTCTCTCGATCACCCTCTCTCTTAATGACGGCTGGTAGATCTTTATTTTCTTTTTACTTAACCCTAAAATCGTACACAATACAATATATATAGAATTCCATAACTTTAATCTCAGCCGCTCATTTATCAACGTCGGGACGGTCGACCGCAACACCAAGTCGGTCGACCGGTTCTTTCCTTCGACTGCACAAGTTCCAACAGAGAGCAGGGCGGTTGACTGCGCGGTCGACCGGTCGCCTCTTCAAGTTACATAATTGAATTAGAGAGCGGGACGGTCGACTGCACGGTCGACAGTACACTTGCCTGGAGTGCGGTCGGGGGGTGCTGTCGACCGCAACTCTACCTGTAACTTCAAACCACTTCCGACCTCTTGCTCTCACTTCGAATCTCCTTCTCATCTGACTTCTCCAACCCCATTAGCGTGTATTGGATCCACAAACCCCAACAAGCTTGTGGTGTTCACAGAAGGTGAGAACTTACAAATACAAGAGTGCATATTAATATATTATTGGACATATATTTTAGAGACATAATATGCAAAAGATGCTTTATCATATTTGTTTCGTTTTTTTTTTCCAAGTGCAAGAGTCGCTATCACTGTGCTTAATAAAAAAATATGAAGTATTTGGTGTCATAAAGCAAAACAAAGGTAATCTTTATTTTTTCTGGGTATTATTTTTATGTCCCCCGCCGTTATATTATATTTTATTAATATATATCAAAATATATGCTTGTCTATAAAGGGCCCCAATTTTATTTTTCGCCCAGGGCCTCAAATACCGCAGGACCGGCCCTGACGATAATAAACAAAATTTTCAATTTTTTTTTGAAAATAGAGGCTGTTATTTCCATTAGCGACCTCTAAATGGAACATGCCGCTAACGAGAATAGCGGCTGCTGCTGATGTGGCACCAAGTAGCTTACGAGTGCTAATAGTTTTGAAACTAGCTCATAATCGCAAATATTTTTAAAAAGTGGGGTAGTGCGGCAAAAAATTTCTGGAAATGAAGGAAAGGGACATATATCATATTTTATGGAAAATACATATAAAATAATATGTATTAAAACGTCTTAATTGTTTTTATGCATTTATTTGGTATTTGGTTATGGAGGAGAGTATGAACAAGAAAATGTTGAAAAAGTCCCTGATTTTAATTTTTTTTTGACATTCACAACTTTCACTCTTTCAGATTGGGTTGTGTCAGTCTAGTCTTTGTATCTACATTATTCAAACCCACCTGGGATTTTAAATTGTTCCAACTGCTATTTACGTGCCAATTCATTTTTTGTGGTTATTTTTTAGGGTTATTACTTATTTTTTAATGAGCTTGGCTTATATACTCAACGACCGGAGTCAACCTACTGTTCACATAAGTTGCCTCCCAGTTTTGATGTAGTTTAACATGTTATACCAGGTTAAAAAGAATATAAAATTATTTTTTAAAATTATTTTTTGTATTGTACTTATTTTAGATAGAGTCACGTGAGCGAAATTTTTCCCAAACTGTCCCACTTTTTAAAAGTTTTTTCCAAACCGTCCTACTTTTTTTTAAAAAATTTCCAAACTGGCTCACTAGGTTTTCGAAAAGCCGAGTTTGGTTAAAACCAACTCGGTTTTTCGAAAACCGAGTGTGGTCTTTGCAAAATCGAAGACTAACACTCGCTTTTCGAAAAGCCGAGTTGGTTTTAACCAAACTCGGTTTTTCAAAAACTGAGTGTCGATTGGGGATATTTCCCCTCTTCGTCCCCATTTCTCTTTCTCTCCAATCTTACTTTTGGTTATCTCTTCTTATTCTTTCTTTAACTCCGAAACCCAAAATCTTAGCTTTCCAAAATTGACCTCCTACCAACAAAATCTCATCTCAATCTAAATATATTTACTAATATTTTCCTAACCCTCCCACCTTCCACTCTCAAAACCCTAAATCCATCTTTCGAAAGATCCAAAATTTGGAATTTTTATAAATTTGAAGAGGATAGCAACTTCAACTCTTCTACCCAAATATCTACGGCTATATCCTTGAAGATCGTGAATGTATGATGAATATTGGCCTATTATTTTGTACATTTTTTATAGATTTTGTTTGTGGGTAAATAATAACTCGTATATTCGTATAAATATACGTAGGTATGGATTACGAGATTCCTATTTGGTTATACTTTGGTGGTGAAATACTTCGTAATCCAAAGATCGGTTGTTGTTATAGTGCGGTAGATCCTGAAATAGTTTGGGTACCTCGTACCATTACATTGGCAGAATTAGTTGAGACAATTTATGAAGTTACTAATTGGGATATGGATCAATGGAATATGAAAACTTTAGCTCGATATGCAGCAGAAAGAGGAGATGGTCAGTATTTTATGACAGTGCCCGTATCTACTGATAATGCTATGAAGTCATTGATTACTGGGACACTTGATCCCAATTGTACTTGGTCTGCATTAGAGTTATATATTCAGCAAATTCAAATTTTAAATGCTCAGCCACATGATATTCCTAGTTCAAGCTTCGTACGGGTAGTACCGACACAACAGATGGGGTCTAACCCCGTTCAAACTTCACAACCAATCCCACTGTCCTCATAAGAAGTCACCTTCACAAATACAACAAACCCGGATTCTACAGATGTTGAGTTGCCATGCCAACCTAGTCCGGTTCATGACTATGTTCCAAATGACACTTTATTTGAATTATTTCAAAATGCTACCATTAACAACTTATTAGACGATGATGAAGAAGAGAAAGAAACAGAAGATGAAGTTGAGAGAGTGTAGAAAATGATGATGGGGACGAAGATGATGATGTAGCAAATGTAAATCCTACGAACAGCAGTTCTAATGAAGTGAGAGCTACTGATAGCTATGCCAATGTTAATGCTCATGTTACCGAGGAGATGACACAAGGTGCTAGAGTACTTCAAGTTCCACAAGAGTCGTCTGGTTCATCCAATGTAGACGAATTGTACATTGGACAGGAGTTTGTAAGTAAAGAGTCGATTCAGCAGGCTGTGAAGGTGTATTCTATCAAGAAACATCGTGAATTCGTCACATTGAAATCTTCCCCTTCACTGTACACTATTAAATGCAAAATAACACCTAGAAAACGTACAATTGAGAAGATCGTGCAAAGTCCCCCAGTAGTAAGTGATGGTTGGCGGTCCATGTAAGTTTGTCGGACCAGTAGATATAGGAGGTAGCATGCTATGGTCCTCGGAAAGATGGATCCAATGGGGAGATTGCATCCGCACTACAGGCCGACCAATGTGAATGCGCTCCTAACTCTAGACTTGGAGTAAGATCATCGGTCCATTCATCTACACCGAACCATGACTGCATAAACACAAAGTCCGATATAATGATGACAATGCAGCATTATCCCAACTATAACGTCCAATGGTTCCCAGATCGGCAATTAGTGGCAAGTACATCAACGAGACCGTAACACCTGTCGAATTTGGGAACAATACACCTCCAAATAGTGTGAGGATGTAGGCCCTGCAATAGCACTCCACCTCTGTCGCGATTGAATGTTCAGTCAATCGATCCCTAAAAGTGTCCTTCAACCACTTTAATTTGATAAATTTACCACTAATTGCACTGGTCTCAACTTCAACACCTAGGTACTGCTCCATTATATACACCAGGTCGAAGTCCATCGTACTGGCCACTGCCTGCCCATCGACTAGAAGACCGGTGATTATGGGGACGTCCTGTAAGTTACTGTCATCTCCCCAATTGGCCGGTGAAAGCTGTGTGTCTCAGGCCACCATCTCTCAAGAAGTGCGGTAAGAAAAGGACGATCACACTTGATGGAGCTCATCATAGCAATACTGTATAACCCACAATCTCTTATAATCTCGTGAATCCGTGGGTGCATAGGTAGTGGATGACCCGCCCTAAATCTACACTCCTTAGACTCATTGTTCCACACATCCTGCGAACGATGCATCAGTTGAAGAGTGAGGAGTGAAGGGTCGAGGGGACCTGGGCCTCCAGAAGGAATATAAGATGAAGAAGGGACTGAAGAAGAAGTGTTCGCCTCATTTGGATTGATTGGAACCTACATAACAATAACATTTACATCAATAAACCGAAATTTTATTTTAGTGTATGATAATCAAACTAATCGAATATAAACAATTATTAACTTACATTAGTACCCTCGGTACAACCACGTCCACGTCCACCGCGAGGAGGTGGCCCAAAAGAAGTACGTGGTCCATCGCCACGAGGAGGTCTACTACTATCTCCTTCCTCCACGTTCCCCATTGTTCGTGCCATTTACAGTAAAAGAAAAATCACTACAACTTAAAAAAAATTGTTATTAACTACACCAAAATATATAACCTATATATATAACCTACATTGTTATTTTGCTTAAGTAAGTGTTCAAATTAACTAAAATTGAAACTAAAATTGTTATAACCTACATTGTTATAACCTACTAGGAGAATCTCTTCCAAAATTACTCTTCCAAAATTAACACAAAATTAATATGGCAAAAGCTTGAGAAATATACCTTTCGAGTAGGAGAATCTCCCCTAATCGCAGTCTTCACCACAATCTTCACCTCCAAATTTGAAAAACAGCAAAATCAAGGATATTTGGGTTTAGGGTTTTAGGGTTTACGAAAAGGTTGAAATTTGTAGATGAGATAGGGGAAAATCAAAAGGAGATGAAAGATGAGAGTTTCTTTTGGATTAACTGACCAATTTAATGGGTAAATCAACAAAAAAATCGAGATTTTCGTTGGGTTTCACAGGAGAAGAATTGGAGAATAGAGAGAGTGAATAAAAGTGAAGTGTCGAAATCAGATCTGAGGGGAAGTATCCCCAATCGACACTCGGTTTTCGAAAAACCGAGTTTGGTTAAAACCAATTCGGCTTTTCGAAAAGCGAGTGTCGGTCTTCGATTTTGCAAAGGCCACACTCGGTTTTCGAAAAAGATGCAAAAGTTACAATACTCACACCAATAATTTTTCTCTCTCTCAAGGCTTACTAGAAGATAGTCTATTATTTATAATGAAAAACTCTTAGAGGAAGTACAACCTCTCATGAAGGCCATTATATTAATTTATAGAGATATGAAAAAACCCTGGTTGTGGTCTTGATCATTCACCATTCAATATATCATGAAGAGAAAGCCACATGATAGGAGTCCTACGATCTAACTTAGAGCACAAACTAGGCTCAAACAGTTTCCCAAGGAACATGCCCAATATTACTACCGTTGCTACTTGTAGTTGACTACTAAAAAGAGCAGACGACTGCACTTGAATTCGAGGAGCACCCTCTTGGTTGTAGTCGACTGTTATCACCCCTTTGACAGCCCAGAAACAATAGCTCTTCACCTCCCTTCCTCGTTTCGAACATCTTCTCACTTCGCCCTATTCTCTTCACATCAAACTCAGAGCATCCACAGTCGTGTGCTATTTATGCATAAAATGCATTTTATAGCTGTAACACCCCGAATTCCAAATAAGACCGAATTCGAAGTTCCACAGGATCATTACACTTCTCTTCATACAATTTTACAAGGAAATTAAAACTTTTATTACATCAGAGTTACATCTTAAATTACACTTAAACAGCGGAAGCAATCTACAATAATTACATGAATAAAATGTACAACACTTGAAACATTCTTTAAGCAGCATGCATACTTTAATCTTGTCAATCACTTTTTATTGCATAGAAACTGTGGTATCGTCAGTTCATTCAACTGACGCAAGGATATAATACATCAATTTTCTCTTACTTAGAAAGCACACACTTGTCACCAACAAAACTACGGCGACTATCCTATAGATGTCGTGTTGTGTTGTGCACTTAGTCCTTAATACAATTGTTTATATTATATGAAACTAATGTGCACTTGTTCAGATTCTATGCATCCCTTACTACATAGGTCCGAGGGCAAACCCTTAATCGCTCTTTATCTTTTATAGGGTTCAATCCCTCGCCATGACTTAAACTACTACGGTAACTACGATAAGTATCCTAGATGTTCTATGAGTTACAAGCCCATATCCAGACAGTCTAGAGGGGAATTCCACGCACTGACATGACGCAGCATGCAGGCGGTCTGTGGACAATTCAGCCTCGGTTATGGAACAATGGCACCACCCGTAGTCACCAAACACCCCCACAAGCATCGCTATCGGGACGATAATTCCGGAGTAGTGCTCACGCCAAGACATGACACATTAAACAGACAGTCTGTGAATCACTCTCACACTGCCAATCTGATGGCCCTCATACTCGTGTTTTTCTCTTACTTTCGTCACATCTCCACTATGTATCTAGTCCTTAATTTTATTTGAATTTTGAATAAAGTCGATCCCCTAGAGTTAGCACTTTCTCTATACCGGTTTTAACCATTAATTCCACAATATGACCCAAACTTGGTCTTTTCTTTTCAATGTCTCATCTCAAAAACATTCTTTCAATGCCGGTATAAGGCTTAGTAACCATCTAGCTTTCAATTCCATCTCATGTTCATAGCATTTGAGTATTCATATATATTCATAAGATCTTTCATAATTCATCATGATATTTGATTTCACTTTTATGTACAATTTCATGCATAGAATAAATTCATTCGTCACATTCATAATTCATTTTTTCCCACATAATTCTCTTATTCTCATTTCATCAATACTAAATCTAAAATTCACACTTTCAATTTTTTCCATTTTCAAAACTCTTTTAAATAATACATTTATTTTTTTCTTTATCTAAAGGCATATAAAACTTGAAAACCAATAGTCAAGGCATTCGACTGTTCCGCAACGATTTGAAACTCGAAAACCAATGATTAGGGCAGTCGACTGTTAAAATACAATTGGTCGACTGTTCTGCGAGGATTTAAAACATCGAAAAACCATAGCCAGGGCAGTCGACTGTTGAAATACAGTCGGTCGACTGTTCTGCGAGGATTTAAAACTCGAAAAACATAGTCAGGGCAGTCGACTGTTAAAATATAGTTGGTCGACTGTTCTGGGAGGATTTAAAACTCGAAAAACCATAGTCAGGGAAGTCGACTATTAAAATACAGTCGGTCGACTGTTCCGCGACTAGATTCCAAAATTTATTACCTGACAGTCGACTGTCGATTGCACTAGGTTGCAATTTAAAGTAGATCATATATATATATATATATATATATATATATATATATATATATATATATATATATATATATATTGACATTTGAGAACAAAATCACAATTTTCGCTTTATTCATAATCGATGTTTCCACAAAATTACTTTTTCTCTTTATTAATAAAAATATATTCTTTTAAATAAATCATTCCTAATTCTCAAATGTTCGTTTCTCTCTTTCCAACAAAACAGACATGCAAATTTGGGATTTTTAGTACTAATCTCAATAACAATAAACATGTATAATTTGTTAATCAGTTCTACTTTCATAGCATGGAGGTTTCCCATAATTCACATTTATCCATAAACACATTTCTTCACATTGCATTTTTTCCACAAACATGAACATTTCAACATAGAGATTCATACTTTCTTAATTAACATACTAATGCACTATCAAGTTATCACACAACATTTCTATCCACATTATCTAATCAATTTTTCCAATGATTTCATGCAATTCCACATGGGTTCACTTTCTCCTTAATCATGGTAACTAATCATAAAGCAATATTCTCTTATTCATTCTAACATGATCACAAACCTAGCATTGTAACTAATTAGAAGTTTGAAAAAATTGCCCATCTTATTGGGAGAGAAAATCAATGAGAACTCCTAAAGACTTTTAGAATGAACAAATTAAGTCTTCTCCTCCTAGACCGTGCCACCAAGAATGCACCTTCTCCTCCTAGACTTGATGAACCTGAGCCTCCCTTATTCTTGATGAATTGCTGGCCTCAAATGGGGATGGACACACACACAAAAGCACACAACTCAATCTTTTTCTCACTCACTCTCAATCTTTTAACTTACTAATTTGTCTCTCACTTTTTTTTTTCCTTTCAATCTTTTCGGTGTAAGCATGAATAGGGGAGGGGGGGGGGGTATTTATACAAATTTTGAGTGTAAAAGTAAGGGTAGGATTAGTCCAAATTATTAGGGATCAAGGGTTATGATGAAATAGGGAGTTGCAGTAACTACCCATGATGAGATAACCAACTCACCACTACACCCATCTCTCCCTCTCTCTTAGTACAATCCGGCCTACCTATAGGGTGCAACAAGCACGTGCTAGTGCAATGCACATGCAATACTAGTACCCCTAGTTGTTAGTTTGTTCATGTGAATTAATTAATTGTCTATTAAACCTGTCTACACTACAAGTTAAGTTAATTAAAAGGGAGAATTTAGTTAATGGGCTCACTAATGGGCCAATAAACCAAGGGCTCTAATAAATTAATTAATTTAATTAATTAAAGTGGGCTAGAAAGAGACGATAGGCCTAGGATTTTAATTAGGTTTTCTAGATTAAAAGAGAAGAAATAGGATCAAATGTTCAGGAGAATATTTTTTAGAAAAATAAGTGCATAAATTTGTACGTGCACAACACGTGAAAATAAACACTCTTATTTAATTAATATTTAAAAATTCAGGATGTTACAACACTCCTTTCTTAGAATAGTTCCGTCCCCGGAACTATACTTAAAGGGTGAGAAAACAAAACACAACCAGAAAAGAAAGAAAAAAAAGATACAACTCAGACAAACAACTCAGGATGTTCCTTCAACGTTGGGAACGGCGGGTCATAAAAAAAATTTGAACTAAACTCGTCGTTCCCAACAACGAGTCTAGTGTAAATGTCCTTACCGTTGGGAACGACGAGTTTTCAACAAAAATAAAATTAAAAAAAAAAAACAAATCGCCGTTCTCAACAACGAGTCTAATATAAATGTCCTTGTCGTTGGGAACGACGAGTTTTCATTGAAAATTTTGAACTAAACTCGCTGTTGGGAATGGCGGGCTTCTCGACAAGAAAAACTACACTCGCCGTGCTCTAATAGCGAGCATGAAACAACTAAACTCGTCGTTGGGAACGAAGAGTTTAGTTGTTGAATCCACGAGCATAAATACTTTGGCAACTATCCTCTTCCTACAAATAGTTTCGAAAAGTGGCATATAAAAAAAAATCGTGCAACTGAACCTCTGTACCATTATTGGCTATTAATAGAGCTGCTATCGAGTCCTATCGGGTCGGGTCCTCAACTACTGGGACCCGAACCCGTAAGGATGGCAAGTGGGCCGGGTCAACCGCCGACTCGCCCGCGACCCGCCCGTATAACTCGGTTCGCAAAACGGCGGTTCGGGTTCGGGTCGAACCCGTGAACAGTAACGGGTCGACCCGGGTCTCGAAAATAGCGGATCCAACCCGCTCAACCCGGCCCGCGAACCCGCTTAGAAAACCCAACCCGCCTGCCAACCCGCGGGTCGACCCGCGGGTTGCGAACCGTTAGACCCGAATGGGTCAAACGTTCGATCCGCCCCGGGTCGAACGAGTCGCAAAACTATGCCCAACGGCACTGTTGTCCAGAGAGCCCTCAACGGCTCTAATGGCCGTTTTTTTTGGTTTTTTGGTTTTTTTTTGTTTTTTTATTTTTACCCTATAAATACCCCCCCAAAACCCCATCAAAAATTTCACAAAAAACTCTCTTGCTCTCTCTACTATTATAACTCATTTCTAAGCAATTTGTGAACAATTGAAGTATTTAACTATTAAGTCTTGAAGATGTATACACGATCAAATTCCGATCGTATCGAAATCAAAATTCAACAACGTCTTCAACTCTTCAACTCTTCAACTCTCGTCCAACTCCAAGTGATCAAGTCTTCAACTCTTTTCCAAGCTCTCCTCAACTTCAATTCCGAAATCGCTTATTTCTACTTCTACTTCTATTCTTATTTTCACCAATTTTTTTATATACGCGTATCCACGGTGAACGGTATCAAAATTTCATACCTCTCTTCTTATTTAATTTTTGTTGTAGTTATAATTTTTGTTGGTTTTTTGATCTTTTCTATCTCAACCTTCTTGTTTTCTAGATTTTTTTTTATAACTCATCGCTCCTACATTGTGTAGTTTTTTTTACATACATTACTACATTATGTCTAGATCACGTGGTAGCGGTCGTAGCCAAAGTAGGCAAGATTCCATCGGCACTTCCCATAGGCCACCAATTGTCCCAATTAGTGAGCCCGCCGAAGAGTACCATGATCCTCCTACCCAACAATGGGGTACACACGATGAGATTGTAGGAGACATACAATTAGAAGAAGAAGAACAACAACAACAACCAACCGAAACAACACAACCCCGTAGTGGTAGGAAAAGTAAAGGGGAAAGTAGTGATTGGCATAAATTTTACGATTATATCCCAGACGAAGAAACTCCGAGTATAGATTTGGAAGTTTGTCAAACATGTTCTAAGGCATACAAATTCAAGAGGGATGATGGCACCGGTACAATTAGTAGACACATCCAAAATAACCATAAAGACCTTCTTGCTGACCTACCCGGCCAACAAAAAATCCACCATAGGACCGGTCTAGTTGATAGCCACCCTTATGATCCCGATCTTGTTCGGCGGGAAATGGCCCGATTAGTAATAAAGGAAGACTTGCCATTTTCCTATCCCGAGAGTAGGGACTTGGACAATTTTAATCAAGCAGCTTTAAACCCTCATTTTAGAAGAATCCGGAGAAATACTTGCAAATCGGATTGTTTTAAAGTGTACAATGAAATGAATGACGCTTTGATTGCAATTTTATGGAGTTTAACTTGTAGAATTAATTTAACTTCGGATTGTTGGACGGGTGTCAACAATATTCCAATGACGGGAATAACCTGTTATTGGATCGACAATGATTGGATTCTTAAAAAAAGAATCATATCACTTGCCGCGTTGCCCTATCCCCATAGTGGTGCTGAAATAGCAAACCGTATTTTAGAAATTTGTGATGTTTTTCATATTCGCGATAAAATTATGTGTATTAGTTTTGATAATGCTTCTAACAACAATGCATCAATTACTACTTTAAAATCCGCATTAAACCCTCCATCTGACAATATTTTTCATATTAGATGTGCATGTCATATTTTAAATTTATGTGTTCAAGATGCATTAAAAATAGCCGATCCATATATACTTAAAATTAGAAATTGTGTACATTTTATTGCATTAAGTCCCAGCGTATTTCAAGAATAGAAAAATTGGTGTAGGATTTCAATTATACCTTTTAGAAGATTTCCAAAGGATGTTAAACACCGATAGTGTAATGCCGCGATTTTCATTTAATGATTTTTTTTTATTTTGCACGTAGTGTGCACGTGCAATATTTTTGGTAGAATTAAATCTTATAATCATTTTCATTATGATGAGTATAGATATTTAAGTGTGTGCTCTTTTTATTTTTATATAAAGCCTTTTTTCAAATAGACAAAAAGCCTTTCTTTTAAAAAGCCCAAATCTAATTTATTTGTTATATTTTTTAATTATTATTTTGGGACATAAACTAAAGCCCATGAGCTATTTTTATTTTAAATACAACTTGTAATGTAGAATACCTTTTAAAGATTTTTTTGTAAAATATAATGTACAATTTTTAAATGGTGCCAAGTTGCATGCACGTGCATTGCACGTACAATCCACATGCATAAGATGGGGCCGGTTTTGATCTTTAGGAGGAAAAATGAAATTTTTGAGTGGAGTCATGGGTGGTGGTTACTTGATCATGGTTGGTTATTGTAACTCCTCCTTAGTTGAATCCTAGCCTTTTAATCCTAACTCCTACTTCAATCCTAGCCTTCCATTTTCCTAAACTTTTAGCATAAATACTCCCCCCCCCCCCCCCCCCCTGCCTACTATTCTTGTGCTAATTATTCCTCCAAACCTATAGTTTAAAATACATTAATAGTAGTATAGCAAGTGAGTTAAAAGATTGAGAAATTGTGTGAGGATTTGTGCTTGCAACAAAGGGGAAGGCCAGCATAGGAGCTCTTGGTTTTGGCTTGTGGAAGGCTCGGGTGCGCGCATCAAGGAGGAGGATCGCTCTTTTTTGCAAGGACATTGGTTTAGGAGGTGTTGCTAAGTGTAGTCTCTCCAATTAAGGTGGGTAAATTTTCCATATTTCTAATTAGGAAGCATGCTAGATTTGAATTGCAAGAATGATGCATGAAAAAGATTAATAAGAGTACACATTTAATTGGAAAAATGACCTATTGATTGATTGAAATGTTGATATGCAATTGTATGTGGTTCTATTATTAAAATTTAAGTTGTGTGCGAATTGATTATGGCCATGGATTGTTTGAAGAAAACTTCATCATTAACACTAAAAATTATATGCATGAATTAGTAGATTGACAATGTCGCTTTATGTGCTTAAATGGACTTTTCGTGATAACGTTGTAATGAATGAATTAGAATATAATTGGTGTGTCTATGAAATGAATAAAAACAGAAAATTGATGTAGGGATTAGTGAAATTAAAATTTGATAAGAATGTCGAAAAAAGAAACATATTAGTAGTAGCTTGTAAAGTCGAATTAATTGTATGGGAAATATATGTTTAATTATTGAAAAAAAATTATTTTTATATACTGGAGTATAATTTATGATGAGAATAATTAATCTGGAATTTTTACAGCAAGATAGTAAGAGTAAAATGAAATGAGAGTTTGTTGAACATCGAAATGTTTTAATAAACAGAGAGAATCGATTTAAGTAGACTTCGAGTTGTATCTATGACAACCCGAGCTTATAGCTCGATTGGTTGGGATGCTCTTGATTGCTACAATAATGTGCGGTTTCTCGGAGGTTGAGGGTTCAAATCCTGTTAGCACCGCATACTTTGTTGCATTTTTTAAAAAATAAAGTAAATCGCAGCCGAGAGCATTTAATGCTCTCAGCCCTTTTTTTAATGCCTAGCGCGTTCGGCCTAGTGGCCTGTGCCTTCGGTCGGTTTCCCTGTGGTCGCTGGTTCGATCCTTGGTCTCGGCTGAGTTTGTGTTGTGGGAATTTTTTTTTTTTTTGGATTTTTAATGATTAAAAAATTATGAAAAAAAATATGACTATTATCCTAAAAATAGGTGGGATTTATGAAAAATAATTTGAGAATTATTTACATGAAGTGGAGTATGTTTTGAGAATAAATGTATAATTTAGAACTATGGTTCTACACTTGTATGTTATGAAAGTTGCACTTTGCAAAAAAGGACTTGAAATAAAATGCTAGAAAAGAAGTGTAATAAAGATAGAAATTATATGTAGTGATGTGATGTGAATTATTCTCATTGGATAATAGTGTGAAAATTATGAAATGTGAATATTCATTTAATGATGTGATTTTAATGTAAAAATGATATTTGATGAAATATATAAGGAATAATTGAATTCCATGTATGGCTATGGACACATGAATAAATTAGAAATCATGCTATTGAAAAAAGAAAATCTGTCATGATTATGAAGATGAACTTATGAGCTGGAAACGCTCAATTTTGGAAATTGTGAATTGGAATTGAAACAAAAGAGTAGCTAAGTCTCCCCCGGCATTTGGAAAGAAATGAAATGAAAGTTGAAATGAAGGACCAAGGTTGGTCTTGTTTGAATGAATGAATAAGTCCGGTTTAGTGGAGAGGCTAACTCTAGAGCTTTGATTTTGTTCATGATTCTAATAAAAACTAAGGATTAGTACATAGTGGAGATGTGATGAAAGTGAGAGAAAAACACAAGTATGAGAGCTAGAGTTTATGGTGCGGGTGTGAGCCACAGAATGCATGCTTGATGAGTCAAGACATGGCGTGGGCACTACTCAGTAATGATCGAACTTTAGCCACGCTCGTGGGATGTTTGGTGACTGCAAGAGGATCGTGTGCCTTGAAGGAGGCTGAATTGCCACAGAATGCATGCTTGATGAGTCAAGACATGGCGTGGGATCCCCCTCCAGATTTTCTGTACACGAGCTTGTACTCATAAATCATCTAGGATACTCACCGTAGTTACGGTAGTAGATTAAGACATGACGAGGGATTGAACCCTACAAAGATGAAGAACGATTAAGAGGCTTGCCCTCGGACCTATGTAGTATGGGATGCATAGAATCCGAACAAGTGTGCATTAGTGTCATATAGTATAAATAACTGCATTAAGGACTAAGTGCACAATCACAACACGACATCAATAGGGTATTCCCTTTAGTTTGATATGTGACAAGTTTGTGTTCGTTAAATATGAAAAATGAGTTATACTATTTCCGGCATAAAGAGGATGGCCGTGTATAATGTTCGTCGGTTGAATAAACTGACGTACCCACAGTTTTGTATGCAGGGTAAATGACATGATAAAGATTAAAGAGGAACAGATGCTTAAAGATTATTCAATGTTGTTGTACTTTATTTAAATGTTGTAATTTTACTTCCGCTGTGCAATGTAAAGAGTAAAGTTTCATGTAAGCTCTGATGTAAAGTGAAAAGTTTTAAATTCCTTGTAAAATTGTACTAAATGAAGTGTAAAGATCCTGTGGAATCTCGAATTCAGTGTATTTTGGAATTCGGGGCGTTACAGATAGAACTCTACTTTTGATTTACTACAGGTTGTTACCGAATATAAAGCAGTTGCAAATGATTTTTGTATCGCAAAAAATATGCAAAATTTTAAAATGACTCTCACCGATTGGTTTTATGCCGAATCTTTGTTGAGATTTTTAGAACCTTTTAAAACCGCAACTTTAAAATTTTCAAAATCATATGAATCTACTTCTAGTAGCATTTTTATTTCAATAGTTACTATGATGCAAACTTTTAACGAAATGGTAAATGATGCTTTTGTTGGTGATATTGTAAAACCTACATACAAAAACTTTTTTGAAGTATTTTTATCCTCCTCCTATGTTGTTTTGTGTTGCTACCGTTATGGATCCTCATATCAAATTAGAACGTACAAAGAGTTTGATTGAAATGTTTTTTGCATTACTTGAGGAAGAATCCGAAGCAGTAAAACAAGTAATTGACTGCGCTTCTTTTTTAGTTAAATTTGAATCTACATTAAATAACCTGTATGATTATTATGATAGATCTTTTGCTTCTAGTAGTACAACTTCTGTAGTTAGTTCTTCTTCTGGTAGTTCCAAAGGTAAAGGTAAGAGTAAATTTGATGATAGAACATTTAATTTACTTGCACAAATTCAATCCAAAAAACCTAGGACTAATCAACCAAATGAATTAGATTGGTATAACCAACAAGATTCTGAGTCTTCTATTTCTCCACTAGATATTCTACAATGGTGGAAATACCATGAACACACTTATAGTATTCTTAAATATATGGCTAAATATCTATTAACTCCTGTCTCTACAGTTGCTTCTGAATGTGCATTTTCTTCAAGTAGCAGGGTTTTAACTGATTACAGGAATCGCTTGAAGCCCGACTCGTTAGAGATACTCGTTTGCACAGAAGACTGGCTGAAGGCTGAAGATAGGACACAAGGGAAAGCATTATCTACGTCCACAAGTGGGAGCAACTCGCCGGAAGAACAACAACAACAACAACAATAGCAACCACAATGAAGAATTCAATACCAACAACTGAACAATAACAAGTCAACAACAATAAATTGAAGGCCACCAACTTGAAGACAATTGTAAATAGATAAAAAAATTGTATTAGATCTTTGCTTGTTATTTCAAATTATAAATATTGAAGTAAATTGAAATTGTATATAAGAAATATGTTAGTGTATAAAACAAATTTGTGAATTCTTTATTTCTTATTACAAATTGTGAAACTTGTATAACTTGAAATCATATGAATAATATTGCAAATTTTTTTGGCAATTTCACTCTTACAATCTTATTATTATTATTACGATTTTTAGTGTTTATTATTTTTATTATTATTTTTTTAAGTTAAAAAAAAACCTATTTAAACGGGTCAGCCCGCGACCCAACCCGAACCGACCTGGGTTGGACCCGAAAGGGTTCACGGGTTGGGCGGGTCGCCATTTCTACTTTTCGGCCCGGCCCGGCCCGACCCGGTTAAGCAACCAACCCGACCCGAACCCGCCCAAGTCAACATCCAACCTGGGCGGGTTCGGCCCGGGCCGGCCCGTTCGACCCGAATGCCATTCCTACCGGAACCCGGTACCTCACGGGTCCAAAATTTGGACCCGGACCCGGACTTGGGTCTTAGTTTAAAAAATATACCGATCGGATCTGGTAGCCGAGAATAAATATTTGCACTTAAGTATTTTTGCACCCGATACCCTACGGTTCCAATGATTTTTACACTTAAGTACATAAATAAATATTATATTTACACATCTATCTTCAACAATTACTATTTACATGTATATCCTTATTAGAGCATCCACAATGGTGTTTCTCATATTTGAGAAAATAGCTCATATAGATATAGGAAATCGGCGTGATGTGTGCAGTGGTCGTTTGCTAAAAGTTTCTCAAAAAATAACTAGACGAAACAACTTGTATCGTCAAGATCGATTAGTAAAAAAAAATTATTTAAAAATGTTTAAGTTAATAATATTTAAGTTAATTAACTATTGATTAAATAAATTAAATATTAAAATATATACTAAGCTACCTAATTAGCTACCTAATTAATACACTAACATAATATTAGTTGGGCTAAGCTGACAATGGGGTTGAACGGGACATGTTGTTCCGTCCAAGCCATTTTTGGCTTCAAACGGGACATGTTGTCCCGTTTGACGATTGTTTCGTTTTTTTTTTTTGCTCTGTACCGTCTGATCAAAAAAAAAAAAAAAAAGGTCAGGTGAAACAACTGATCCTATTATAAAAAAAAACAAAGGGTTCCTTATAATTTGAGAATCGTCAATTTGTTTCTCAAATTTGAGAAGCAACTATAGCAATTTTGCCAAAATATGGCAAAATAGCAAACGAATGTAGACGCTAAATTCTCAAAATATGGGAATTTGGCAAAAATAGCAAACGATTGTGGAACTATTATTCAATTTAATATTTTGGTGGGGGTATTTTTTAACGGGTCCAGGTCTGTTCTATTTTGAGTAGACCCGAATCCGAACTTAGAAGTGCATCAGGTCTTATTTTTAGGACCCGGACCCGGACCCATATAGATGGAGTCCGTATCCGGATCGGGTCTGGGTATCGGGTTAATGTGAAAGTGCTAGCTATTAACTCCAGAACTTAAAATTTCTTTAGTGGATCCTCGAATAAATCTTGTTCAACCCGACCCGTTCTTCCCCCTAAACTCTTTTCCCTTCCATCCCAACGTCTTCTCAAAACCCCTCTTCCTCTCCCTCCCAAAACCGTAACCCTAACCCTAACCCTCATGGCCACCACCACCCGCAAGAAACCCACCCCCGGCCGCGGCGGCGTGGCCATACCATCTGGTATATCCGACGAGGAAGCCCGCGTCCGCGCCATCGCCGAGATCGTATCAGCCATGTCGGACCTCTCCCGGCGTGGCGAGACCGTCGACCTCAACGCCCTCAAGTCCGCCGCCTGCCGCAAGTACGGCCTAGCCCGCGCCCCCAAGCTCGTCGAGATGATCGCCGCCGTTCCTGATCAAGATCGAGACGCGCTGCTCCCGAAGCTCAAGGCGAAGCCGGTCAGGACTGCGTCGGGGATCGCGGTGGTGGCCGTGATGTCGAAGCCGCATAGGTGCCCACATATCGCGACGACAGGGAATATTTGTGTGTACTGTCCCGGCGGGCCGGATTCGGATTTTGAGTATAGTACGCAGTCGTATACGGGGTATGAGCCGACGAGTATGAGGGCGATAAGGGCTAGGTATGGAATTCTGCTAATTTTATTATGTTTCAAATGATAGTTGTAGGCATCATGCATAGATATGGAAATTGAAAAGTATTCAACTTGTTTGGTGAACTTTTTTTTCACATATAGTTCTAAGTTGTCAATTTGAATGGTTGTTTTCAACTTGATAACTACCTGTTAAGGCAGTGATTTAAATTGTGTTTTGTGCGCCAAAGGGAAAGAAACCTATGGAGGGAAACTCACACTCTGTGGCTGTGTCGCGTTTGACATTTGTTGGTTCCTCGAATTAGACAAGGCACATGCTATTTTAGTGTAGTTTTTGTGAATCATTCCTGTGCAGCATGTCCATGTCCATGCTTAGAAAGAAACAGAATACTTATCCATGAAGGGAAAATAAGAAATAGAAAAGACATGCAAAATACGGAAAGTTTATAGAAGAAATGATTAATAACTTGTATGGGTGGAGAAGTTGTGCAACGTGTTAATTTTTGCAATTATTAAGTATTTGTTTCGAGGGAGTAACATACTTATGCAAAGAAGCCGATTTTGTTTATTTTTTTGGAAGTTATTTTTGTTGAGGAGGTGTATTTTTTTCATAAAGTGCCTCAAATTACATCTCATTCCATAGCACCCAAAACACTCTGCAGTTCCATATTCCCCCTTTTATATTTTGAGTGCTGACAAAACTACAACTGGTGTAGTTGTTGCTATACTTCAATGAAAAGGTCAGGGATAACCAATTTCTATTTTCCTCCCTTTATTTCTCTCTTCTTTTTGCATTTTCCCATCTGTGTAGTTACAGCCGCCCTGCCATCTATGATTTTATTTCTAATGAGCGACTTCGATCATCACATAACAATCATTGGTACCATTTGACGGTTGCCATCATAGCCATATCAGCTTTATATTATTGAGTTGTCCATCCTTTTCCATACCACAACTTCATTCTTGAACATCCATGTTTCCTTCTCTACAACATCAAACCCAAACCAATTTTCACCTAAGCTGCTGTCAATGACCAGTAAGAATCAAACATAATCTAAAGATAGAAACAAAAAATTCAAAATGCTGTTCCTAAAACCCATGATTGACCTGCACTTCTTCCTTCATCCTTTGAAAAGTTTCCATTTCTTTAAACTTCACATATCTCTCATTCAAACCTTCACCTATGATTACGCTCCATCCATCAACTGATCCACTCACAAAAGCATCTCTGCCTACATACACAATACAGATATCACTCCTTAGGCTCTGTTAGTCATTGACTCCAAAGCACACCATCTCCACACCTTTTAGTTTCAAACTAAATATTTGGTAGAAGCAAGTTAAAATTTATTGAGCACTGAACAAATACACAACCATCCCCCCCCCCCCCCCCCCCCCCCCCCCCTTCTCCCTTTAAAAAAAATTGAAAATAAAAATACAGAAGGGGTGCTTTTGAGTGTTACTTTTCTTTACTTTTGGTTAGAGGACTTGTACATCATGCTTCAGAACAGTCTATACCAAACACAGATTTATGCCCTGCATGGACATTGATGTGTACATTCAGCCGGTGGAAGTCAGTTCTGTATGGCACAGCATATATGTCAATCCTGCTTGACATTTAGCAGTTGTTGTAATTGATAGGCAATAAATTCAAAACTTCTGAAAGTTATTTTGTAACAGCCAAACATGAAGGTGTTAGCAATTCATAATGATTTCCTAGGATGATCAGTATGATCGTGCTAATTGATTTATTACTTTGACATATATTTTAGATTCAAAGTTGACTACTGCTAACTTAAAGTCTTGCTGATAACTTTTAGCAGGCGAATAGATTATAATGTGCTTATAGTAGCTAGCATGCATTGAACATACTAGATGAGTATCACATGCGCACTAGATGATTATCACATGCAGTGCAAGTGTTTTTTCGTAAGAGTCATTAAAAGTCTCATTTGTTCTCCTAATTTATAAATTTAGATATCATATGTGCACATTAATTGACTTATTCTCTTGGTTACATGTTTATTTTTTGTTGTTTAATGTTTTCAGATACAATCCCTATGTCCAAGCTAGAAGCCGAATTGATCAGCTGAAGAGGCTAGGTCACAGTGTAGATAAGGTATGTTTTTTAGTCTCTGCATTCAACATCAGGGAGACATAAATATATGTATGCTATATAATCATATATATCCACATTGGATGTATTTATATCGTATATATTCAACTCCATGCAGGTTGAGTTCATCTTGATGGGAGGAACATTCATGTCTTTGCCTTCAGATTATCGTGACTACTTCGTTAGAAATCTTCATGATGCTCTGTCCGGACATACTTCTGCAAATGTTGAGGAGGCTGTTAGCTATTCTGAACATGGTTCAGTCAAATGTATTGGCATGACAATTGAAACGTGAGTGATAATCTAATCTGCATGCGGTTTCAATTGTGTCCCCCCTCCTCTCTCTTTTACTTGTATTTTTTTTCTGGAAGATCCCTGCCTCCATATCAAGCACATAATACAGTTATAACTTATATTTAAATTATTTTAAGTTTTCTCTGAAAAACTGAAACTACTGTTTTGTTTCTCTTTTACTACCAGGAGACCTGATTACTGTTTAGGGCCTCATTTACGTCAAATGTTATTATATGGTTGTACACGTCTGGAAATTGGAGTGCAAAGCACATATGAAGATGTTGCTCGTGACACCAATAGAGGCCATACCGTTGCTGCCGTTGCTGATTGTTTTTGCTTAGCAAAGGATGCTGGTTTCAAGGTACATAACATATTTTATTCATTGTTCTAATGTATATTTGCAATTTTGAACTGGCATTTTCAGTATATTTGTTTTCCTACTTTTATTTTTTTATTATCTATTGTAAGAAAATAACACTCATTTGCTTTGTTCTTTTTAATCAAAATTTAGAAATTAAACGATCAGAAGATGAAATAAGAAATGACTGGGCTGATAAGAAGGAAACTTCAACTGAGGATAATATTTGAGAGATTATTTGAGATGCTTTAGACATGTCCAACATTGCCCAGTGAGTATGGTAGAGTACAGGTTGAAAGTTGATGTATGAAGACTGCATTGACTAGGGACAAACAAAAACATAAATCGAGACAATAAGAAAGATGGGGTAACTGTTAATTTAATAGAGTAGATGATCCTGTAGGATTTCATCTACTTGACCCTAAATTTAGATAAAGGCAGTGAATTGTTGTCATTCTTGGCTCGTGAAACTTACTAGACAGCGACTTAATTTAAAACTTGTACTTTTATCCTCTGTTTGTCATATGATGTCGGTAGTTTGGACTCTCTCTCACACTTAACGCTAGGGCTACAATTGTGTATCTTTGACCAAATGTCGGCCTCAGGTTTAGATCCTAAGAGTGTCTTCCGAAGTAGGTGAATGGTTTGAATACTTTCACAGTTACCTGCTTCAAATACTTCTCTCTCATCAGACCCTAGAAACTCAGTCTTGCCGTTGGTCCTTAAAATTATGAGGAAGAGGAAAGGAGAAGAAGACTTGCAAGAAGCATAAAATTAGAAAATGGTATTACTATTGTTCATCCAAACAAAGTTTTTCAGTCTTTGATGAACTTTACCATTTAAATAAACTTTTGGACGACTTTTATCTGGAAAAACTATGAAAGAAAGAAAATATACCTCCAGTACCCTTCTTCTCAGGTCATTTATTTTAATCTGAATTATACAATATTTTCTGTATCAAGCTACAATTGATAGAAAAATCAAATCTAACTATTTCGATAAGGCTACAGTAAGAAAGAACAAAAATGTTTACTATATATTTTGAATTGTGTGTAGTCTTCCATCAATTGAATGAGGATATTAATTTCAGACTCTTCTCCAGAGGAAGCCTTAGCTTACAAAAGAAGTGACACATTACAAGCTCGTCTGATGTAAGTGTCTTTGGGGAGATTGTGGTTAGTAAAAGAGTGAATAGAACTAGAACTTCCATATTGCACATGCTGGCACATCGGCTGTGAGTCGGGGTTTATTGCAGTTTGGGTTATAATGTAAAGAAATTTTCAAATGGACACACAAACCAAGGTGTTTTAAAACTCAGGATTGGCAGCAGGATCTCCAAATATTTGGATCGGGATCGATATCAGCCAGCTCGGTAGTATTCGGTAGTATCAATCAGTGTATCGGGTGTATCGGATTTTTGGGCTGAGCATAAAAAAGGTTTCTAATATGTTTCTATAGTTAAATTATGTTTTTAAAAAATAATTTATTTTAATAAAAAATGATTTGATGAGTTTAAATTAAAAAATTCAAATTTAATATTTTCAATTGCAGACTTTAACATTTTCATTAGTTTCTGAGAGTTATTAATGTAGAATAAAACTAGACCAATAGAAATAGGTAGACCAAATAATACAAATTTTATTTAAATACAAGATATATATATATATATATATATATATATATATATATAAAATAAGCTAGACGTGAAAGATGTTCAGGACACAATTATATCTTCATTACTTGGATCTGTGGTTTTGGTTGGAGTCGGGCCGATCCATCCAATCCAATTGCCAACTCAGCCGATCTCGGAGTTATCTCGTTGATCCCTAGATTGAAGGGTTGTATAGGAGCGACCCCTTGAAAAATGATCCTGATCGGCTAGATCAAATCGGGATTGGCTGAATTTTAAAACCATAACACAAACACAAATCCCCACCGGTATGTGCGATTTGCTTAACTCTTAATCTAGTCTTACATGTAATTATTCTGATGGCACTCTCTTTGCAATCAGATTTTTCTTTCTTTCTTTCTTTCTTTCGTTCTTTCTTTTAATTGAAACAGTCATATTTTATAAATGCTCAAAATTTCCTCCTTGTCAACTAGGTTGTCGCACACATGATGCCTGATCTTCCCAATGTTGGGATCGAAAGAGACTTGGAAAGTTTTCGAGAATTTTTTGAAAGCCCAGCCTTTAGGGCAGATGGTCTCAAAATCTATCCAACACTTGTCATTCGTGGAACAGGTCTTTATGAGCTTTGGAAAACTGGGAGGTATACTAATCTTGTGGATTTTTCTTCTCTTCCATTTAGGATGTGTGTTTTAAATTCTGACATGCATTTTTCTTTGTCAAACCCTATGACCTTTACACATTATTTAACTAAAATAATTACTGAAAGCTAGACATCCTTACTGTAGATATAGAAATTACCCACCCGAACTCCTGGTCGACATTATTGCAAGAATTTTATCGATGGTACCACCGTGGACACGTGTTTATAGAGTTCAGAGGGATATTCCGATGCCTCTAGTTACATCTGGAGTTGAAAAGGGTAATCTTCGTGAGCTTGCTTTAGCTCGAATGGAAGATCTAGGCCTAAAATGTCGTGATGTTCGAACACGGGAAGCTGGAATTCAGGTCCCTTGAACTTGATAGAAGTCCAAAATTAACTCTATGCACATGATTATCTTATCTATCTAACATTTTCTTTATGGTTCTGTGTCCAGGACATTCACCATAAAATTAAGCCAGAAGAAGTGGAGCTGGTACGACGTGATTATGCAGCGAATGAGGGTTGGGAGACTTTTCTCTCCTATGAAGATACACATCAGGTACAATTGAAAACTCAAAGACTGCTAGGATGTTCTGATAACTTGTAGCTATGTGATAGTTAGGTGACTTAGATCCCATTTTTAGTACATATTTAAAATTGTGAAAAACGGTCCAATGCATGAACGATTTATAGTATTAGTTTGCGCTAAAACAATGAACTTTAAAATATCACTTCAGGTAGTTGATCATCAAAATTAATTCTTAAGGGGAAGAATTCTGAAAAGTACTCGTGTGCAAGTAAGCTACTTGTAAAGCTAGCACTGCGATATGAGATTTCAAATCTTAATTTAGTTTATACTTTCGTATTTAAATTACAAAAGTCCTGAAACTAGAAATAAATACGTCAGGAGAAACTATGACCATTCTGAAATAACTCACATACTAAGGTTTCATTTTTTTGGTGATACCAATTCTTACTCTTTTTAGAGTATCATATTTTAACATAATCAAACACAATAGTGCATTTGTTGGCTCAACTAAGGTAGTGTTTGGCCCAGCTTAAAATTAGCTTAGCTTCTCCTTTAGAAGGAGAAGCTGGGCCAAACATATATTTTGAAAAGCTCTACAAAAAGAGAAGTAGCTTTTTTTTATGAAGAAAAAGGAGCTCTAAAAGAAGCTACCAAGATCTACTTCTAGCTTCTAGCTTCTAGCTTCTAGATCAAAACCAACAAAGAAAAAAACTTTCCTTCTCCCGTCTCATTCTTCTTCCTCCCTGTTTCGAAAGCACAAACAAAACAGAACAGCACCCAAAGAAACAAACCATCACCTCCATCGTCCTCTCCTCCTCCCCCATCTCCCGACCTTACTTCGCCTCCACCACCGCTGAGCCCACATCTCCCCGTCGACGCTCCTCGACCTCGCCCTGTCCCCGTTCGTCGACAACGCACCACCTCCGTCACCCCAAATCAGAGCTTCGCCACTCCGCAACCCCGCTCGTCTCCCCTCGCGAACTCAGGCCGCCATTACCGAGCCCAACTAGAGAAAACTCGAGCTCGCCATTCACCATTGCCGAAGTCGAGCTCCGCCTCCCACTCCGGTGCCAGTCGTCTTCCTCCTCTTTCTTCCGCTCGAGCACCCCGCCAGCGCGTCGCCTTCTCCGCCTGCCATTGTTGCCGCCATTCTCCTCCGCCCCGTCATCGTCGACAACCACTCCTTCCCGTCGCTCGAGCTCGCCATCCCCTACCTCAGTCGAAGCCCACCATCTCCGAGCACCTCCCGATACTGGAAGCGGAAATTCATAGCGAAATTCATAGGGATTAGGGATTTGGTGGAGATTAGGGATTAGGGATTAGGGATTTGGTGAAGATGATGTATAAAAGTAGCTTTTAATTGATATATGCCAAACAACTTCTAGCTTAAAAGTAGCTTTAAAGTTAAAAAAAAAGCTGACTATCCAAACAGCTTCAGCTTTTAATTTCAAAGCTGTACTTTCTAGCTTCTCCTTCTGAAGTAGCTTTAAAGCTAAAAAAAGCTAGGCCAAACGCACCCTAATAATCATGCAGAACCCTGAACCAAAAAGGTCCATTAAGGAGTCTTATCAGAGTTTTATCTTCGTTTATCAATGTCAATCGATGCTAGCTTTTTATGAGTTGATTTCAAATGCTTTGTTCAGCAGAATAGTCTGCAATGAAGGGGCTTTTATAAATTTTAGATGATTAGAAGGATGTTTGTCTAAGTTAATATGACAAGTTTGACAAGGGGTAATTCCATAATCCCAAAGAGCCATTTGAGGATTACATTCATTTCTTCTTGTCACCTTTTTGCTGTAGTTAGATCACATCCTGGTACTGCTAGATTTATCACTAGAGAGGCAGAAAGTCAATTTGGAAGAAAATTGCAGGTTTGTAGTAAACTGCCTTTTCTTGGTCACTATTATGCAGGCAAATAGATTTTTCCCTTCAATTTTGTATGCATTGTCTTTTCAAAGATGTCATAATATTTCGTGTACACCTACCCGCCCACACGTAATTTTTTCTTAACATTGCTTATGGAAAAAGTTAAGAGAAAGAGAAAGTAAAAAAAAGAATATGCAATCATGTCAAAACTTACAAATTTAGAGAATAATGTGTTCCACTAGCAGAGTTAAATTAGAAAATTTTGATAACAGATTGTCATTACTTCTGTCATGCATGGTTCTCTGGTGGTGTTTCCCTATTATTGTACTGTCCATAAATTATTGCTTCACTTCGTGTGTCTGTACTCCATTTTGTCTTCATAGTAACTCTTTTTTAGAGTTCAATGTTTAGTGCTTATTCTTTAATATTCATTTCTATTCTTGACTTTTTGGTGTGTTTAGCTACAAGAAATTCAGCCAAAACCTTTTATAACCATTAGAAGGAGGTTTCAACAGGTTTCATGAAACCCTTCTCCTGGGTTGCAAATCTTATCGGAACTCTGTACAAAGCCCAGCTAAGCAGTATTAAATATTAGTTTTGGAGCTTCTTGAAGATGCTTTTATGATGTATAATAGAATAATAATAATATGAGGTTTTATAGGGTTTCATGAGGGAAAAAGCAAAACTTCAAATCATCCTCTGTATAGATATCTGTTCCATTTAAAACTTAGATCAAACTTGAAAGCCAGTATCATGAAGGAAGACACAAATACCCTTTTCATGAAACTCGAGTGTTATGTAGTTTCATGGTTCCATGCCAAGTTTCACATACCCAAGCACACCCTTGAACTTGACTAGTGTTTTTTGCGTGGCAGTTTTTATGTTCTTTTTTAAAGCTTAATTATTTTTAACTTTTGCATCTGTTAATAGTATGTTTGATTTGTATCCTCAACTGACACAATATTTGGATTACAAAATTTGATATATAACCATTTATTATGCATATGTTATAGGATATTTTGGTGGGGCTTCTACGCCTGCGCAAATGTGGTCGAAATACAACATGCCCGGAACTAATTGGCAGGTGTTCTATCGTTAGGGAACTACATGTTTATGGAACTGCAGTCCCAGTGCATGGACGTGATGCTGACAAACTACAGCACCAGGTAAGCATCTCCTTTGAAAATTTGAATTGCATTTATTGCACGAATATGGTAAGCAGAGGGTCTTTGCAGTGAACAACAGTGTGTGCTCAGTTATGAAATAACTCAACTGCTGAAAAACTAAAGCTTACGGGCATGTATAGAGTAATTTTAGCAACTTGGTGAAGTTAGAAAGTTTACTCTTGCATATGAAATCTCTTTAGATTGGAATTTGGTATCTTGTGAGTTGTGAGATAAGCCACGCCACATGGATCCTCGCCCTTGAGCATATGGTTTGTTTTCAGCCAACAATGTGTCAATCAATTATAAGCACTGACTAGTATAGTTTAGAAATTGTGCTTCTAATATGTTGAAAATGGTCAGGGCCCCAGTATCCTCTTTTAGGCACCATGTATCCTTGAACCAGGTTAAGCATTCATTTGCACTGCTATGTTATATCCCCCAAATGGCAATGCACGTTGATTAGCAAATTCTCTTTAGCGAGTCAGTGACTGACTAATTTTTACTCCACGGATGTTGTTCGAGTCATATATTCTCCAGGAGTGGGAACTAATTACATTCAGGCTATGACAAATAAAATATGTTTTCTAATAGCATAAAACTTCTTGGTAGGTCCTAGGATATAATTTTTTACCTTCTCTGTTCTAATTTTCCTGAAGTTGACCTTATCACCGGCTTCATTCACAATGTCATGTATTGTTTTGAGACTGCTGCTCAGCTTGATTCTGATGAATAGTTTACTTGTTTTTGTCATATGATCATGCAGGGTTACGGGACACTGTTGATGGAGGAAGCAGAGAGAATTGCTCGGAGAGAGCATCGGTCGACAAAAATAGCTGTTATCTCAGGTGTAGGTACTCGGCATTATTACAGAAAACTGGGTTACGAACTCGAAGGCCCTTACATGGTGAAATATCTATAAAGGCTCTCACTTGCATCGTGATTTTTGTATTGTTGTAGCATGCTGCGAAATTAGTATTACTACTTGTTTGCTGATTAACTGTAATTTATCTCCAATTTTGTAAAAAAGTAATTTTATGAGATATTATATATATTGACAAACAACCTTTGAGACTCGGGTTGTATCGGCCCTTGAGAATTGATGCATTCCTGATTTTCATCAATTTCTGTCAGATTGATCAGTAATTTATAAAATACTGGCAACTGGTGGAGGTGGGAATGTCGCATTGGCGACGTTTCAAATCTTGCACAGTATGGTTTTATTCCAAAACTGGAGTTCAGAAATCTAGTACTCAATTATTTGCAAAGACAAAAGGACTTTCCTGTTCTAAGTTGATATGGTAATTCATATGCTCGTCTCAGCAGGTTTTCATTAGGGATGCTTTGGGTGAGGAAGGGTATTGTTAGAAGTGGATCTAAGTGGATGATTGCGTGTGTTACTTCACTATCCAAAGACCTGAATTTAGCATTTACCAGCATTGTATAACATGAATGTACCATTTATCTGTGACCGCCACTTTCCGTTGTTACTATTGCCGTCGTATCTACTTGCAACTGTAACTGTAGTTCCAAGCAAATGGTTGCAATTGTTGTTAAATACAATTCAATTTGCATAAAACTGTAGTTATATTGCAAAAGTGGTTGCAAGCAAAAATATTGCCCACTAAAGTTCTTTATAATTTACTTGTATGAAGGCAAACAACAGCAATAACAAAGCTGTTATCCTAAACGTGCAGGATCGGTACTTGTATAGTTGTATGACAGGCTTCTATCCCAAATATGTAGGAGTCAGCACTTGTATGAAGGCTAGGCAGCTAGCTTTTCATCAGCCTTGGTAGTTTTTTCAAACACCCGTCACAAATTAATTACTCCTCTAAGGCTTCTTTTGATTGCAAGAAACAAAAAAGGGTACTTATTTTATTAGCTCAACATGCAAATTTCATATTTGTTACCAAATAACTTATTCCAACCAGCAAATCAACTCTCCCACCGTACTCAGCATACCTCAAGCAACCATCAAAAATCCTACCACATTGTCGACAAGCAAGAAAGGAAGGAACTCCGACCGTTATCCTCCGTCCATGACTAAGCGCGAGAGGGATGATGAGAGGGAGTCCCACAGCAGGAAGCGGTACATCGACGATGCTCACTCGCGGAACAAGGCAAGAGGAAGGACTGAAGCCAGATCTACGACTAGTCATAGAGATCGGAAGGAGAGCAAGGGGGGAAGAGGGTATCGTGCAGGGTATGAAAGGGAGGAAGGGGACGAAGGTCGAGCTATGGTGGTCAGTAAAGTGGACAGAACGCGACGTGCATCGCCAGAAATTCGTCGTCATCGAGAGAGATCGGTGGAGGGGTTCAAGAGGACGTTCGCGAAGGTGATAAGAGGTCCCATCAGAGGCGTGGCTGAACATAGAGTTTGCCAGTGCTCCCCCTCGTTGGAGATAGAGTCGCCGAAGAAGAGGGAAGACGAAGACGGCGAGTGGATCCTTGTTAAACCGAGGAAATCGCAGAGGAAAATCCAAAGCCATAGTTTCTCCGGCGAACGAAAGCTCGAAGCGAGACTGAGCTGCCACAAATGTGCTAGAATCGGCCATTCCATCAACAACTGCACCTTCGACTGGTTTTGTTACGTCTGTAAAGAATCCGATCACATTTCGACGGCGTGCCCCAAAAACAGAGCTTCGGCGACATCAAGATCCAAGGAGTCGCCATTAAGTCACGTCGCTACTCCTAACTCTGAGAATAGAAGGACTCAAGAGAGCGTCGCCGGCGAGAGAAGAGTGATTAAGGCAACAATAAATCCAACTCCGTTAATGGCGGATTTCAAAAGAAGATATAAGAAATGCATCATGGTGAAAGCTCATTCGGGGAACCCAAAGGTGCAGGATATCATTGACCTGCTGCAGGCGACAGTATCGACGACGATGAATTCGGTCGTCCAGCAAATCTCCGAAAACTACTTTCTCCTTCACTGCAACGAGGATGAGGTGACAGCCAACGCGCTCAAGATGAAGGGATTGGAAGGTAGGGATTCGTAGGGGTTAGAGTTCTTCATCACACTCAAGCAATGGTCGAAAGATATCAGAGCGCTAAAAACAGAGAGCTTCCCCTCAGTCTGGATTCGTCTTTTTAATCTTCCCTTCCATTGTTGGGTGACATCAGCATTCCAAAACGTTGTTCGGAACTTTGGATTGCTCATCGAAGTAGACAAGGGGACTAGTACCCACGCGTGCCGAAAGTTTTCTAGGCTTCGAGTCGGGGTTGCGAACAGGGCAAATATCCTATCTAAGATCATTGTCGACTTCGGCAGCGAAGCCTATGAAGTGCTGGTAATCGTGGAGGCAAAAAAAAGCGTCTCATTTAGAGGAATGGAGGTGGCGAAGTTCGATGCTTTCGACGGCCAAGATCGGGAGCCCGAGGTTGAAAATAGAGAGTGGCCCATGGATCTGGGGGGATCTGATCTGGGCCAGTCATCGAGAGTTAAGGGCTTGGTTTCATCAAATTCGTTCATCATAAATCAAAGCAATCAAAACCCTTCATTTCAAAATGAGCAGATGGCGGGGGCTCTTGCTGATGTGGCTACGAAGAAGACGCAGGTGATGTGGAGGAGGAAGCTAAAGGGATTGGAGACAGGGTTCATTTTGAATCAATTGATAGAGAAAGTTGACAGCTCATCCCATACTAGATCTGTGCTAGGGGGGATACTTAAGAAAGGTGATAGCGATGTTGGAGGGCTCGAGATAAGTAGGGGGATGGGTTTAGAGAAGGAGGCCAGTACTACATTTACTAAAGATGAGGTGGAGGAATCTATTAGACTAGCTTTGTGCTCTTTAGTAAATAATAGATCTGCCGGGTTGTTTATTAACGAGCCAAAGCTTACGTCGATTGTCCCTAAAGACATTACACATGAGATAGTTCCGACTAAGATTGTAGATCCCCCAGATCTACAAAATGAGCTGCAGCAGTCGCTAGATCGCCAAACTCGTGGGGAGATTATTGGAGCTTTGGATGGTATTAGAGATGTCAATATTATTTCGGAGAGCGAGACAGAGTTTGGAGATAAGGAGACTAGGGGAAGTGTGGTGAGTAGCAATTGCAAAAAATTTATAGAATACAAGAGGAAGGGAAAGCATGTGACAAACAAAGGGGGAGCGCAGATTATCAGTCAAGAAGGGACTAACAAAGGGGTGCTCAGAGATACAGAAAATGAGGCGACTGGCGGAGGTATTCTTTCTCCCGATTGTTCAATTCTAAATTCTTTAAATGATGGTTCACTTATATATTTTGCTAGTCTATACGGTCTAGCCACCGGTTCTAACAGGGTAGAACAACTAGAAAATGTAGCTATCATTAGAGGGGAATCCAGGGTGTCTTGGGTTTAATGCCGACATTGAGTCAGAGGCGTAAGAGGGTAGGTGCACTGAATCGTTTTTTTAATGGTTTATATCTTTTGGAACGTTAGGGGGATGAGGCAAAAAAACAATAAAAGATTGATTTCTATAACTCTTAATAAAATTCGTCCAACTATTTGTGGGTTACAAGAAACTAGAATTGAAAACCACTCCGGGGGGATTTCGATGGTCTTTGATGGGCGGCTGACTTAGATTGGAGATTTAAGTCAGCTATGATATTCCAGAGGAATAGCGTTGGGTATAGATTCAAGGGTTTTTGAGATCTTAGAGGAGATGATTGGAATTTTTACGGTGTCAGTTAGATTACGTAGGAGAAGCGACGACTCGGAACACGTCGTCACGACGGTGTACGGTCCTTACGATTCGAGACTGCACAAGGATTTTTGGAAAAAGCTTAAAGATATCAGAAACAGATGGGCACGCCCTTGGGTGGTAGGAGAGGATTTCAACATCACTAGATTCCAAGATGAGCATAGAGGGAGGGGACGCAGTAGCATTGAGCAAGAGATGTTCAATATTACTATAGTGATCTAGACTTGATGGAGCTCGAGATGTCGGATAGTATATTCACTTGGTCCAATATGCATCAAAATCCAATCCAAGCTAAACTTGATAGAGTCTTGGTGTCTAATGATTGGGATGATAGTTTCCCCTTGGTAAAAGTTAGATCCGCAGTTCGATTCACGTCAGACCATCAACCACTTGTTATTGACTACGATCAAGATAATAAGACTAAGTCCTACCCCTTTAGATTTGAAAAGTCCTGGACTACTTTAGATGAAACTCGCCAGGTTATTCGGGATTCGTAGAGTCGAGCAATCGTGGAAAACTCAGCTGTGGGCATCTGGGTGGAAAAGACTAGACGGTTAAGAAGGGAGTTAAAGTGGTGAGCTAAACATAAATTTCGTTAAGTCAATCTCAAAAGGGAGAGTCTAGGCAATAGGTATCACGAACTGGAAAAATATCAAGAGGAAAGGGATCTGACTGGGTCAAAAAAGGAGGAGCTGGCAAATGGGAGGTTAGAATTACAACAAATACATTCTATGGAGGAAATTCATTGGAAACAAAGATCGAGAATTCATTGGCTTAAGGAAGGGGATGCCAACACTAAATTCTTTCACAAGGTAGCTAACGGAAGAAGAAGACAAAACCATATTATGAGTCTGGACGTAGACGGAGTTCGGACAGAGAACGAGGAGATCATTAAAAGACATTTAGACAACAAGTTCCACGAGTTGTAGGGTAAAAGAAATTCCGGTAGATGTACCCTATCGGCAGATATGTGGAGTTCCTCTAAGATAAACGGGAGTGAAGGAAACAAAAATATATTTACGGAAGAGGAAGTCTGCGATGCTATCAAGCATTTGGGACAGGACAAGGCTCCGGGGCCGGATGGGTTGCCTATCTTCTTTTACAAGATCTACTGGCAGATTGTCAAGGAGGACCTAATGAATATCTTCAAAGAGTTATTCGACGGAATCACAAACTTGGGTAGGTTAAACTATGCATCTATTATACTTATCCCCAAGAATCGAAAGGTGTGCACGGTAGTTGACTTTAGACCTATTAGCCTTCTTAATGGGTCATTCAAAATTATCACCAAAGTGTTGGCCCAAAGATTGGTGCATTTTCTAGAGGAAGTGGTCGCGCCATCACAAAGCAAATTCATCCGGGGAAGAGACATCATGGATAGCATTGCTGCCGCCCACGAGACAGTATTCAGAGGAAACAAAGAAAAAGCGGATGGTTTCCTTCTAAAGATAGACTTCCAAAAGGCTTATGATTCCGTCCACTAGGAATGTTTTGATGAAGCACTTAGGCTAAAAGGTTTCGGAGCTAAATGGAGAGGATGGATCAACCAATGTGTTCAAGGAGGGAAATCGTTCATACAGGTTAACGGATGGCAAGGCAGGGAGATCCGTTGCAAAAGGGGTCTTAGGCAAGGAGATCCGTTGTCGTCATTGTTATTCGCTATCATAGCTGATGGATTGGCTGAGATGATTAAGCGAGCGCAAGACAACAACGTGATTAAAGGTATTGAGATCAAAGAAATAACTCAGCTCATGACTATTTTGCAGTACGCCGATGACACTCTGCTATTTGGAAGGGCAAATGTAGAAGAAGTCGTAGCGATTAAAGCAGCATTGGATAGCTTTCAAGGATGATCGGGTCTGAAAGTAAACTTGCAGAAGAGCTGTGTTATCCCAATTAGTGAACAGATGTCACTACCGGCAAACACTATCACTGCAATTTTAGGTTGTCAGAGTGGCGAATTCCAGATTAAATACTTAGGAATGCCTATTAGACCGGGCCCACTGCTGAGAGAAGATTAGTCACCCCTGATTGAGAAGATTGCGAAGAGATTGACAGGGTGGAAGAGTAGATATCTATCTTTAGGGGGAAGGATTATACTTCTCAACTCGGTTATTAATGCAATTTTGCTTTATCTCATGTCCATCTATGAACTGCCCAAGTGGGTGATTAACAAGATAGATCGGATAAGAAGACGTTTTCTATGGAAAGGAACCAATGAGGATAACAAAGGGTTTCACCTTGTCAAATGGGGTAGAGTGTGCAAGAGAAGAGAATTCGGAGGGCTTGGAATCCTCAATTTACAGGATATGAACCGAGCGCTACTGAGCAAGTGGTGGTGGAAGATCTACAAACAAAGAAGAGGGTGGTTGTCTTACTCGTTCGATCTATTTCGTAAGAGGAAAAAATATCGTTTCGGGGGGAGGAGTGTGTTCGGAAAGGTTTCGTTCCTATGGAGGGGTGGCCAAACAAGGAGAGATTTTTAATACTAACACAAGGTACAGGATTGGTAATGGTAGAAATACTAGATTTTGGAGGGATAAATGGTGTGGAAACAAAACATTAATGAGCCTATTCCCACTAGCCGCAGTAACTGCAATCAACCCTGATGCATTAGTGGCAGACGTTTGGAAAAGGGGGAAACTATCTATGATGGTAACAAATCGATTGACACTGGAGAGCACCAGGCAGTTCGAAGAGCTTCATAGGCTGGTACAAGCGGAAAGGGGGCAATTCGACGAACGAAGATGATGACATATGGTGGAACATCGAAGAGTCAAAAACATTCTCAGTGGCTTCAATGTACAAATGGCTCAACGACGCGGGGATCAGATGCAAAGAGGAGAACGTCATCTGGGGGACACAGGCGCCCCTAAAAGTTATGGTCTTTTGCTTGTTGGTGGTCAATGATGCAATTCTAACCAAAGTCAATCTTAGGAAAAGAAACATGCAAATAGAGGCCAGATGCGATGCTTGCTTAGATGCGGACGAGGACACCACACACCTATTCTTCAAGTGCCCTAAGGCAGCATTTACATGGAAAATAGTCTGTAGGGGATTCGGGTGCGCACGTTGGCCCACCTCAACATCAGATGTGTGGGGATGTTGGAGGGACAACCTAATTAGGAGAGAGGACATTAGGGCTTTAGATATAACTGTAGCGGCAACCTTGTGGAGTCTATTTCTAGACCGAAACGATTTATGCTTTCGGAATTTTCAGTACAGATTTTCTACTTCTATGCATAAAATTTTCCTTCTTATTCATGATTGGGCAGGATACGTGGGATCTAGAAAGAAGCTGAAGCTGAGCGAGGAGTAGAGAATCTATTGGTGGATGGGAAAGCATGTCTGGTAGTCGATAGATGCGCTGCTACTGTTTTTTGCTTGTGATGTATTTTCTGTTTGTTGTTTTTTATGTTGTTATTTATTCCGGACTACTTCTGTAAGTCGGATGATGTTTTGTTGGGGTTTGCGGGCCCTGTTGTGGAGTTACTTTTGTACTACTTGGTTTCGTTAATTATCATTAATGAAACGATAACAACGATCATCTTTTTATAAAAAAAAACTTATTCCAACCAACTCTGCTTCTATCGCGTAGGGAGAGTCAAATTTAGGATTACAAATTTGGGGAGGATTTCTTGTATTAAGATGGTCGTAAGGAATCTATTTATAATAACACTTCTATTATTTAAAAGAGAGAGAAGAGAATATTATGCCTTCACTAAGGGCCTGTTTGTTCATGGGTTTGGATATATGAATTTGGATTCGCACTGTAGCGCTATAGTAGCTATTGCAGCGCCAAAAGAAATCTGAAAAAAAAACCCCTAAACTCAGCAAGAAGCTACTATAACGATGTTTTAAAATTGTGTCAACTTTTTTTTCTTCCACTATCCAATAAAACAATTTCACATAATCCTCCACATTAAATTTCTTTCTCTCTCCTCTTCATCCTATCTATATAATAAAATACAAAGAAAGCTATCAATTTGCTCTCCTTCAATCCTCCTTTGACCAAAATCAAAGGACCAATAAAATAATTTCACATAATCCTCCACATTAAATTTCTTTCTCTCTCCTCTCTATCCTATCTATATAATAAAATACAAAGAAAGCTATCAATTGGTTCTCCTTCAATCCTCCCAAAATTCCCCCCATCCCGCAGCAAAATTTCAAACCACCCCCCCCATCCCGCTGCAAAATTTCAAACCCTAAAACTCAAATTCAAATCCCCCTAAAAAAAACTCATTTATTTATTTAATTATTTCTCTTTCTCTCTCTCATTCTCTCTCTATTTACTCAGAAATTTTGATTTTCAGATTTCAGGTTTGTAAATTTTCAGATTTTTTATGTTTTTTTATTGTTCATGTTACATTGAAAATAACAAATATATCTTCAATAGTTAAATTTCATCATTTTCCACCCTCAAAGTTCAAAGAAGTTGGATTTTATACCCTCATTTATAATTATTTTTCAACATATACTAATGGAAACATAGACTTTTATTTACAACTAATTATTGTCATACTATTCAAACTTGAGCTACATAATTGTTGATTTATTGTTTACAAGGCTTTTCATATGTTGTATCGTTCCGAAGACGTGACGTAGGCATGTGCCCACGGGCAAATCTAGTACTACAATAAAACTAAACAAACAACTTTTTTAGAACACGTTATCACATATTTCTTTTCTCTACAATAATCTTTATAGTTTTGAAATATTTTACAACCAACCAAACACCCCAATATACTCACGTTCCTAAGTCCTTAACAATTCATGGGTCATGACATTGAGGGAGAAATTAGGTAATACCAAAAATCCTATGTGGTTGATCATAAATCCTACTACTCTCTGGATCCTCCCTATTTGGTTGGTTATAAGTAGAGCTGGTATTGGGTCCTATCAGGTCGAGTCCTCCACTACTCGTACCCGGTACCTCACGGGTCCAAAAATTGGACCCGGACTTGCAAGAATCGGGTCTGGGTCCGGGTCGGGTCCTAATTTAAATAAATTACTCGTCGGGTCCGGTCGTAGAGAATAAATATTTGCACTTAAGTATTTTTGGACCCGATGCCCTACGATTCTAACAATTTTTGCATTTAAGTACATGAATTAATATTATATTTACATATCTATCTTCAACAATTACTTTTATATGTATATTCATATAACCCTATTATTCAAATTCTATATGTTTGGGGGTATTTTTTAACGGGTCTGGGTCTGGGTCTGGGTCCGGGTCGGTTCTATTTTGAGCGGACCCGAAAGTGCATCGGGTCTTATTTTAGGACCCGGACCCGGCCTCGAAAGTGCATTGGGTCTTATTTTAGGACCCGGACCCGGACTCGTATAGATCGGCTCGGTTGCGGTCCAATGCCCGGTCCGGGTCGAGTCCGGATCGGGTCCGGGTATCGAGTAAATGTGACGGTGCTAGTTGGAAGAGTACTGTAGGGAAATTTTTTTCAAGGAAGTCCATTATTCACGTGGTTTTTTAGTTATTTTTTGCTTGGATTTGAATTCTGACTATAGCGCTATTTGTACCTACTGTAGCGCTACTATAGCGCTATCTAAAATCTGGAAGAAAAAAAATCTTGGAACTCAGCTGAAGTGCACCGTAGCGCTATTGTAGCGTTTTTTTTATATAATTGTTTCTCTCTCTCCTCTCTTTTTACACTATTCATAAAACAATTCAACACACTATTCTACATTAAATTTCATTCTCTCTCCTCTCTATCATATACTACAATAAAACTACATCTAAACAAACCACTTTTTTAGAAATCATTTCACAGATTTCTTTTTCCTACAATAATCTTCATGATTTGGAAATATTTTACAACCATCCAAACACCCACGAACAATGTGTGATCGACCAATAAATAGTCTCTCTGATTATTTGATTCTTTTAACCACAATTAACATTCAACCATAGGTGGTGTGGAGGGAGTAATCCGCAATTTTAATATTTCTTAATCAAATGTGTAAATAACTCCCTTTTTAAAAAAAAACTTGAATCAACTCTTTCCCTCCCTCCAAAAGTCTACTCTACCTGCTCCACCATGCTAATAACAAAATCAACCTTACTCCCTCTCCCTCTATCTTCCCTCTCCTCATTCCACTCTTCCCTCCACTTCAATTTCAAACTCAAACTCTCTCCCTCATTCTCATCTCTCTCCACCTCCTCCTATCTCCCATGCCCACCACCTCTTTGTCAAAGTTCCCCACCCACCTCCGCCTACATCCACCTCCCCTTCTGCCGCAAACGCTGCCACTACTGCGACTTCCCCATCATCGCTCTCGGCTCCTCCTCCTCCTCCCCCCCAACCCATAACAACGATAACGACCCAAGAATCTCCAACTACATTTCCCTCCTCATCCGCGAAATCCAATCCACATTTACAACAAACCCTGCTTCCCTGAAAACCATATTCTTCGGCGGGGGCACCCCCTCCCTCGTGCCCCCTCGCCTCATCCACTCTGTTATCCACTTCTTGAATTCCAAATTTGGTGTGAACCCAGATGCTGAAATCTCGATAGAAATGGACCCGGGAACTTTTGATGCGGAGAGGCTGAGGGAGATTGTTGGGTTGGGTGTAAACAGGGTGTCGCTTGGTGTGCAGGCGTTTCAGGAGGAGTTGTTGAGGGAGTGCGGGAGGGCGCATGGGGTGAAGGAGGTGGAGGAGGCGATAGAGATGGTGAAGGGGTGTGATGGGTTGGAGAATTGGAGCTTGGATTTGATTTCATCGCTGCCAAGGCAGAGTGGGGAGATGTGGGAGGAGAGCTTGAGGAGGGCAGTGGAAGTGGGGCCAACGCATGTGTCAGTGTATGATTTGCAGGTGGAGCAGGGGACCAAGTTTGCGCAGCTGTAAGTGTTTGTTGAAATGCTTGAATTAGAAAGGATATTTCTGTGTCTATTGGTAGTATTTACTATTAATAGGAATTTTGAATTAGAAATCCAAATTATCAAATTCCGAGCTCAATCCTTTTCAGTAGCTCCTCATTGTCACTCTCCCATAAAAACTAGGGCTGTGTTTCGGAATGGAGTTAAGAAACTCGGAGTTGTGGAAAGTTATCTACAAAACTGTTGTTTTCTTATATTTGGACTGTTTGGGAGCCAACTTGAAGTTGAGATAACTACAGTTATCTCAACTTTTTTCAGCCCAAAAGTTGAGATAACTCCAGTTATCTGAACTCCATTAGGACCTCATTTTTCTAAAGATTCACCGACATCCCCAAATTATGAAGTTTAGCTAACTTGTTTGCCAAATATCCCAAAAGAAGTGGAGGTAAGATATTTTTTTGGTGTAAGATAGGGGTATGATAACTAAAGTTAGCATATACCTCCACTTAAAACTATAGTTCACCCAACTCAATTCCCAAACACAGCCCTAGCAGTTTGTGAAGTTAGGAGTACAATTAGCATGATGCAAATAGCAATGGCACAATATATTCTTTCTAGATAGTAATTCTTAATCACAAGTTGTTCAGTTCTTCTAAGCCAGTAATTTGTGAAGGCAAAAACATTAAAAAAATATTTGAAACCAATGAAAATTGCTAATAACATAAACTTTTGAATGTCACCTTTTTTCTCAAAAAAAAACCATAAACTTTTGAAGACCTAATAATAAGCAAAGTACAATATTTCAGGATTCGTGATGGAACAAGCAAGGCAAAATTCACATCATAAAGTCCTCATATTAAATATTTCGTGTCATACGCAGATATAATCCAGGTGAATTTCCTCTGCCTTCTGAAACCCAATCTGCCGAATTCTACAAGATCGCCTCAAAGACACTCACAGCCGCGGGTTACAACCATTACGAGATTAGTAGCTACTGCAAGAATGGATATGAGTGCGAGCACAACCTCACGTACTGGCATAACAAACCCTTTTACGGGTTCGGCCTAGGCTCTGCAAGCCATGTTAATGGCGTGAGGTTCTCAAGGCCGAGAAGACTTAAGGAGTACACGGACTATGTCGTCAAGTTAGAAAATGGAAAGATGAAGGACGAAAATATTAGCGTCACCAGTAATTCTAAAGATTTGGCTATGGATGTCGTAATGTTGTCTCTTAGAACGGCGACAGGCTTGGATGTGAAGAGCTTTGGTAGATGTTTTGGCGGATCCCTAATGCAATCATTGTGCAAGGCTTTCAGGCCTTATGTCGAGAGTGGACATGTAACTGCCATGAACGATCAGAGAAGAGCATTGAGTTGCCAAGAGTTAGAGTCCTGGTTGGGACGGGGTGACAGTGAGATGGGGGATGAACTTGCATTTATTCGACTTAGCGATCCAGATGGGTTTCTACTGTCGAATGAGTTGATTGCCATCGCATTTGGGGTTATTTCTCCCTGAGAGGGAGGGAAGGACTACCGTGATTCCATGACTGATCTGCTGATAGACGGTAGTCTTCTTGTTACAGAAATTCCTCCCTAAAACCTAGTAGAATCCCAGAATTAGAGACTTTACTATTATATTTTGGTGAACTGGATCTGGATGCTGTATATTCAGTATGATGATAGACTACTTTTTGGTTGCCGGCAACCATGAGTAAGATGCAGCTGTATTCACATTCAATAGCATGCAAACATACATAAATGTAAAGTTTGCATTATTGATTAGTAAAATGGACAATTTTTCACTTTGTGTAACAATTTGCTTCAAGAGGATGATGTAGCAGTAGTTATGGACTGTATTATTATTGAGTCCATCACACAGAGTCCTCACATGTTGCATTTGGAAGAACCAAAACAGAACATCTTAAGGTTCTTGATTGTGCTGTTTCCATGAAGGATTGATGTATGTGAACAAATTGATGGGTATTTCATTCCTGCTACCATATACTCAGCTTGACGTCAAGGTTTCTAGTCCTATGGCATCTTATACTCTGCGATGATTGCAACAACTGGATTGTTGTTCCAGCCACCTTTATCAGTGCAGCCTCTTCGTTCTACATTGAAGAAGTGGGCATCCTATTTGAGTAGCCTTTCCCTATGCTTGCTAGTAGTATCCAGGAGGCTATGACAATAGAGAAATTGTTGCAGCGCATGACTCACCTGCCATGATGAACGAGGGAGGGCAACCGAGATCTCGTTAATGGTTTGCCTGATTCTTGACATCATCCTACACAGTTGTGAAGGAGAATCAAGCTTACTAATTGGAGTTTCTACAAGTTATCCAAGGCAAATGAATCACTCAAATATTGCTGCCTAAGTAGTAAGGACGTGTTGTCAATGGGCAAGTTGGTAATGGATGCAAGTGAAATTCTGGTATGATCCTTGGCTCCTAAATGTTCCCACTTTCATCGCTGCCACTCACTCACGATTAACATTGACAGAATTGATTATAGATTGGTCTAAACCATTATCACCTTTAGTGGCCATTGAGATATCTCAACCTTCACTTCTCTTTTACCTCATTCTATGTTGTCTTACTTGTTGTATCAATTGCCTCAACTAAATCTTCAATTGGAAGGTAATTTGCTTTGGCTATCCAACCCCTTGGTTGGTTATACTGAAGAAAGTATATGAGTTCCATTCACTTTGGCCGATTTGAGAATTTCAAGTTATTTATAAACTTTGGGCTACACCTCGCTTTCACAAATTTATTTGGAAATTCCTTCATAAAGTAGTAAGTTTACCTAGGAAGGTATTTCTTCAAGGAAAAGGAATCCACATTGGCAATTCTTTTTGTTATTATCCTCTTCTGGCCCCGAAACCCAAGTATCATCTCTTCTTTACTTGCAATTTCCAACAGCAGTCGAACCAAAAATCTTGAAGAGTATCTCGAATCAAAACTGCCTCTCAGCAAATGCTCAGTTCCCTTCCAATGAAGCCTAATGATCTTGGATTTAGTTATCAGCACTGCTTATGCACTTTCTCTGGATGTTGCAGAACAAAAGAAATACAACAACAACAACGACAATTAATGAGTTGTGTACAAAAAGGAAATAAGTAACACAAGGCACTTGGTTCTGAGGAATTTGTGATCCCATAGCACAGAAAACTAACGACGACCACAACAACAACAAAGCCTTTATTCCAAAATGTAGGTCAGCTAGATGAATCTTTCCAATTTTTTTAAGCACGACGTCACCATGAACCAGAAATTAGAAATTAAATAAGAAAAACTGAATAATCCGTTCTGAGCTCATTGAACCATACAAACATTTCAAGTGTCAAGCATATATTAACTCAAAAAAAAGAAGTTTAACATGTGATAGTTTTTAGGACAAAATTACAATAACTGGATTCAATGTTAGCTTTAGCCAGCCAAAACCAATCCTCTATAGAGCACATACATGTAAACCAGCATCTAAAACAAACTGTTTCATTCTGCACTAAAATTAAGCAAATAATTTAGCAAGTTTATGCAAGCTTTACAAGTACAGATTGAGAATGCAATTAACTGAAATGCAAGCTTTACAAGTACAGATTGAGAATTCAATACCTTATACGGAATGATGCTTCATAAATCCACTTGTCTTCAGCCTTTTCTGACCAGATTTCAACTGCCCATATGCGAAATTATCAGCATAGTTGCAATAATAAGGACTTCATGTCGAAATATCTACTGAACATGAAACAGGGCGACGGGATATTTTATGTAGCAAATTGGGTAGTCAGGAACTGGTTTCAACTTGGGCTTAATAGCGCAGGTTTGAAAGGTGCAAGATGACAAAGCCAACTGCACTTGGGCATGAATCTTTCCAATTGCACTTCTTACTAAGATGGTTCAAGAGAGATGCATAGGAAGTGCAAAAGGAGGAATTATAATATAGCAGGATAAATTATAAGAAAATTTTCTACTGCAAATCTGCTGAAATTACAAAACTTAGCATGGTAGCTCTCTGGTATCTGGAAGCACTTCCAACAAATCAAACTATGAACTTCCAACTAAAGCACCACTTAGGCTAACCATTTAAAAATTTCAAAACTACCTGACCTAATACCAAAAGAACTGTGTCTATAACAACTACCTGATTTTCTATAAAGTCGGTGTCTCTTACATGTTTGGAGATGGTGCATGTGTGCAATAATTGTAGCAAATGATACAATATTAGTTTATTTGGGGCCAAATATTAGCGACTGATAATATGGTTCTGACTACTACGTCAAGACTTTCCACTTCCCTTGAGGAAATTTGGATTCTGGAACCTTATATAACATATCTCAAATGATTATCATTTGTTCACTGTTGTTGACTAGTTATTTATTTTGACATTTCATCTTGATGACGATTTTCTTTTTTGTTCTTACGTATATGCCATCAGTGTTGATACAACGATTATCACAATGGGGTGATTAAAGATGTGCATTGCGTGTCAAATTCAAGAACCTAAAATGCCTTTAGTGTTAAGAAGCTAATTGGGTTTGATTTTACACATGGAGGATAAGACATAATGCCTAAAAGGGAATTTTAGGTTATTTATATGCCGTTGTTTCCAATAGCGGTATCTGTTAAAAAAAAATAAATCGCATGCCACTATTTGGAGTTGCGGCATCAGTTAACTTATTCCCAATCGTGTACTCTCTCTGACTTGAAAAAAAAATGCAAGTGCGAAAAAATCATATGACCGATGCCGTTGTTTAGAACAGCGGAAAAAGTTCATTTTATTACTTATACTTAGCTAATCTATTTTTGTGAACTGCTGCCGCTGTTTCTAAATACGGCAACAGTTATCTCATATCATTGTTTGGAAGAACGATTGTGGAGGAAGAGAGTTTAATGAGTATTATAATTGATGACATTATTTCCAACAACGGCATTAAGAAATGCGAATGCCGTTCTTGGGGATAACGTCATTATTTATAAGTTGTTTCAGCACATGAAATTTTTTCCAAGTCAGAAAGTTCACACTTGTATAAGAAATGTACTGATGCCATTTTTTCAAACAGCGACATGCTAATTTTTTTTTAAACTGATGCTGCTTTTTGAAAGAACGGCATGGTATTAACCTATGTTGTTATTATCAATAACGGTTAATGCAGACATGTCCAAAACTGAGTCAGGTAAATATTTTTGAAACTGGGTCAGATCGCTCAATATTATAAAAAAGTGGGTCAGTACGGAAAAAAATTCCTTAAAAGGAGATAAAAACCTCCATTCTGGACGAAGGGGAAGGAATGTCTACTTAATGGCACTCCCAAGAAGCCACAAAACTGCTCTAGTACCTCTACATGCAGTGACCATTATATGGTGATAAATTATAGAAAACTAATCCTAATCTACAATCCTTTAGCTGAGTATTAGTTTAATACTAATGAATTGAAGATGAAGAAATACTGTTCTCTTCCATACTATTGCGTGAACTACGAGTCTATGATGGTTTGGGTTTTCATCTAGATTGAACAAAGCAATTTTGGTTGGAGTACATAATGGAATCACTGGAAGCAGGGCCGGCCCCCACCTTGAGGCAGGTGAGGCGGCCGCCTCAGACCCTTGATTTTTATGTAATTTTAGGGGCCCCTAAATTTGTATTCCTCTTGTAAATATGGACATGTATTTTGCGCGTAAAAAAATTATAATGTAATTAGGGACCAAAAAATAATTATTTGGGCCTTTCGCCTTGGGCCCCGGGAACTCAGGGCTGATCCTGCCTGGATGTTGGAACTAAGGAAGTCTAGGAACAAAATAGTCAACTACCTAACTATGAATGCTGACAAAGAAAATCATGCGTGAGATTCAGCTAGTCAAATTTGATGTTTAGATCTGAGGAGAAGAAGGGCCAAGCAGAGTATGTTGGGATATAGGTGTCTCTAGATGCACATTTTGCTATGTGGAGAGGATTGAAAATCTAACTCAAAATTATGTTAAAAGATAGTTAGTTCTTCTCCAAATAAAAGATAGGGTTAAAAAAAAAAAAAGAGAAATATGTATCCTAAAACTAAAAGAGGTCCCTCCAACCTTTTGCCATTTTACAGCAGTGGCTTCTCCAAAAGACAGTTTAGTTGGAACCCGTCATTTGACAACAATTTTCCCTTTTACTGATCTATTTCTTTACGGATAATTTATTTGCGCCACTGACAACGATTTTTCATTTAACCAGTTAACCATGTTTTCCCTTTATTCTTTTCTGAAAATTTACGTGTGGAGTATGGAAAATCAATTTGAGCCCCTTATTTGACCTAGGAAGTTCTATTTACAGCCCTACGACTATTGTTTCTTTTGATCCCAAAAATGCCCTCATGTGATTTGTGCAACCACCCCTATGGTCACACACACTTCAAAATTCAATTATACTCTACGGGCCCCACCAACTTAATAGCCTTGTTCTCTATGGGTAGTGGATGAAGTACTGGTAGAGTAAATAAACCTCGACCATAACCTAGTAGTAGTGAGGTGTCCCACGGAATACCGAAGTTTTTGCCAAAATAAATACCAAACTGACCCCACTTTCGAAACTAATTAACAAACTGACCCACTCATTGTTTGAAACAGCGAGTCTAGTTCAATTAGGGTCATTCTATGAAGCACCGATACGGATACGGCGATACGCGTACGGGGACACGGGTACGGGAGATACGACAATTTTCAAAAAAGTAGGATATGGGATACGGCTGTGTGTGTGTGTGTGTGTGTGTGTGTGTCTATATATATATATATATATATATATATATGAATAATTACACAACTAAATAATCTTTCTTGTTAATAAGAAAATGGTAAATATCTTTCATTAAACATAAATAAGTTAATTCATAAAGGCTATAATAATTATTCATAAACATAAGCAATAACATAATTAAACAAAGCAAGTTCATAAGCAATATAACATAAGTAGACAATTCAAATAGTGGGACAAGTTTCAACCGTATCAAATAGTTGGATAATAAAAAATGCAGGATACGGGGATGTACAAGATATGGGGACACGAGTATCGGATACGTACAGGATACGGGGACGGCACCCTTCGTGAAGCATCCGTGCTTCAGAGGGGTCACTATTCGAAACAACGAGTTTAACTTTAGTGTTTTGAGACTTTGCAAAATTTCTCCAAGTGTTGGAGAAATTCCTATTACTAAACTCGTTGTTTCGAACAACGACCCTAATTGAACTAGACTCGCTGTTTGAAATAGCGAGCCTAATTCAATTAGGGTCGCTGTTCGAAACAGCGAGTTTAGCTTTAGTATTTTGAGACTTGACGAGATCTCTCCAAGTGTTGGAGAAATTCCTCAAACTAAACTCGTTGTTCAAAGAGCGAGTCTAGATCAAATAGGGTCGCTATTCGAAACAACGAGTTTAGCTTTAGTTATTGGGAGAAATTCCTACAACTAAACTTGCTCATTACGAGTTTGAAACAATGAGTTTATCAGTTTGGTAATTAGTTTCGAAAGTGTGTCAGTTTGGTATTCATTTCGAAAAGTGGGTCATTTTGGAAAAAAAATCCAGAATACCCAATACCTTTTTAAGATCTGACTGAGAGAGAAAGCATTCACTATACTGATTCAACCAATAATCAAGTCCCCTTTGTTATTTCCTAAGTTCTTAATTAATGTTGTCTAATATTCTTCTACCTATTTCTCCAAATATTATATTTAATTGTTGATTCGGATTAGTTCAAAAAAAGTCATGAGAGCTCCTCTTCCAAGACTTAACCCCAACTCCTCCTCCTCTATCCCTCACCACAAAGTTCGGTGCCCGTCTCCATTGATGTCGAAGCGCAGTAGAGGTGAAGGCTTCGAGCAGCAGCGGGTAGACGAGCGGAGAAGGTGGAGGAGCCCAACCAGAGAAGATCGCAGGTACTCGCCCCAACCAAGAGACAGGAAGGAAAGTACTGAAGCCTACAGAGGTCGCTCATCTGGCCATGGCCATCGACGTGAGGTAGAGGAGCTTCAGAAGAGGGCAAAGAGCTCGTCCAGGTTCGTCGACCCCCACGTAGCAGTTGAAGAGCGCAACAAAGGACTCAGGTCGTATGCTGAGGTCACAAGGGGCAGAGATGTCGATGTCGACGAACATAGAGTTCGTTACAGATCCCCTTCCCCAGAGCGAGAGCGCCGTAATGTAGGAGCTGAGGACGAGGAAGATTGGATCCTGGTCAAGCCAAGAAAGAGCAAGAGACCCATTAGGAGCAACAGCGAGACTGAAAGCTCACGCGTTGATGGGCGGCTAAACTGCCACAAATGCGCTCGTCCAGGCCATTCTATTAGTAAGTGCACCTTTGATTGGTTCTGTTACTCTTGTAGAAGCTCTGGCCATATATCTACAGCTTGTCCAAAGCGCGTTATAGCCACTCCGTCAAACTCGAAAGCGAAGCATGGAGTTCAGCCTACGACCTCGGAAGGAAGCAAGACACAGGAGAGTATCGCCGGAGATCGTAGAGTGGTCCAAGCTACAGTCACTCCTACTCCTCTCATCGCTGAATTTGAAAGGCGTTTCAATCGTGGCATCGTTATTAAAGTTCAGACAGGCGTGCCCACAGCTAAGGATGTTTCGGAGCTCCTTCATGCAGCGATCACATCGGTGTCAACTCCAATCTGGGTGTTACAAGAGATAGCTTCCAACGTGTTCTTTGCGCATTGTAACGATGAATCTATCTCCCAAGAAACGATTAGAGTGAAGGGTCTAGAAGGAAGGGATGCTCAGGGTTTAGAGTTCTTTGTCACGTTCAAATGGTGGACTAGAGATTATGGAGCTTTGAAGGCGGATAATCTCCCTCCAGTTTGGATTAGATTATACAATTTACCTTTCCACTGTTGGGTTCGCTCGGGTTTTCAAAACGTAGTTCGTCTGTTTGGCATGTTGATCGACATTGACAGGCAGACTCTGTTGCTTGCTGCGAGGAAGTTCGCCAGAGTTAAAGTGGGGGTGGCTAACAAATCTGACATTCCTTCCAAAATTCTCGTCGACTTCGACAATGTCATCTATGAAGTTAGAGTTATTGTAGAGGTCCAGAAAAATGTGTCCTTTAGAGATGCTCCAATAGCTGAGAAGAATTCCTCCAAGGGTGGAGATTGGAGACCAGAGGTTGAAGATGAAGGGGAGCCGTTGGATGCTGGAGATCAGACGTGTGAAGGGCCAGCCTATGGAGATGTCAGTACGATTTCGAATTATCAGAAGGGAGAGCGCCACATTCGAATATTTTCAAACCCTCGTACTCAACTTCCTTTAACCTCGTTAGATGCGCTAGTAGGGGCTGAAGCTGTCAGGAATACAAAAGCTAAGAACCCATCAACTTTTCCCCTGAAATCCGGTGACAAGCCGATAGCTAAAAGTGTCCTCCCCTATGCTGAAGATGTGACATTGCACTGTGAAGGGAAGGACAGTAGTAACGCGTTGGCCTTGAAAGATGGGGCTGTTGAGTCTATCTCACACAAACAAGTAGGGATTCTCAAGGTTAATGAGCAAGTGGGCCCAGGATTGGTCAACTCCTTGGGACTTGTTAAAGAGCCTTGGATGGGATTTACTAATGCTGAAATTGAGTTATCGGTTAGGCATGCTGTTTGTGCACTTATACAATCTAAAAGTCAGTTACCGGTTAGTGCTGGACCTTTGGGTATTGGATTGTCGAAGCAAAGCAGCGAAGAGCGAGCTGTTGCTATTATTTCTCCGGCCTTCAATAAATTGGATAGCGGCATTAGCCCGCAGCAGCGTCAGCCTGTCTATATTCAGCCTTATTCGGATCCAGGATCAGGGGATTGCATTATTGGGGCTCTAGATGGGATTAGAGAGGACAATATTGTCTCAGCTGCAGATACTGAGGGCGAAGACAGGGAAATCAGAGGTAGTGTGGGAAGTTCTTCTACCAGAAAGATAACTGAATACCAGAGGAAAGGAAAAAGACAGATGGTCAGCGCGGAGAGCCAGAACAACGATCTAGATGGGTTATCCAAAAGAGGTAGCAAGAAGCTAGAGGATGGCACTGCTGAAGAAGGTACATCCATTTCTAACTGCTCAGTGCTAAATTCTTTATCTGATGAGTCGTTAATTTATTTCGCAAGTTTATATGGGTTGGCTATGGGGTCCACTAGGGAAGCACAACTAAAGAATTTAGCCATTATTAGAGAGGACACTAGAATTAGTTCCAAGTGATTCCGAGGGTTTAGCGGGGTACGGTCATTAGACGTCTTATCATTTTATTAATGGTATACGTCTTCTGGAACGTTAGAGGGATGCGTCAAAGACAAAAAAAAAAGAGCGATAGGTGTGACTCTTCATAAGATTCGTCCGGACATCTGTGGCCTACAAGAAACTAAGATTGAAACTCCAACAGAGGAGGAGTTCAATTCTCTAAGGGGATTGGCGGATTACCGCTGGAGATTCAAGCCGGCTAGAGGCTATTCCGGAGGGATAGCGGTAGGGGCTAGCGCTTTGATGTATGAGATTGTCGATGATTTCATCGGGAATTTCACGGTGACGATTATAATTAGACGAAGGAGTGACAACTGCACCCAGATGGTTTCAAGCGTCTACGGACCGTACGACAGTAGATTACGCAACGAGTTTTGGAGAGAATTAAGAGCCGTCAGGCATAAATGGGGTGGGGCATGGATTTTAGGCGGAGATTTTAATATCACTAGATTCCGAGACGAGCATCTGGGTAGGGGGCACAGTCAGGCGGAGCAAGAGTCGTTCAACGACACGATAGATGCACTAGATTTATTGGAACTAGAGATGGCCGACAGGAAATTCACTTGGTTGAACATGCAGCGTAATCCGACGCTGATCAAGCTTGATCGTGTGTTGGTGTCACAGGATTGGGAGATGAGCATCCGGTTGCTAAGGTCAAAACAGCGCTTCGTTATACCTCTGACCATCTACCTCTGGTCATTGAGAGAGGGCCCAGTGGAAGTAAGAAAGTTTTCAGGTTCAAATTCGAGAAAGCTTGGACCTTGTGTGAGGAGAGCCGTCAAATCATAAGCGAGTCCTGGAAAGTCAGCACTACACAGACGACTGCAGTTGGAATCTAAGTGGAAAAGACTAGGCGGCTTAGAAGACAACTAAAGGTCTGGTCTAGAGATAAAGCGCGCTCTCCATACAAAGAGACGAACTAGCTATTAGAATCGATTGTTTGGAAGCTATTCAAGAAGACAGGGATCTAGATGAGGTAGAGAAAGACGAACTGGCCACCAAAAGATTACAGATGCAACAAATAGCAAAGATGGAGGAAATTTACTGGCAACAGAGAGCGAGGACGCAATGGCTTAGAGAAGGAGATGCCAACACAAAATATTTTCACAAGATGGCTAATGGAAGACGTCGGCACAACCACATCACGGGCATCTCGGTTAACGGGTCTTGGACTGAAAACGAAGACTTGATCAAGGGACATCTGGACAGGGTCTATCACGACCTTTTAGGTCGCAGTCCAGCGGGCAGATGCTCCCTGTCACAAGATATGTGGGGGTTCTCAAGACTAGAAGGGAGTGAGGGCATCGAAGGGGGCTTTGATGAAACTGAAGTTTTCGACGCTATTAAGAGCCTTGGCCAGGAAAAGGCTCCAGGACTGGACGGATTGCCGATTTTCTTCTATAATACATATTGGAGCATCATCAAAGAGGACCTCATGAACATCTTCCATGAGGTCCACGCAGGTACAGCTGCGTTGGACCGGTTAAACTATGCGACTATTATTCTGGTGCCTAAGAAAAGCGAAGTAGTTTCTCAGGAGGACCTAAGACCTATCAGTTTGTTGAATGGGTCTTTCAAAATTATCACGAAAATTTTGGCTCAAAGGCTGGCCCCGCACCTAAACGAGGTTGTCGCCCAATCGCAAAGCGGGTTCATTAGGGGCAGGGATATAATGGATAGCATTGCATCCGCCCATGAAATTGTTCATAGAGGTCATAGAACTAAAGCTGCAGGCTTCATTCTGAATTTAGACTTCCAGAAAGCATACGATTCAATTTTTTGGGACTGCGTGGAGGAAGCTCTAACCCTTAAAGGCTTTGGATCTAAATGGAGGTCATGGATGAGCAAGTGTATTCGTGGGGGTAAATCGGCTATCCAGGTTAATGGATGGTAAGGAAAAGAGATTGTTTGTAAGAAGGGCCTGCGGCAAGGAGATCCGCTCTCGTCTCTTCTCTTTGCCATCGTGGCAGATGGTCTCGCGGAAATGATCAGTAGAGCCAGGGTTAACAATTCTATCAAAGGAATTCAGATTAAGGGCATCGATGAGCCTATGACGATTCTTCAATATGCGGATGATACGATACTCTTTGGTAAAGCTACGGTGGAAGAAGCAGGGGCCATTAGAGGATTGTTAGCCTGCTTCCAAGGATGGTCGGGCCTCAAAGTAAATTTGTCCAAAACTAGCATTATTCCGATGTCTGATCTTTCGGATAATTTGATTAAAGAGATCTCGGAGATATTCGACTGTAAGATTGGTGAATTTCCTATTAAGTATTTAGGTACCCCAATTAGGCCAGGCACTCTCTCGAGGGCGGATTGGAGTCCCCTGATCACAAAGATTCAAAAGAAGCTTTCAGGGTGGCAGAGTCGTTTCCTCTCACTCGGAGGAAGAATTATCTTGTTAAATTCGGTCATCAGTTCTATCCCGCTGTATCTAATGTCCATCTTTGAACTTCCTAAGTGGGTCATCAATAGTATAGATAGAATTAGAAGGCGTTTTCTTTGGAAAGGATCGGACGAAGGGAACAAGGGTTTCAACCTTGTTAAGTGGGGAAGAGTCTGCAAGAAAAGGGAATTTGGGGGACTGGGCATCATGAACCTCCATGATATGAACAAAGCCCTGTTGTGTAAGTGGTGGTGGAAGATTACTAATAATCATAAAGGGTGGTGGAGTTATTCATTCGCGCAATTTCGGAAGAGACATAAATATCGTTACGGAGGCAAAAGCCCATCGGCGAAGGTCTCACTGATCTGGAAAGGAATAGCGAAACAAGGTGAGCTGTTCCATTCCAACACTAGATGTAAGGTGGGAAACGGGTTGAAGACCAGGTTCTGGAAAGACAAATGGTGCGGCGATACATCGCTTCTTAATCAATTTCCAAAGGCGGCGGAAGCAGCTATTAACTTAGACCTTTCAGTTGCAGACGTGCGGAAGAGGGGAAAACTAAGATTTACAGTTTCCCACAATATTTGTCTAGAGAGTGTGTCCCAGTTCGAAGCTATGAACAGTCTTATTCTTCGGGAAGAGGGTCGGGTAAACAGGACAGATGACGAGAGATGGTGGGACAGAGAGAACTCTAGACTTTTTTCAGTGTCATCCATGTACAAGTGGATCAACGACGGAGAAACGAGATGCCCAGTTCAAGCGGTAATTTGGGGTGCACATGTGCCTTTCAGGGTGAAAGTGTTCTGTTGGCTGGTCTATAATAATGCGATACTGTCCAAAGTGAACCTGACGAAGAGGGGCATGAGGATAGATACGGCTTGTAGTAGATGCTCCCAAGCAGAAGAAGATTCCAATCACATTTTTTTCGGTTGCCCTAGAGCTAGTCTAACGTGGGAAATTGTCTGTAGGGGCTTCGGGTGTAGCCAAGTTCCGAGTTGCACTTCCATGATTTGGGGCTCATTTAGAGAGGCCTTTATTAAATTAGATGATAGGAGGGCATGTGATTTAGCAATTGCAGCATTAATTTGGAATTTGTGGCTAGAGAGAAATGATTTACTTTTTCGCAATGTGTCGTACAGATTTTCTCATTCCATGCATAAGATTTTCCTGTTTATTCATGATTGGGCAGGTGCTCAGGAAGCAGCGAAGAGGGCTAGGATTATGGATGGAGAGTAGTCAGGAAGCTGCTGGATACTCCCCCTTCGGTATCTTCAAGGAAGGGGTTATTGAGTCGCATTTTGGAAGGTTTTGGCTTCAGGTTCAGTTATGATTATGTACTGAATGCAGGGGGTTCTTGTATTAGATGGTTATGTATTATGCTTTTCTTCTTGCTTTGGACTTTGATGTAATATTTTGGGACTGTTCTACCTTGTTTCTTTAATCGTTCATTAATGAAACGATGGCCTAGGCCATATATTATCACACAAAAAAAAAAAAAAAAAAAATGTTGATTCGTATTACCTTTTGATCTAGACTCTACAGTTTCCCTAATTAGCTTCCTGCCGCCAATTAAATCATGACTAATGGGGGTAATTGTACCCCACAGTAATCATGATATAGTTATATCAAATGAGATAGTCCCCATTTGAAATATCACGAAAATATATAGTAGAATTAGTTAGTTGTTTCGATATTCATACTAAAGCATGGTTATCAAGTTATTCGAACAAACTCCATTTAGACTAATATACGTAAAGCCTCTTCATCCATATTTACTCTCGAGAGAGATTGAAGATGTTATGATCATATTTCGATTAACCACCAATAAAATGTGATTCATGATAACTCTTCTCATCGTTTCAAACCGATATTGCATACTGTTTAACTCAGTAGAAATCATTCCGTGTTCAAAGAGGGATTGTGCATGGCAATGTACATAAGAACTCAGCATAAACTTCACTTGATATGTTGTTGATATCCCTACCTTTCAAAAGTTGAGACAACGAAATTTGACAAACAGAAGAGGAAATCGGTGTTGAGCAAGAACTTATCCATACCTATGAGATACCCCTGGGAGGCCATAAGCTCGAACACGGGAAAATTAAAAAGCAAGAAGGTTTAGAGACGATGCCAAATATATTAAGAAAATCTTTTAACATCGTCAGTGTACTCTAGGCAGCAGAATCAAGGATAGACCGCATATTTCTTCCGTAACAAATTCATTTCATAGCAGTCAGTCCAAGACAAATTTTGGTTGAATTTACTATAGAAGTCGCACATCCTGTTGAAATATATTTGCTTTCAAAAATGTGTCCTGGAACCTGATAGTTTAGTGGACCCAAATATCATTTAAGATAAATACCCCAGTATATCCGGAAGGTTACAATTCCAGAGGTGTGAGATGGGAAAATTATTGACTAATCATGAGTATCAGGATAAATGAAGAAGAAAAAAAATGGGGATTATCAAACTTAATGCCTTAATTGTATAAGGTTTCTTTATCTTTATGCCAAACTAGGCCAAGATCATCTGTTTAAAAAGCATTTGAGTTTGGAAAAAGTTACAAGCAAATGAATTTTGAGATCTTACCACTACGAGGGCTTCGATTTGCGACCAGTTTTAGAGATGCGCTTGAACTCCTGAATTCCCTTTTTCATATCTCTGCAAAAAGTGAGAATGAATCAGAAATACAATAAAAAATTTAGAACAGAATGAAAGCAAGATCCGTACCTTTGATGCAAGAAAACCAAAAGATAGAAGATAGGCAGCAGCATAACTATCAATATGCAGCAAGCAAGGTAAAATATGCTTGAATTCTTCTGCTCAGAGAAAACAGAGATAGTCAGTAAAAATATCTTTAAGTTCAAAACTTAACTATCGGTAAGTTTTGTGCGCAAAAGAAGTTCGCTTACCCTACCCCCTCGGGGGAAGGGCTTTTTCCCTCCACCACATGTGTGAGCATCACAAAATTGACGCAGAAAAAGTTCTGCAAGTACAATCCAGTCAAAATTTATTTCAATATAAGATTTACAAACCGCTTTGACAAAATAAACGATACCATGAAGTCGACTTGCTGATTGACCATTGTTGGTGGGGAAACAACTATCTGCAAGGCTCTGCATTTAGAATTGTGGATAAGAGTTAAATAAACACAACAATAAGATTTTAGTTTTTAACAGAATAACACAATACTGCATAACAAAAAATAAAACAGCTGTGTATTCATCGGACCAGCATTAATTTTATAAATTTGTCAGATTAGATACATGTAAACGACATTCAGAGATGCCTGTACTGTGTTTAAAAAACGAAAATATGATAAACTTGTATAAGAAATGAACATGAGAAGAAAAGAACAAAGTGCCACATTTTTGCTCTTACAAAAACCCAACTTGTGTCGATTTTCATCTGCCATGCTGTGTAAACAAGTAAAATAGAATATATAATTGTACAAAAATATACTACAAGGTATCGTAGCGACACAAATGTTTCCTACACTGTCCCCAATTGGTACATTAAATCACCGCTAGATCACCTGTAGTGATTTTAATGAGGATTGAGTTTTCCACACAAGGACAATGTAGGAACCTCAAGCTATATATGCGCAGTATTCCATGGTCGAAGGATATGCAGTTGACCTCGAATTAATAAATTTATTTATTAATAAAACCTTGAGGGAAAAACCTCACTCTTTTTTATTGCCTCTTAATATGTGGACTTTCACCACTACATTTAATTCCCTTCTAAATTCACAATAATTATATCAATCACATGTAACTTTTTATTCTTCTACGACGTCCTTTGTTGATAAAATAACAAGAAAATTAGCGGAGTTATGCAATAATATTTACTGTTCAAACAAAATACACTTTCCATTTAAACCTTGTTCAAAAAATGTATTAAAATATTGCACCACATGCTTTGTTCTTTTGATATTAGCAGGCATGCATTCTAGTCAACTGATAATGATGTGGACGTATAGATGATAATTTGCGGATCATCCATTTTGGATGGTCCAACATAGGGATATGCACTACTGGATGCGCAGACACATACGTATGGCTGTGTTTGTTTGTGTGAGTCCAACATAAAACTTGATGTGACTCTCTTCAGGACACAAGATAGATTTATTACATACTAGCTTTAGTTCGAAAATCTAATTTAAACATTTCAACAAGATATGCGTTTGTTCTAACTACTATGACAACAACTGATGGTTAATGCAGATAAGTAGGTAGCCATCTATCTATCACATCAATTGGTTATTCAATCATAACATCCATTTCAAATTGAAATTTTCTATCCCCTTTTACACTGTTCCTTTTTCTAGAAAGACCCAACAACAACTACAATTTACCACAATTTAAATGCTAAGACTTTTTCAAATTCTGAAGAGGTCTCTTTCATTATCAAGGCTGATGGCCACTTTTTCATAAAAATGCAACTTTATGATGAAAATCCTGTGTTGATGTTCATCGTAATAGAGTTGAGTGGAGGACAAGGATTCATGTAGTTAACCCGAACATTTTGGGGTTTTAGGATAAAGGCTCAGTTGTTGTTGTTGAAAGTGCACCCAAGAGCTAGTTTATAAGTGAAACATCAAAGACACCCCAAATTTCCCGAAATTTTGGGCTCATATTATATCCAAACCATGTGATATTCGTTCTAATATTCAAACTTGAGAATTATTTGAACTGGCTGATTCAGTTAATATCTAGATTTCATGTAAAAAAAATTCATGTCATGATAATACCCTAGAATACAAATGCATAAACGTGCTGAATTAATCCACTTGGATCAAAAAATAATAATAATAACAATTTAAATCTCAATAGCCTAAAGAACAAAGAACATGAAAAGTAGCCTAAAGAAAAAAGTGTTGGATATATAGGTATATTCTCAATATAAATAGAATATAATTGTGTATAATATTATATGGGGCAACACACGTTTGCACGTGTTACCTGATAGTTATTGGACAGGGTTGAGTGGGCATAAAGCCTAGTACCCAAAACACAATTTTATCCCATATATACTGGTCATGTGGTAGTGCCTGACATTATTCCAATACTCAAGCCATAACCCTAATTTCTCTTTTTTTATTGTCTCATAATTATCAATAGAAAGAACATGGAAACAAAGTAATTGGCAACAAGGAAAACCTCACAAAGATGTCGGTTCCTTGCAACAGCTGCAGGATTGCATTTGTTTTTGGTCTTCTTGGATTCAGTCATCTGATCACAATGCATAGCTCCACATAAATCTGCTAGACATCGGCCCTGACCCTGGATCAAACAAAATTTGGAAATTCACTTGAGATTTACTGCAATAATAAATTACTGACTACATGCAGACATGAATCACAATTTACAATCAGCAGCATTTATTGGTATATATTTTTATTATAGAACAGAGGTAAAACCTAAAGCATGGACATTACAGTCACGTGTATATTTGGAACTGCCATACCATCAAATAAACGCAACAAAAAGCTATACAGTGAAGAAATTATAGTGTTCCAGGAGATGCAAGCTGATTATAACATTTATTTCCAGCTGCCAATACAAATTGTTCAGTAAAGCTGACAAAATTATACAAAATTTCCCCATATTTAGGATTTGTACAACAATAAATAATAGACACCTTTTTCCTAATAATAAGGGCAATAACTAGATAATATGGATAATTGTTGTGGCTATGAACCTCTAACAATTAGCAATTATTGTTCAGAATAATGTTTGCGAAATCTGTTTGAAGTTCCAATAGAAAAAGAAAAAAAAGGAGGAAAACATACACAGACGCATGGAGGTACAGAGACCGAACAATGTTGTTCCATGTAGGGGCCAGAGCCACCCAAGACAACTTTAAACCCCTTACCATTTCCTATATATGGCTGGCACCCAGAGAAAAATTTATAAAGATTTTCCTACATCTACTATTTAATCCTACGGGAAATAGTAAACTATCCAAGCATTGTAACTAAACCTCCTACATAACAGTAAAATTAATCTTAGGAATCTTTTCCCTGTATGGGCTGGATTTCCTATCCACTTTTGCACCATAAAATCATCCATTACGCACATGCGCAGAAAGAAAAGAAAAAGGAAACAAAAACACTATTGCACAGAAATAAATAAAAGAAGGAAAATGCTGAATTGGAGATAGAACAGAGGATGGCAGAGGTAGCAATGTTTGGCTGCAACCTCGCTCCGGCAGCACCCACGACCCACTGTAACAACCACCACCCACACTGCCATGAGAGATGATGTTTGGGACTCAAAAGGATGGCTCCTTCTTTGTCCGCTCCCTTTACTCCCGAATATACTAGACTGCGGGCACTGTTAGGGGTGCTTTCAGATCATTTACGGGTCAGATATGGGCATTACCAATATCCATATCCTCATTCCAAAGACGAATATGGATACGGATATAGATCGGTAAAACAAAATCATATCCATACTCGCAAATGTCGGATACGGATACGGATACAAATCGAATATGGTTTATCGAATACACATACAAATTCGGACATCAAAACAATATTATATTAAAAAAATTAAGTAGATGCAAAAATTATAAAATAATATAATATAAATATATTTAAATATTGATTTTAAATTAAATTATTAATCTAGAAGAGAATACATAATCTAAATGCAGAATAAATAAATTGTGTATGAGGAAGAAAGAAGAGAGAAGGGTAGTTTAGGTATTAAAAAAAAGGATAACTATATTTTAATATATAATATGGGTAGAAATGGGGGAAATCAGTGATTAATGTTGCTGGGTGTATAATAGAGTTTAAGAATTATCAAAAATATATAAATATAAATAGATTAAAAAGGTCGAAACTACCACAAAAAATAGGGTCAACCCAGGGGTTTAAATTGAATTTTACCCCAGATTGTCGTGATATAAATATAAATAGTTTTAAAAAGTTGAATGTACCAAAAAAAGGGTCAAGCCGGGGGTTTTAAATTAAATTTTACCGCAGATTATTGTGATTGAAAAAATGAAATTAACTCTTGAGGATTTAAACCCAGGACCTTGGAGTTTGGCACCCATGGGGGATAACCAGTGGGCAATAACTGCAGTTGTGTATACTTTTGAACATTAATCTATATATTTACAGTAGTTCGGATATCTGTATTTGATCCGAAAAAATTTGGATGGATCCATTTCCATATCCGGATCCCAAAAAAAGACCACTTTTGGTATTTATACCCGTATCCGAAATGTAGGATTTTGGGTATAACTGCACTACTGTAAATGTAGGTTATTGACATATTGGCAAAATGTAGGTTTTTTGGTATGACTGCACGATACACATAAATGAGTAGTTGATATAGTTTTCGGGCATATATCAGGGCCATATAGGGTATAGGCCGAAATTTCGGCAGATGTATCCTAAAATTATGTAGCTCATGTAGGTTCTTGAATTGGGTTTAATTTTCGGCTTTGAATTAAATCAAATATGAAACCCATTTTCCCATCTCAAAATAAAACCAAATACATATCTTAAACGGAAAAGAAGAAAATAAAAACCATCAAGAAGAAAAGAAAATAGAAACGTTAAGGCGCACTTGTAACGATTATGAAACTTTTTAAATTTTATTACGTTTCTTAGATGCTTCTTGTTCTTTCCTACGTTCGAATTAATTACTTTGTGACATTTCTATAACCTACATATTTTCATGTATTTTTCAATTGGGTATGCTATATTTTAATTCATGCATATTTATGTTGTGCACCATTGATTCATTGTATATAATTAATTTAAAATGCATATTGCATTCTTTAATTTGTTTAGTTTCATATTGCTTCTATTATTTATATGATGTATGTGATAATGTAATATATATAAATGTCATGTAGATCATATTTAGGATCAGTGACGGAGGGAGTAAGAGAGTAGGGGGGACATTTGGGACCCCAAAAATTTTGTAAAACCCCCTAATATAGACCAAAATTTTTATTTGGCCCTCCAGTTAAAAAAAATTGGGACCCCCAAGTCTAATCTACCTCTTATTAAAGGCTAAAAATTAACAGTGATACTTATTATTTGATCTGTGCGATCATTGGATAAAATTTTGAATAAGAAACTAGCGTGTACACAAGTTACAAGTATATTTATTCATTTGAGTCGTATCTCTTAGCCTCTAGTATTATAACAATATAAATAGTGTAGTATGATTATTGATTAGTATTACTCTTACCAAATTTAGAGTACAACTGTACAAGTGCGAAAAAATACATGATACTAAAAATATAAATTCGAATATTTACTTTGATTATAATTTTATTTTGATCCAATTACTTTAATTCTTCAAAACAAAAGTAAAGCAAGATTTTCGGCAATAATTATGTCGATGCCGGGAGAGAAAAAATTTGGGACCCCCATTCTGATTTGTCTGGCTCCGCCACTGTTTAGGATATATGTTTTTATCGTACATAATAACTTGATATATACTAGATATCCTGATATATCCCGATATATACAAAAATTCCTAGGCCGATAAGACATCGACATCCGACATTTAAAACCCTGATCCGAATCTGAACAGATCTGGATATTTATATCTGAATCCTCATTCTTTTTGGATACGGTATCAGATCGGATAAATTTGTATGTGAAAGCATCCCTAGGCACATGGCCATCGGTAGTTTGGAAGGTAAAATCATCACTCAAAGTCAGAGTTTTCCTCTGGTTGGTGCTTAATAATGCTATTCTAACATGCGAAGATCTCTTCAAGAGATAGTCGAACATCGCAAGGAACGGTGGTTTCTGCAATGCAGACATGGAAATCTGCGACCAATTGCTAATCAATGCTCAAGAAGTAAGTTGATCTGGGTAAAGGCCCTTTCAAGCCCCAGAGACTGACGACTATTCCACCACCTACGAGGATTATGGGCAGGTTCGCGATTTGCCAGTCAACAGAAGAATATGAAAGAGACAGGATATTGTGATTGACGATATTGGTGCTCTCGCTAAACAAAAATAATTTTTACTTTCATGGGACAAGTAATAGTGTTTTTTATATACTAACACAGATATGCACTTCATTTTCTTGTGGGCAAAGACAGTTGCAATGGGAGCACGAGATCGCATTGCAGACACCTATCAGATTCAGGGCTACGGCAAGGAGGTAATGTTGGTCCCACCATGGACTACTTACATGTCCCCAGGGTTGTTGGGGCATTACTTTATTCTTTTATTTGCCGCTTTTTGAATAGTTCCCACCTTCCCAAGGATGTTGGAGGCTTGATGTAATTTTTGCACCTTTTCTCTACATTTGTGTTATCGCAACTTACTTGGGTTTGTTTCATTAGAGTCTCATTAATGGAACATGGTGGCTATATTCCACCTTTTCTTCAACGGAAAAAAAATACTGAATTTTATGTTTTGTTGTCTCTGTCCTCTTGTACTCATCCTTCAGGTAATTTAATTTTTTGTCAATTTAAATCTAATATGCTTCTAGCTTTCTATTAGTAACTAAGTTGTTATTCTTTACTTTGTAAAAATCTTTTTAAAAATTGTTCTAAGGAATCAATTATGTTTTAATGTGAAATTTTGAAACTTTTAATTATTGGTTTTCTAAAATACCTATCTTTTAACATAAATGCTTATAAAATTTGTCTTAGATGATTAGATATTTAGATTTACATTAAAATTAGCCGATACACGTAATGTAGTTGTGGTTCCAGTCAATAGAACAAAATACGTTAAGCATATTTTAGGGTTCATTGGTTTTCTTAGAAGCATAGAATATTCAAATGATATATCCAGAAATTCATTATCATAGTCCATTAAGTGCAACAGACTAAGTTTGTTTTGGTTCCCAAATTATTATGATATCGAATCTCTAGCATATATAATCTAGTTATAAAGCATTTGCAATGCACGTGAGTTTTTCCTTTAATCTTCAAATTTAAGTTGATAAAAATATGAAATTTGTGATTGAGATTTAACTGGGTAGTGCAGATGGTTCATATAACTTGAACTTAAAGATGTGTGGATGAGATTAGTGGCTGATGTAGATGGTTCATATAACTCCGACTTAAAAATGTGTGGTTGATATTAGTGTAAGTACAAGCATCGATAAAATAGACAACTCTATTCTCTAGTTATAATAGTAGAGATGTCTAAATAGTTTAGTTGATAGAATTATAACTCTTCAAAGGTATATGTAAATTATTTAACTAATTCATTTTATTATATATTTATGTTAGCTTTAGCCTCCTCAAGAAGAAGAAAAAATCTACTTCTCCCTCCTCAAGAAGAAAAAAAATCTACTATTGTCCCTTCTCAAACACACGTACCTTTTGCTGTCTCTACATATAAAACAGAGGTTATACGAAAGCCAAGCAGAAAGCATGTACTTTACATTAATAAAACTCATCAAACCTTGTTTGAACAAGCTTTTATGGTATGTACGTCAAAAGAAGAAATATTACCATATGATCCGTAGATAATTATTTATATATTTATATTACTTTCTTTTCTTAAATTACTAAATTTAATGTGTAGTTTATTCATATAAACTATGTTATTAGACTCATTTATAAATCAACCAAACAAAATAAACCAAAAAAATAAAAATGTGAAGCTTTTACCATTCTACTATATTATAAAATATCTTCAATAAGATAATATATGTTAGAAAGATTTGCTGACCAGAATAAATTGGATACATGACATATAGATTTATTTCTTTATTTTTTCTCATCCATCCTTTAGTACCTGAATCATTTTAAATATAGCAAATTAACTATCTGAAGTTTTAATGCATCCACTAATTTTGGTGTTTTTGAATACTTTTTGCAGAGTAAACACAAATATCTTTCATTTGACGTGTCGGGTTTCATTAACTATGATTAAGATTTAACAATAATCTCCAGGAATCACCAGGAATCATGTATGACTGCAATTTCTTTGACTGCTATGAAGTGCATCAGTACCATAAATGCTATGGTATCACTTAAGCAAGTAAGCAACATGAAATGCAGAAATACTTCAGCATTAGCTTGTCTTTCTTGATTATTGAGAAAACATATTCCCTAACAGCAAAGTTTCACTTTCAAACTATATAGTAGTAGTATTCAGATATCTGACTTCATTGTTCTATCTAAATGTTGAATTATTCAGATTACAAGATGATTTTTCATGCTTAAACTACTAATTCACAAGATCAAAATAACGAAGATGTACAAGGTTAGGAAAAAGTATACATACATCATTGATCAAATTGGAATGTCGATTTTCAAAATGTTGATCGAGGTATTTTTCTGCATAAAAGCTTTTCTTGCAAAATTCGCAACGCCACTCATTTATGTCTATATGGTTTTTGTGCTGCTCCTGTTCTCGAAACATGTCATTATTAGGATGAAGACGACATTTGGTTGGAATTTGATACTCCTCATGCTCTACAAAAGGCATCAAGTACTGCTTCAAATTATTAGATATTAGGTACAACAAAATCGAAGGTGAAAAAAGAAACAACAGGAAAGGAACATATCATTATTGGTTCACACCTCATCAATAATTTCCCAGGCCGTCCTACTTCTTTCTCTAGAACAATGCACTTGATGTTTAGGTACACCTTCGTGCTCTCTGACAATAAATCAAATGGTTAGGCAAGGTTTTAGATAATGCATAAAATGACAGAAATAGCTTGATAACGACAGCTAATAATGAGCTTCAATAGTTTTGTGAAGAAAGAGGGCCTCCTACTTGTAGGAAGAAAATTTCCTCCTATAGAGTGGTTGGCCACACATGGTGAGACTATATATAGAGGAATGCTGACTCATCAAAGTTTTTAGGGGTTCTCTAATTACCAAAGAAGCATGGAAACAATGTGCACAACTCATAGACACATGGAAGATTTTTAAATGCTATGTTGAATAGGAAGGATCATGTTGCTTCTGACACGTGTTAGATGCATGTCCAAATAGACACAGCTTCCACACTCAAGTGTGTGCTTCATTGCTATTAATGATGAGCTTAACTAGGATTAGTCTTCATGTCAAAAGGAAAAGGTCTAAAAAAATTGTAAGTGTTTAAACTAATATTTTCGACATTAGCATGCAATAGAAATGTTGCATTCGAAATAATGAGTTCAACAGATGCATAAAAAAAAAACATAACTAATGTTTAAGGTTTTTTTTTTCAATTCAGTCCCTCAACTAATGTATTTTTGCCACTGGGTCCCCCAAATCACTGTATTTGTGATTGGCTCCCTCAATTTGCATGATTTAACCAATTTATTCCCTTTCGTTATAATCTTATCCACCTGAGGCAAATTAGATTAACCATTCGTTAAATGAGATACTAGTGGAAAGAATCAACTGTTCCAACCCTAAGTTCATCTCCTTTGCATTCCATAAGAGATAGATGGGAGTTTGGGGAACAAAGAGAGAGAAGAGAATGGAGGCAAATGACAGTTTGAGAAGGACGATGGAGATCAAGATGGATGGAAATGGTGATGGAGGAGGTGAAAGAGTTTGGAAGGTGGGGGTGTATTAATGTGAAGATGTCAGGGGTAAACGAGAATCTGACCCGTATTATCTAACTACAGGGACTTAATTGGTCAAGTCATGCAAAATCTAGGGATCCAATAGAAAATACTGTGATTTGGGAGATTCAGTTGCAAATATTCATCAATTGAGGGAAGAAACTGGAAAAAAGATCCCTATGTTAAAACAAAGAATATGATTCAGAATACACATTACCTAATCCCTGCAGCTTCTTCTGAGCCCTAATGCAATGAGAAAACCAAATTTAATTGTTAGAAGTATGAAGAACATAAAATTATCATGATTGCAAGGCAGCCACCATTCCAAGAATATATGCAATTAACAATTCTCAAAAAATATCTCAAAACTAGCAAAGATAACTTATGAAAGCACATGCTTCACATATGAAAATGGGTCAAGTTGGGCAGGCATCAGCATGTAATAAAACAGATTCTAAAGCTTATTGCTCCTTACCTGACCCTGCCCTTACCCAATGAGTATAAGGCTTCATCTCTGCAAATCCTACATTTAAGATCTGGAGTGAGTTTAAGTTAGAGTCAGGTTTCTTCAGGTAGGGGTGGGAAGGTGGATTTTAGAATTGGTAAGCATGCTTAGTTGAACCAACAACTTTTTCTGTAGATAAGTTGGAGCCTTGAAATTATAATAGAACAGTGGACGAGACGGAGCCATGGGGAGAGTAGATTTTTTTTTAAAGAGATCATAAATAAAGATGGAAATTAAAGTTGTGGGAACATTAAAAGAGAACAAAAAAGGGGGCATTTTCACTTACTCAGGAATAACTACTAAACGACACTTTTAAACCCATACATACAAATATACTAATTAATCTACACATGCAACTGCACATCAAACAAATAAAGTTTACAGTGTGCATTCACATATATATAACATATAAGAAAGTCATCAAAATAATAATTAAAAATAAAAGATGAGTGATATGACCACTTAACGTAATCGAATTCACTTCAAATGCCCACGTTCCTTCTTTATTTTTAAGAAAGTTCACAATTAATTTTTATTTTTCTCCTGTAATAATTCAGCATCTTGAAATTGAATGAGATGAGACATAGAGCAACAAGAGCCAAATATACACAATTCAACTGAACAGGTTGTTATGACCAGCAATCTACCTGCCATGACTAAGAGCTGAGACCAAATTCCTTGAAGAGGCAACTACAAGCATGGAAGGTAAACCTGCCTTTTCGATTAGCATTTATGTGCATGCAACCAGGAGTATTTCTATATCCTTATATATATGTATATATAGAGTTATAGAGCAAACTGAAGCTTCCACTTGCTGATTATCGTCTGCACAAGGACTTGTACTTGTGCATATGACAAGAGAAGCGATGTTTGTTGAAAAATTTAAAATCCCAATAATAGTGTTGGAACCCATGATCTAAATTTATAAATGAACCATCTTAAGTTTCCACTCTTTATATTTTTTATGATAAATATATACTTCATTTCATTTTAATACTCCTAATATTTAGTTGTTACCCTAAGACAGATTGATAACCAACACAAACAAACAGTATCCAGAAACTAGGAAAAATGATTACAGTATGGAATATGGATAAAAGTACACGAGGCAATTCAACACTGAAACTGCAAGAAACTAATTCTAATTCATGGGTTTCAATTTCTACAAGATCCTCACTGGTCAGCAAATGGAGCAAGAAGACTTAGTAGTAGTTACAGGGTTAAGCTAAATATTTCTTATAAAATTTAAGGACTCAACTAATTTAAGGGTATTCACTATGATAACAAATTGTTAGAAAAATTGTACTATCTAAGAACTCATCCTTTAGTATTTCTTGTTGGTGAGAACAAGATGGTGCAAGTATCAGCTAACTAACAGTAGCAAACTGTAAAAATCTAAGTTAATCCACAATGACTTGTTCATAATTTGTATAAAAAACTTTCCAAAACTACCATGAACAGAATTTAAGCCATCCTTAGGAAAGATTTACTGTCACCGTAAGAGTACCCACAGTTGCTTGTAGAAGACTAGAAACTGAATTATATGAAATGTTTTAAGGACATACAAGTATCCTCAAGAAACATGTAAGGTTAAATGACTCATAACTTCAAAATATTACAATAATCTGTTCTTGATAGGGAAAGGGAAAAGGAAATGAAATTAATAAAAGAAAAGAATTTTATACTCATGATTGTATTTGCTCGAAAAAATTGAACATTATAAAGATCAAAGTAATCAAGTGCGGTAAAAGACTTTGAAGGATTAAACAGTGCACCTATGTTGACTGGCTTAACATAACTGTTTTTCTGAATTTCAAACATATATGCTTGCATATGCTTACTGATCTAATAAGTTACTTTACTTTCAGAAGAATGAATTGACAATATGTTTCTGGATTCAAAAGTAATCCAAAACCTTCTATCCTTTATGAGATTTAAAAGCTAAACAATGTGAAAAATAACCTGCATTAGTCTTAGACTAGCTAGCTTAGGTTAGGTTCTCACCAGACAAATGAGAAATATCCAGAAGATGCCAGACATTGGTATTTCATTTCATTTTTTTTAAAACTTAAATTGGTTGAAGGATCTCAGAGTAAGAATGAAATGCTTCACAACTGACCACTTCATTTATAGAGTATTACATACATTGGTAAGAGGATGGCACTAAACTTTTTTGATGTATTAGTCCAAAAGTACACGGGTGCTTCTGCTCACATAGAGAGTGGCAGCCTCAGTATGGGGAAAAAATAAGGAGGGAGGGGGGGGGGGGGGGGGGGGGGGGGGGAGGGGGGAGGCGGGGGGGGAGATGAAATAAACAATAGGAGTTTCCAGTACACAACAGGTAATCTGCTGAAGTCCCGTCTGGCAAAGGGTTAAGTGAAGGATATGGAGATCTAATCTTTCTTAACCTGCTAAATATAAAAGGGTGCCAAAGGTTGAACTACACTTAACTTGCCAAACACAAAAAGTATGCAAGGACTCAGTTAACCATCTAGAAGGGTAAAGATGATTTAAACCCGTCATAATGAGGGGCTAACAAATCCACCACTTTAGATGGATTAAGAGATGAACCGTTTTTCTACCAACTTTGTTGACAAATCCTTCTCACTCAAAGCAAAAAAATACTTTCAAAATTTTTGGACAGTAAACTTTCTAACTGATCCCATTTCCTACTTCCTTATTTGAAATTAATTACCCAACTCATTCCTACATTTTAACTAAATCTTCTTAACCATTTGCCAGACGAAACCATTAAATTCTCTCAAATCTATAATTTGGATTAGCATATGTAGGGCAGAAAGATCACATTTTGAAAGGTTTTCAATGACATATTTTGGCTGGAAGTTATAAGCAGGGGCGAAGCTACCCTTTGGGTAGGGGGGTTAATGGGCCCCCAATTTTTTTTTTCAAAACACCACTTTCCATGCAAATTTTTTAATTGGGACCCTCTTTTACTAGCTTGTTGATGTAAACTTAACCCTAGGTAGAGAATTTTTCAAGAATATCAAAACTAATAATTGGTTTGATAGTTTTCAAGAATTGAAATAAGTTTAACAAGCACAATTAAATATTCACGGCTAACAATCAACAATTATACTAAATCGTTCTTAGTATATAAGATATGCAATAATAATTTGTACCCTAATTAGCAAGTAGAAGCACACACACTCAATATTTGTGGACGACAATAAATTTAGATAATATTCTACAGATGATTGGCAGTATCACGAATAATTGAAGAGCGGAAAGAAATAACCGGAGTTCAATGAATGTGTGCCACGGATGAAGGAAGAAGATACTGGATCTGACTCCTGATTTTGCCCAAACACCAATCAAAAGTCGCAATCAAAAGGAAAACCCGTATCTGAGTTGATTTGGGGATTTGGAATTTCGAATTTAAGGGGATTTGGAATGGGGAAGGCTTCGGATGAGATGGGGAAGGTTATGGGGGTGGTCAGCAGCGCGAGGAGAGGGGTTAGGCGGTTGGTGGTGTGAGCGGCGATGGGGATATGGGGATGTGATCGGGTGGTGATGGGTTCAGGGTTTTCGGGATGGATAGGTGGAGGAGAAAGGGTGTCTCAGAGTGGTCGACTGTACGAGGGAGAAGGGGAGGTCGATAGGGAGAGGGGGCCGATGGGTTTCAGACTCAATCGAAGAAGAAGAAGAAGAAGAAGAGAGGTGGGGATGGCAGCTGTGAGGAGGAGAGAGAAGGGTTAGGGTATGGAATTTGTATTGGATTTAGGGATGTAGTTTAATGGCGGCTGTAGAGATGAATGTGGGATTCTATGATTTCTCACAAATCCTAAATGTCTTAGGATTTCTCACAAACCCTAATAATTCTTATGGTCTCACACACAAGAAAATGATGCAGAGCAATAACTCAACACACAGTAATTTTTTTAATCAATAATAGCATTTCTTGTCATTATTCTCAAGACCTATATATAGGCTTAAAACAAAATCTCAATACAAATCTCCAAAATATTTTAATGCAGAAAATAAAGGGTGCAAATTGCAAAACTACTACATATGGCTAAAATGCCCAAAACAAATAAAAATTGTTGAAATAAAGATAACTATGCTATTGGAGTAGCCATCCTAGACGATATTTGTGCTGACAAAAGCGCCCAAATCGTCTTGAACTGATGTCCTCATCATTCTCTTCGGGTGGAGAGAGCTCGACCCAGTCGAGTCAAAACCAGTGATCCTGTCATAGTGCTCCGAAAGATCTGGATCCAAGCACTGGAGCTCCCCACAATCACTCTAAGTGTCCTCCAACTTTGGCTTGTTCTTCCATCTCACCAAATACCTATGAATACCACCATCTCTAATAGAGATTATCTTATCATCTAAAATATTATCCAATTTGTTTGCCGGTGGATAAGTATTGTCAGGTGGGGGGATGTGGGAACCTCACCATTAGGCTTCAGGGTAGGCTCATTTATAAGAGAATTTCTAGGGTTAAATTTTGGGCCTTCATAGGATACTAGATCCTCAATATTGAAAGTCTTACTTATGTCAAAACTTTCAGGAAGGTCAACAACATATGTATTATCATTGATTTTATGCAGAATTTTAAATAGGCCTGCAGCACGTGCATTCAATCATCTTCTTCACCGAAGTCATTATTTACATGAGGTTCATAGGTAAACTCATTGTCGGGCTCATCAAAATGACATCGGTACCTTCTATGATGTTGATCCTACTGGGACTGGGACGATGCCAGCAACATGGCCGTATCCCTTGCATTTATAGCACTTAGTGAGAGGATCAATCTTAGAGTAGTCTCTTTTAGTATTCTTACATGTGTTGTCATTTCTAGGTGGATAAGAATTTGAAGTAGGCTAGCTTGGGTAAGACTTGTTGGAGTACTGAGAAGATGAGGGTTCAGGCCTAGATGGCTTTGTAATACCCCTAGTATGCATGATTAATAACATTTTTTTTCTTATTTAAAATAAAAATATACATATACATTGTTATATATATATATATATATATATATATATATATATATATATATATATATATATGCATTGACATTGTTATTTTTTTATCATACGCTACACTATTATTTCTATGTTTGTTTTGTTTAGCATATCTATATGGTTAATTTTTTTAAGCCTAATATGTTTTCTTTTAAAAGGCCCAACATTTCTTTTCTTAAGGCCCAATCCAACATGGTTATCTAGAGGATTAAGTGTAATTCATTAAAGACTAAGGGGGTATATGTAAAAAGATGAGGACACCTTAGCTCCCTAGAGAATTCCACACTCACCCACACCTCTTTTTTACTTTGCTGGCCGGCAGCCCTCTTTCCCCCCTTTCTCTGTATATATGCTACTCCTACTACTACTGCTGCTTACTACTACTACTACTGCTTACTCCTACTACTACTGCTGCTTACTACTACTACTACTGCCTACTACTACTGCTGCTACTACTACTACTGCCTACTCCTACTCCTACTACTTCTACTACTACTGCTGCTGCTTACTACTACTACTACTACTGCCTACTTCTACTACTGCTGCTGTTTACTATTACTACTACTACTACTGCTTACTACTACTACTGCTGTTGTTTACTACTACCACTACTGCTGTTTACTACTACTTCTGCTGCTGCTTACTACTACTACTACTGGAGCAAGAAGTAAAGTAAGCTAAAGGTGCAAGGAGGAGAAGATAGCAACTTGAAGCAACTAATAGATTGAAGCTTACAAGCAAATCAAAGTGGGTATTTTCCTTTACCTCTTGTTTATTTTTATGGCTTTTGACACAGAAGATATGTTTGTTAAGATGTTGTTGAGATGTGTTGAAGTATTGAAGTTATGCTTGTTAGAAGATATACTTGTTAGAAGCTATCCTTGACAAGGTGTTGATTGAAAGTATTGAATATTTTAGTTCACATGAAGTAAGCAAGACGATGGTCTAATTAGAAGAATGGTAGATGATGCATGCTTAATCACAATCCATGTTTCTCTTTAAGAAATTAACTAATTGTTTATGTATGTCTAAATTTTATTATGTAAGGAAAAAGTTGTAGTTTAATTAGAGAGGCACTTGTAGAAAATTATATAGGTAAAAGTAGTGTAAATTGTATGAGGAAATTACATGTATTATTAATTGTAAGAAATTACATGTATAATTAACTATAGAAAGTGTTGTGTAGAATTGCTTCTAATTGTAGAAACTAAATCATAGTCATGAATGAGAATGGTAATGTATATGTACATTATATAGAATAACATGGATGTTGATTGTATGTTAGTAGAAAGGACTACTCATCGTATGCTTAATTGATGTGATTGCATGAAACTACACATTTGTAGTAATATGCTTAGTGAATATAGATGCACGCTTAGTTTATGTATGTTTAGCAAAAGAAAACTTAAATAGAAGAATTGTGGAAGTGTATGCCTAGTTAGTATAATTGTTTGGTTTGGCTTGTAGAATCTATAGCAATTCATGGTAATAGAAAACTACTCGTTCATGATGGTAGAAACTACTTGTTAGTTAGCAATACATGGTAGAAGTAGTAATTCCTAGTAGAGTTAGTAGTCACCTAAAGTAATGATAGTAAAGTAGAAGGAAGTAAAAGCTATAGTCGCATACTTTGCTAACTAAAATTTAAAATAGTATAATAATGGTAGTAAGGTAGAAAAGCCACTTGTAGTTGTATACTTAGCTAACCAAAAATTCGTGATAAGTAAAGTAGATTGTAGTAAAGTAAGGAACTATTGGTAGTATAGAAGAGATTGTAGGCATGAATACGGTGATTGATGGAATACCGTATGCATGTGTATGCGGGTATGCATACTTGAATATTTATATATGGTAGTGTTTTGTGCACATTGAATGCACTAGTGTGGTGCATGTTGGGCCGACCTCTAGTATGATTTGAAAGCTAAGTTGAACTCAAATTAAATCTAGATGAGACTTGTATTCAACTAGGATGGATTCACATATAACCTAGTTAGTGAATTAAGTTAAATTAGTTATGTAAACTTGCTGAAGGATGAAAGTGGAAACTAGGAGCACAGTTCAATTAACTTAGAAAATAGAAGTTGTGATTAGAATCGGGTAAGTTGGTGAATTAAGAAATTAATTTAGGATGATTGGTAAGGACAGACACTAGTTGAGCGTGTACTCACCTATCAATGGGGCACGTGCGGCGTCGTCTCGTCTGGGACACGTGCGGCATGATCTCGACTGTTAATTTCTGGAATTTAGTGATAAGAGCGGGATGCGGACGTAAGTCGCAAGTCCTGTCGGAACTTAGGGGATGGACCCTTGAGTTTTCATCTATGTTCTGGGTTATCAATACGAACAAAGAGCAAGAGTATGACTCTAAGTCTTTGGGCGGAGTAAGGGTGGTCTTTTGATTCGCTTTATGTTCACGATAACTTTGGTAGGGGCAAGAGTGGAGAAGGACCACGATTCCGGTAGAGCTGATGATCACAGGCCTGACCGGGAATGGAGAGGGACCACGATCCTGTCGGAGTGGAGAAGGACCATGATCTAAACGAACAGAATGATCACTGCCGTTCAGAGTGGAGAAGGACCATGATCTGAACGAACAGAATGATCATTGCCGTTCGGAGTGGAGAAGGACCACGATCCGACTGCAGGAGCGGAAATGGACCACATGTACTGCAGACTCTACCAGTTACTAGATGAATGTCAGAAACAAAAAAGAGTACAAGAGTAGGATGCATGGCGAGGGATTGAACCCTATCATCTGGAGAATACGAACTCGATTCGGGGAGTATGTAATATGGGATGCATACGTTTCCAAATCAAGTTTGTATTAAATTAAGAGCATGGTGTGCATATGAGTTGTGCATTAAATTCTAGGTCATGACATATATGTTTGTATGACTTCCACATTTTTCTTCTGCATCAAATATTGATTGTTGAGGATTTTGGAGATTGCGGGTTTCATCTGCATTGCGTCAGTTGTATTCAACTGACGTGCCTACATTTTGCTAGTTGCAGGATTGCTGATCGTGGAGCAAGGGACTCGAGCTGCGGAAAGCATCCAAGTAGAGAATATAGTTTCCTTGTGTAATGTAAGTTTCTAATTTCCTGTGATTTCTGTGTTGTGTACTCATTGAAGTAAAGATTCTAGGTAAGTGTCACGAGCTTCCAGTGTGTGGAACTCGGGACGCTACAGAGTGGTATCAGAGCTAAACTTCAAATTGTAGTACCAACACAACAGGAAATTAGACTTGGATGCCCCAGTTAGAGTCAAGTTTAGTTTGGATAGTAGGACGGTCATGATCCATATTGTCAAACTTGGATGATAAGTGTTAAATTAAATATGATGTTGTGTTTTGAAATGGGTATGTTATAATATTTTTCTGGGTGTCTAATCCTCTCCACTAGTATAGTTCCGAGAACGGAACTATTCTAAGGGGGAGTGATGTAATACCCCTAGTATGCATGGTTAATAACATTTTTTTTCTTATTTAAAATAAAAATATACATATACATTGTTATGTGTGTGTGTGCGCGCGCGCATTGACATTATTATTTTTTTATCATACACCACACTATTATTTCTATGTTTTGTTTAGCATATCTATATGGTTAATTTTTTTAAGCCTAATATGTTTTCTTTTAAAAGGCCCAACAATTCTTTTCTTAAGGCCCAATCCAACATGGTTATCTAGAGGATTAAGTGTAATTCATTAAAGACTAAGGAGGTATACGTAAAAAGATGAGGACACCTAAGCTCCCTAGAGAATTCCACACTCGCCCACACCTCTCTTTTTCTCTTTGCTGGCCGGCAGCCCTTTTTCCCCCCTTTCTCTATATATATGCTACTACTACTACTACTGCATACTACTACTACTGTCTACTCCTACTACTACTGCTGCTGCTTACTGCTACTACTACTACTACATACTCCTACTCCTACTTCTACTACTACTACTATTGCCTACTTCTACTACTACTGTTGGTTACTACTACTACTGTTGCTTACTATTACTACTGCTGCTGCTGCTGTTGTTTACTACTACCACTACTGTTGTTTACTACTGCTGCTGCTGCTGCTTACTACTACTACTACTACTGGAGCAAGAAGTCAAGTAAGCTAAAGGTGCAAGGAGGAGAAGATAGCAACTTGAAGCAACCAATATTACAAACAAATCAAAGTGGGTATTTTCCTTTACCTCTTGTTTATTTTTATGGCTTTTGACATAGAAGATATGCTTGTTAAGATGTTGAGATGATGTTGAGATGTGTTGAAGTATTGAAGTTATGCTTGTTAGAAGATATGCTTGTTAGAAGCTATGCTTGACAAGGTGTTGGTTGAAAGTATTGAATATTTTAGTACACATGAAGTAAGCAAGACGATGGTCTAATTAGAAGAATGGTAGATGATGCATGCTTACTCACAATTCATGTTTTACTCTTTAAGAAATTAACTAATTGTTTATGTATGTATAAATTTTATTATGTAAGGAAAAAATTGTAGATATTGGCAAGAGGGATCTGACGATGAAGCTCAGGGGTAACATTTTGATTCAATTCCACTTTCTCAAGCCTCTAATTGATATTGGCAAGAGTTGCTTGAATGGCAACGAGGATAGTGGAAATATCAGAGTTGTCCCTTTCAGTTCGAAGAGGGCTCACTGAAATTTGGGGAAACGGGACCTAAATGCACCTAAAATGTTTTTTTTGTTTTTTTAATGGAAAATGAACTAAAATGACTCTAAAATGAATGCAGGATTTTTTTTAATCTGAAATGATCTAAAAGAGAACCCTAAAATGATACTAAATGAATGCAAAAATTTACTACTAAATGATGCAAGAACTAGGGTTTTAAAAAACCTTCGCTCTGATACCAAAATGATGTAAACTTAACTCTAGGCAGAAAATTTTTCAAGAATATCAAAATATTAAGTTTACCAACATGTAATACCGATTAAGTTAGAAATTAAAACTAATAATTGATTTGATGGATTTTCAAGAATTGAAATAAGTTTAACAAGCTCAATTAAAGATTCACGCCTAACAATCAACAATTATACTTATTCGTTCTTAACATGTAAGATATGCAATAATGATTTGTACCCTATTTAGCAAGTAAAAGCACACACGCTCAATATTTGTGAACGGCGGTAAATTTAGATAATATTCTAAAGATGATTGGCAGTATCACGAATAATTGAAGAGTGGAAAGAAATTACCGGAGTTTGATGAACGTGTCACGGATGAAGGAAGAACCGAAGAAGATACTGGATCTGACTCTTGATTTTGCCTAAACACCAAAACAGCAACTAAACACCAATCAAAAGTTGCAATAAAAAAGAAAACTCGGATTTGAGTTGATTTGGGGATTATGGTTTAGGTTTTTGAATTGGAAATTTGGGGAATTTAGGGTTTCGGATTTTAAGTGGATTTGGGGATTTGGAATTTCGAATTTAAGGGGATTTGGAATGAGGAAGGCTTCAGATGAGATGGGGAAGGTTATGGGGGTGGTCAGCGGCACGAGGAGAAGGGCTAGGTGGTCGGTGGTGTGAGCGGTGATGGGGATCTGGGGCTGTAAGCGGGTAGTGATGGGTTCAGGGTTTTCAGGAAGGTCAAGTGGAGGAGAGGGGGGTCTCGGAGTGGTTGACTATAGGAGGGAGACGGGGAGGTCAACAGGGAGAGGGGGGCGATGGGTTTCAGATTCAATCGAAGAAGAAGAAAAAGGAGAAGGTGGGGATGGCAGCTATAAGGAGTGTAGCGCCCCGAGTTCCACACACTGGAAGCTCATGACACATACCCAGAATCCTTACTTCAATGAGTACACAACATATGAAAGCACAGGAAATTAAAAATTTCATTACCTCCATGATGTTATATTTATCCTCCACTTGGATGCTTCCCGCAGCTCGAGTCCCCTGCTCCACGATCAACAATCTTGCAACTAACAAACTGTAGGCACATCAGTTGAATGTGACTGACGCAATGCGGATGAAACACGCGATCTTCAAAATTCTCAACAATCAATATTTGATACAGAAGAAAATATGAAAGTCAAACCACAAGTGTCGGTGTATGTCATGATCAAGATTCTAATGCACAAACTCAAAATGCAGATGATGCTCCTACTCTAAAGCAAACTTGATTTTGAAACGTATGCGTCTCATACTACATACTCCCCAAATCGAGTTCGTATTCTCCAGATGATAGGATTCAATCCCTCGCCATGCATACTACTCTTGTATTTGATGAGGACATCGGTTCCAGACGATTTGGGCGTTTCTATCAGCGCAAGCATCGTCTTCATCAGCTGTTTTTTTCAGTTTAGGATTTTTATTTTATTTCCATTTTTTGTTTCTGGCAATTATAGCCATATGTAATCTTTTTGTAATTTTTAGATTCTGAGAATATTTTGGAGATGTGTTTCAAGATGTAATTGAGCCTATTTAAAGGCCCTGAGATGAATGAGAAAGGCATGCCATTATTGATCAAAAAAAATCTGTGTTGAGTTTTGCTCTTCATTTTTTTTCCTTTGTGTGATACAACTGAGAGACAAATTAGGGTTTGTGATAAATCCTAATCTAGTTTTAGAATTAGTAATTAATTCTAAAATTTATCCCCAATTAAAAAAATCCCCAATATAATATTCCCTAATCCCAAATAACCAAACCCTAATCCTAAAACCCCCATCAGCCGCCGCTTCTTCTTCTTCCCTACCCCAATCCCCACCAAACCCAACTCACCAGCGACTTCATCTTCTCCTCCTTCCTCCCGACATCCAAATCCACACCCACGAAAACCCCCGCCATCGTCCCCGCTGTTTCTCTCCCGCATCCTCGACTTCCTCCCGTCACCACCTCCAAACTCGTCGACCCCTTCAATCCAGTCGCCGGCTTCCTCCACCACCAACCCAAGACCCCTACCCACATCCCGACACCCCCATCCTTGCCGCTCCACCCCGACCTCAACCCACGCCCTCATCTCCCTCTCCCCTACACCGTAACCCCTTCAATCCCAAACAACCTCGACTGCCTGCCTCATCTGCACCGCCCCGTGCACCCCCGCTCGCCGTCGCACCTCGCCGACGTCGCCACTCCCGCTCGCCGCCTCCCCTCATCGCCGGAATCAGATCTGCCAACTGCGTTGGCTTGGTTGCTGCCCTGATCTGCCAACTGCGTTGGTTTAGTTGCTGACTTTGCTCCCTGGTTGCTGTGATCTTGGTTGCTGTCCGCTCCTACATCTACGCTGGGTTTCTTCACATTCGGTATACTCTTTCCATCTCTTCCGTATTTATGTTTTACTGCCTTATCATCTAGTATATTATCTGATTTGACTGTCGACCACAAAATACTGAGATTGAGTGATCCACATGCTAGATTAGAGTACGAATTGGTATTGCATTTTTTACTTGCTAAAACACGTAGGGATTTACTTATTGATTAAGATTGAATTATTAATTGGGATTGTTAGCATTTGATTCAATTCTTGAAAACCCATCGGACCCGTTAACTGTTAAAATACCCAATCTAAATCCGCACTTTCATGTTGGTAAAATTAACTCATTAAAATTCTTGGAAAATTCTCTATTTTAGGGTTGGTTTTACATCAGTATTATTTCATATTTCTGACATTCATCTAGTGACTGGTAAGGTTGTAGATCATACGGTCTATCCGCCACTGCTGCGAACCGGTGGTCTTTCTCCACTCCCGAGCAGTCTGATGATCACTCAATTCTGTTGGGATCGGTGGTCTTTCTCCACTTCCTAACAGACCGGTGATTATTCAGCCTCGTCGGAACCGGAGGTCTTTCTCCACTCCCGAACCATACCAAAAGTTATCCAATAATAAAGTGGACCGGCAGGCCTTTCCCTACTCCACCAAGAAACAGAGTTTTAACTCTTGCTCCTCATTCGTATTGATAACTCAGAACATAGATGGAAGCTTAAGGGTCCATCCTCTAGGTTCCGACAGTACTTGTGACTTACGTCTGCATCCCGCTCCTATCACTAAAATCCAAAAATCAACAATCGAAACAACGCCACACGTGTCCCAGACGAGACAACACCGCACATGTTTCCTTGACAGGAGAGTACAATGCCCAGCTAGTGCATGTCCTTATAACAATGGTCACATAAACTAGAGCTACTACAATCGAGAACTTGGTAAACACCATATAACAAATGTCTATTAACGAACTCTTCTTGAATCCATTCCAAGGATTATTCAAACTCAAACAATACCAACTTGCACATCCCAACATATGACTATATATCAAGTACTCATAGTTGAACATATACAAGCCTTCCATCGCACACTTACATGCGCAAACTTAAAATATAATCTTACACAACTCACTACATATCATAACATAAATTAAGAGTTTATAAACAACATTTCTAAGGTTATTAAGAAGTCCTAAAGAGATGACAACTTGCATCCGCCTAAAACAGCAAGTTCAAGTTTAAAATGCAGTTCTTGCAACTTCTAAAAATCACCAATAATCACCCTCTTAATGAAATTTAGATATCTTAGGTTCTAAAGAAAGGTCAATGAATCTACTATAAGTTCTTAGTTGGGAGTTTTCTAAAAAATATTTCATTTAAACGGTTAAATTAATCAATAACTGAAAGGTGTACAAATTTTCAGCAACTAAAAACTGCTAACTAGTCATGAGTTCAAAATTAATTTAAAATACTAAACAATGTCGAAAATTCATAAAATTTGGAGAGCATGTTCTAGACACATACATGTATCACATAAAAAAATTTCAACTTGAAACACTACATAGAGAGAGATGAATTTTTGAAGTAGAAGTAGTAAACTAGACAGTATCACAACCTACAATGGTTTCGAATTTTATAAAAATAGCAAATTTTATCCAATAAGTATGAAATTTGGTGGAGATGCTACTATAAAAATTTCAACCATAAATTCCTCATATTCAAGGAGTTATGATTTTTGGAGTTGAAGATAAATTTCAAGATGGAAAAAAATACAAACTTTTAAGCTATTCACAAAATAAACATACACTTCATGCACCATACAATTTCATGTCATCTATATTAAGAAAAAAGTATACACTACACACAATTTAACAACTAAGATAGTTAGAGAACACCCACCTCAAAGTGTAAACAAGAAATGAAATTCCCAAGCTCCAAGCTCCAAGAATGCTCTTCTCCTCCTCCTAGCATGCTTGCTTCTTTTCTTGCTTAATTAGCTTCTTAGAAATATTTAGAGAAATTGGAATGAATAATGGAATGAATAGTAAAGAAATGGGCTAGGAATTAGTATGAAAATGGACTAAGGAAAATGTAGGAAGAAGAAGGAAATGAGAACTAGGTTTTCTTTATACATGTACACACATATATATAGAATGAGGGGGAGGGTTGGCCGGCAATTAAAAGCTAGGGTTAGGATTGAAAGAGTGTGGGTGAGTGTAGAAGACTCTAGGGATGCTTAGGTGTCCCTCCAATTTTACACATAAACCCCTAGGTTTAAATAATTACACATAACCCATATTCCAAGTCAACAATTGTAGGGTCACTTCAAGTCAAAAATTGTGGGCTTCAACATGCATTTCTAGTTCATATGTTTAGTGTGTAGTGTATGTACAATATATATAATAGTATGTACGTTTATGAAACATAATTTGTATGGTTAGCCTCATAGGTTAAATTCATATGAATTTAATTGGGTTAATCCAAAACCATACAACTTATGTGTACATGACAAGTTGACAACATATACAAGAATATGCACAATTCACATGCAACAACATTCATATGCCAATTATAAAATAACAAAATATAATGCAACAATATTTATATACAAAATATTGTTGTACAAAATAATTGTTAATTATTTTGGGGATATTACAGAGAGAGAGGGGTTAGGGTTTGGAATTTGTATTAGATTTGGGGATGTAGTTTAATGGCGGCTGTAGAGATGAATGTGGGATTTAGGATTTCTCACAACCCTAAATGTCTTGGGATTTCTCACAAACCCTAATAATTTTTATGGTCTCACACACACAATAAAATGATGCAGAGCAATAACTCAACACACATTAATTTTTTTAATCAATAATAGCATTCCTTCTCATTATTCTCAAGGCCTATATATAGACTCAAAACAAAATCTCAATACAAATCTCCAAAATATTCTAATACAGAAAATATATAGTGCAAATTGCAAAACTACTACATTTGACTAAAATGCCAAAAACAAATAAAAATTGCTAAAATAAAGATAACTATGCTATTGGAGTAGTCATCCTTGACGATACTTGTGCTGACAGAAGAGCCCAAATCGTCTCGAATTGATGTCCTCATTACTAGTCTTAGAATTTGGGACCCCCCAAATAAGAAAATTTTAGATCTAGCTCCCTAATTCATTCTGAGCCATTTCTTATTGAATTAAGTTGTCAGTTAACCTCTAATAATTAACAAATTGCAATAAATCCCACTCAATTAATTAAAGTTTAAAGGGTTAATAAGTAAAAGGCTAAACTTCACTCTTTATTCATTTATTCACTCATTTTCTACTCTCTCATTAAGTAAATTCGAAGATTGATCTCCCTTTTAGTTTGTGCTCTAGCCTCAATGTATGATCTCTCAATTACTCTCTTCATCAATCAAAACCATATGGCTAAGAACCTTTTCTTTTAACTACAGGCTAAGAACCAAAATTACTCATTCATTTCTAATTTATCAAAAGATATCAAGTTTTATTAATTAACATTCACAGAACTCGATCTGCTGATAGTAACTTTAATAGACTAAGCCTAATTGCATAAACAGTTTCTTGGTATTTTACCAAATTCAGTTATCGTTTGTATTATTTTTTATTCTATTTCAACGAATTTGATTTTCCCCAAGAAAAAAAAATTGTTCTTGCAACTACTTCTCGATGCCGAAAAAATGAGTGGGACCCCCAATTAGAAATGTGTGCCTCCGCCACTAGCTATGAGAATAAACAAATGCTAACTATTAGGGGGTAACATCCACAACGACGAGCACCATAACCATCATTGTTGTGAATATCTCAGCTTTCGAGGTCAAGTATTGATCTCAGTGTAGCTAGGGTTGCCAGATGATCAATCAGAGGTTAAAGAAAGAATACAAGTAGAGAGATGAAAAATAGAACTTTACTTTAAGTCCTCTATTTTTGTAGTGGCAGTCAATCTGATTTTGTATACAATAATTAACTAGCAAAAAATCCAAGAAAATGCAAACTACAAAACATTTGTAAAATAATATGGAGTTGATGTTTAATATGCTTAAAATTAAGGAAGTGTATGTGAAGAAGTTATGTGTAATCCTAGAGGGTTAGGATGTTTTAGACAGATTTGTGTGGAAGTCAAAATAATTTGTATGAGCACATTAGGTTTTGTCAAATCCATTTGGTAGTGATTTCATATCAAATAATTTGTGTCTCACTCTCAGTATAGTATCCCTCGATGTTTATAACTCACGATTCTGAAGTTCTGTCTACTACTTGTAAGTGTAGGTAATATTGAATCGAACTTTATTTGAGTTGCAAGTGCAGGGAAATACAACATCTAGCAATTTGTCAATAATTTACAATTGTTTGTGGTTTGGAATATCAAAGCATAACTCCATGACGTGATTACAAATATATGGTTGTGTCGAGCATCCACAGTACTAAAATTCATTAGGCTTATCTGACACATCTATCGCATAGGCACAAAAAAAACCGTCAAAAAATTAACGCACGAGTTATTTATGGGCAGAGGCCAATTGTGTGGTGCTCTTTTAGCATCTTCATTGTAAGCTGCCATCTTAGCTAGATATTTGCTTGTGCTCTCAAAGAAAATTATTCTAGAACACCCACCATTCAGAAAGTGCAAACCAGTTGGATGTCACTACTTAACCATACTTGCATTAATTTCCGATAAATAACTTACTACCTTATGACCATGTATGTGTCTCCTGTAATGCCCCGAGCCCGGCTTAGCGCACATGCAAAGAATAAGTCATAACAACGATCCACCACATACTTACCTCACAAAATGTGTCATGGCTATTAGGTACCTTATGATCAATGGCCTTATTATATAAACTACTCATCTCCTATACTCACAACCGAAGTGGGATTTAATCACAACCCCAACCCCACTTACAAATCATCCTGCACTCACGTGCATGGGGCATTGCACATGCCATCACACCCAACCCACTTCATGTACACACACAATTACCATCTCATTTGAATTATTCATGGCCCATGATTATATAATTCCATATATATTCCACATATACTTCAAGCCCACACACACACACACACATATATATACACACACGGGGTATTACATCTCCAATTAATGCATCACTTCAAAATTTGTTTATATCTCCTCTGTCATTAAGATTCCGTTACTTACATCTTCTGATCTCATCCACAAAAATGTAAACTCTTACCCCTCTATCATATTGTTTGGTTTGCATAAATTGCTTTATGTACATCATATATTTTGGACATTTTCGTGTCAAATACCTTCATTTGTTGAATATCAATGCTAATAAAAGTCTTATCAGTTAAAGGTAAACTTGTATTATTTACACAACAATCCCCATTAGAAGCTAGCATTTGTACTAGAATCATGTTCCCAACATCGAGCCTAATATTCGAATATGGAATTTACTTCATATTGGATTTCTAGATTTTCAAAGCATCTTTCGTCCATACTCATTATTAAACATTGACATAGGAGCTAAATTACATCAATTACCAATATTCAAGAAATTACAGCAAAACTACCCAAGAGCGTTAACATGAATTCAAGCACTGAAATTGAGGAAATTGAGGACATGGGCACACACAAAATTCAATCTTTAGAACGAAAATGAGTCGAAATTTAACCATACTTTCTTGAAATTAAGAAAAAGAAAAAGTAAATAGGGTCAGAACCTGATGAAGAGACTGGCATCTATTGAGAGAGAAACAGAGGATGAAGATGATATTGAGAAGAAGGGCGATTCGGATCTTCATCGCCTTCGCCCCCTTCTCCAGTTTCAGTTATTTATTTATTTATTTATTTATTTATTTTCCTTTTTTCGCCTCTAAAGTATGAGGGAAGAATCGGGAATTGTTGGGATCGCGATGTTTTTCCTTTTCTTTCTTCTCTTCTCTCTTCCCCCCACCCCCCACCCATTTTCCCCCATTTTTTCTACTGAAGAGCGCCGGAAAAAAATAAGAATTTTTTACCAAACTATCCCACTTTTTGTAAGTATGCACGAAACTATACCTGTTTGAAAAGTTAATACCAAAATATCTCTGTCATTAACGGAGTTAACGAGTCTAGTAATATTCATAGCGTTAACCCCGTTAACGTGATGACGTGGATACAACTTTTCCCTTCGAGTGGGGTTTTGGAGAAAAACTAATCCAGTATACTAACGTTAATCCCGTTAACAGGAGTGTTTAAACCACACGCGTTAACGGGGTTAACGTTTGTAGTTTGGGGGGGGGGGGGGGGGGGGGGGGGGGGGGTCAAAGAGGAGTGTTGTTAAAAATTCTTTAAGCATAGACTTGTTAACCCCGTTAATGCGCCTCATTATACCAAAAGCGTTTACAGGGTTAATGAGTCTCCTTCCCTTTATCTGCTTACGTCCAAAAGTCAGCGTGGTCTTCACGCTCTGACACGAGTCCTGTATGTTTATGTTGGTAAGTATGCATGTAGGTAGGTGATGCGCATGCATGGTATGATGGTAATGGTGGGCCAGAGTCTCGGTAGGATTTTTAAGGTGAGAAAGCTCATATATGTTAAAGAGAGTGAGATGAAACCCAATCAACACTGGTATCAGGCGCGCTAACGGGGTTAACGAGTGTTGATTGGGTTTATCTTTAAGTAACCCATGCTATCTCACTCTCTTCTCACATCTCCTCATTAAAAACCCTACCGAGGCGATTTATAAGTCTCTTCTCACAGCTCCACCCGCTTGCTTTGCACACATTCATTTGACACATGCATGCAATCTCGCTCAAAGGCTTATTATCACTAGATTCTAGTGACATGCACCCTATCAAGCTTGAGGATCTACAATCAGTAAAATAAAGTAAAATATGAAAAAAAAATCAGCAAACCAGTACTTCTAGCAGCCCAAGTTGAAGACCAAACAAGGACTGAAGTGGTAACTAACCCACTTTTGGAAAACATTTAGCCAAATACCCCACTTTCTAAAAGATTTAGCCAAACAACCCACTTTTATAAAATATTTAACTAACTACCCTTTTAAATATAATAACCTAAAAACAAAATTGTATATATAACCCTACTTTAGAAATTATAAACTATAATACACCTTATCCTTATAAAAGCTGGATAATTCACATAAAATGAAGAAACTTAAATTAAAAAAATCTTTCAAAATTTAAGATTAGATACGTTGATAAAAGATTAGCAGAAAGAAAGCATATTACTGGTAAAGAAATATCAGAATACTTGTTACTAACAAGAAAAGTAACTTATCAACTACCTAAAGAGATACAAAAAGAAATAGCATACAAAGTATTAGATTACAGAAACGAAGAAGCAAGTTGGTATTACCAACATCTACTAGCATACAAAATAATAGGTTAAGTATGACCAACGAAACAGTTGTATTAATTCCTAACATGAACCCAGAAATTTATATGATAAACATACAAGAGTTGGAAGAAAATTACAATGGTCCTGAAATGTTAAGAGATATAAGAAAAGATTTAAGAATCATAAATAAAAATATAAAAGAATTAGGTAGATATATAACTGACTACCTAGAAGAAGAATCAGCCATAACAGAATAAGGTATGAAAGAGTTAGAAGCCATAACAAAACTTAATATAAATATCTTGGAAATAGAAGATTTAATGGCAAATCCTAATTCAGAAGAAGTAGAAGAAGCCTTGAAAAATCTAGATATAACAAATGAAGAAATAAAGATGGACCAAGATAAGATTATTGCAAAACCTTCAGAAATTCCAAGTAACATGCATGAAATCTTAAGACCACCACCTAACAAAAAACCTTACCAATTACCATGGAAATGACAAAACACAAAAAGAAGAATGCAACTAGGAAAAGATAAAGAAAAAGAAACCCCAAAATATGAACCTACAGAACACTACGAAAAAGGAATAGCAGGAAATGGAGAATGGTTAGACCTAGATTGCGTAAAAGACGTAGATAGGACAATTGAAGAATGGGTAAAAGCATCACTAATAGTAGGATTTAGGCAAAACCTTAACGGAAATGCATTTGAGAAATTTATAGAAGCCACCTTTATAGGAGTAGTAGCAAAATGGTGGAATGGTCTAGAGGAAGAAGAGAGAAATACTATTAGAAAATTAAGACCAATTGATGATAGAGGAACTGAAGAAAGCTCAGCACAACGGACCTTAGGTTTAAAAGAAATAATTACAAATTACGAAAAAGCAATAAGAACTAAATTCAGTGTATATGATAAAGGAGAAAAACACACTATATATAAAAAGAATAAAGCAAGATGGAGACTAAGTAACTTAGAAATATGCGACATGTGCCATTTTGACAACTATGCTTGTGAATTCCGAGAATATTTTCAAGATAGTTATTATACAAACGAAGAACGGAGTCCAATTTTAGACTCATTCTTTTTAAAACTACCTGATCCATGGAGTATAAACATATATAGTGCATACATAAGTGAGAAAGTAAAACCAGAAGTAGACACTTTAGGGTATAGAACGCAATTCGTTAAAGATTATAGGGACAAAGTATGCCAAGATGCTAGAGCAACAATGAAATATTATAGAACATATAAACAAAGAATTTGTTGCGAGGATGCAAGGCCGAATCATTGGGGATGCAATAATAACTATAAATACACAAAAAAGAATAATCACAAATTCCAAAAATATAAACCAAAATATAGGAAAACTTTTAAGAGATATAGAAAACCTTATAAAAATACTTTAGAAAAATGAAGAAGGATAAAAATAGGCAGTATACGAAAAACCCTAAAAATGTAATTGTTACATATGTGGAGAAGTAGGACATATATCACCAAATTGTCCTAAAAGAATGAAAAAAGAAAATGTAAAATACATAGAAGAAATTGAAGAAATTAATAACATAAATTATGAACCCATAGAATATGATGAAGAATGGTCAGAAATAATGGTAATGGAAGAAGATAGTGGAAGTTGTGAAGGTGAAAGAGAAGAATGTGAAATAAACATCATAACAGATTTAACAGAAATAGGAGAACCTTCAGAAAGAGAAGAAAAACAATGAAGAACTAAGAGAAAGAATGTGCTTTGACATACAAAAATATGATAAAATAAGAGCGACCAAATTAGATATAAATTCAAAAGAAATTTTTAAACTACCAATATTTGAAAGAAAGAAAAGTACCATCATAATAGCTAGGAATAATGAACAATCTATAGACATTGAACAAGCACAAGGCAAAACCATAATCCCATTAATAACCGAAAGAATAATAAGACAAGAGATGGAAAAAATAAGTGAAAAGACCAGAAAAACGTTAAGACACATATATTTAGGAGTTGTACAAATAATAATAAAAGCCTATTTTAAGGAAGGAATAAATACACCCCTCGAAATATACCTAATGGATGATAAGATAATATCAAATACACAAGATGCCTTAATAGGAATAGTACAAGGAAACCTAATGTACCAAAAGATAAAGTTTACAATAAAACATAATTTCTCTATAAGCATGGCAGAAGAAAATAAAGATAAAGTCTGGTCATGTATCATAGGTTATCAGGTATAGAAATGATAGAAAAAAGCAAAGTTATGAGTATACAAATAAGAAACATTTACGCTTTCACTAGCAAGCACGAAGTAAAGAATATAAATACAGATAATTTTAAAATAGAGCCTCTATTCAGCGAAATCATAAGATACAAACCAGCTAGAGAAAACCCTGAAATAACTATACCAAATTATATAGAATTCGACTTTAATAAAGCAAAAGAAATTGCAAAAGGAAAAGCACCACAAATAATATTCGGAAATAGATCACTATCAATAAGAAATAAACAACAAGCATTGGAATTAATACCAATAATAAATACATTAGAACACCAAAACAATAACCAATTTAAAATAGAAATAGAATATTATGACAATGGAAAATAGAATAAACAAATACCCTTAGTAGATACATGAACTACTAATTCACATATTAAACAAACAAATGTAAAAACCACTGAATTAATAACATTAGAAAACTCATATTACTACCTAGACTATTACAATAATAGACATCCAATTGTACATAAAATCATACTACCACTAAGGATAAATGGTAAAAAGGAAATGTTATTACACTTACACGTAGACCCAGAACACCATGTTAATGAAATGTTATTAGGAACTGACTTCCTTACATCAGTACAACCTTACTCAATTCAAGAAGAAAAAATCACAATAACAGTAAACAATGAAAGCATGATAATAAATAGGATATTGGACATATGAATCCATTAAGGGCAACAAAAAACACATTATACATTCTAACAGAATTTGTTTACGAAGGATACAAATCAAGAAACTATCACAGTCTAATAGACATCGGAGCAGGTACCAGTCTATGCTGGGAAAATATACTACCAAAATAGAAACAAAATGGTTTTAATAAAAAAGCCATAACTGGATTAACTGGACAAACTATCATACTTGACAAATATCAACAAAATGTTAATGTACAAATAAGAAGTTACATACTAAAAATACCTACAATATACCAGTTTGATGATATGAATAATGATGTACTCTTAGGAAATAATTTTTTCCAACAATACTATCCCATAACTATATATATCACATAAATCAGTTGTATTTACAACACCTTGCAGACACCAAGTAATAGCATTTAGAATAACCCAACCTTATTCTAGAACTGACCTGCCACACATCAGAGTTTCTTCAACCCAGCGTGGTGAATACCAATATTTACCAAACAGAACTAGAATACAACAAGTTCAAGAAACAACTACAAAAGAAATTTTACAAAAACAATTAGAAGATCTGTGCGGAGAAGATTCCTTGGCAAAATAGAACTTAAGTGAACCCATGACACATATAGAGTTAATAGATAAGAACAAAATAATAAAAATTAAACCTATAAGACATACTCCAACAGACCTAGAAGAGTTCAAAATACACATAAAAGAATAAATGGAAAATAATTACATAAGAAAATCACAAAGTCCACATTCATCACCAGCATTCATAGTAAGAAAGCATTCAGAAGAAAAAAGAGGTAAATCTCGAATGGTAGTAAATTATAAGCAACTAAATAATAATACTAAGAGGTTTAGATACCCACTACCAGACATGCAAATACTACTTAACACAGTAAGAACAAGAAAAATATATTCGAAATCTGATTGTAAATCAGGATTTTATCATGTGAAACTAACAGAAGATTCAAAACCTTTAACAGCATTTAGCACACCTCAGGGATTTTAAGAATGGAATGTATTACCATTCGGTTATAAAAACAGCCCAGGAATATTTCAAGAGTATATGGATAATTTTTTTGAAAAATACACCAATTTCATATTAGTATATGTAGATGGTATTCTAATAGGATCTGAAAACGAAGAACAACATAAAGAACATCTACTAAAATTCAAGAAATAGTGAAAAATGCAGGTATTATACTATCAAAAAAGAAAATGGAATTATTTAAAACTGAGATAGAATTCTTAGGAACAAAATTATCACATGAAGGAATAGAATTACAACCACATATAGCAGAAAAAATAAAGGCATTTCCTAACGTCCTAAAAGAAAAAAGAGAAGTACAAGCTATAATAGGATTACTAAATCAAACAAGAGGTTACATACCAAATTTATCAGCAAAAACAAATTGGTTACAACAAAAACTAAAAAAGTTTAAGAAATGGGAATGGAACCCGGAGGATGAAGAGAAACTTAAATTATTAAAACAACAAACTTCAGAGTTACCAAAGCTAAGATTACCTGTTAAAGAATGTTCCTGGATAATAAAAACTGATGCTTGTGAAAACAATTGGGGAGCAGTATTAAAATTTATTGAAATAGGAGAAAAAGAGGAAAAACTAGATAGATATACTAGTGGATCTTTCACACAAACCCAACAAAATTACTACATAAACGAAAAAGAACTACTAGCAATCTTAAAAGCTGTAAAAAAGTTTGAACTATTTATAATACACACAAAATTTACAGTAAGGACAGATAATACCCAAGCAAAGAGTTGGATTAACAAAATAATAGACCCAACCATAGCAAACAACAGATTGATAAGGTGGCAGATGGAGTTAGCACATTACGATTTCTTAATAGAAAACATAAAAGGAAAAGATAATATTTTAGCTGATTTTCTATCAAGAAATTAACTATTTCACTTATTGCAGAATTGAAACCAGAGTTCAGCAAACAGAACAAGATGTTATTTACATCAAGGGAATAATGGAACAATTAAAAGGAGCATTTAATCAGTTACAACTACAAATATGTGGACTCCAAAGTCTATTCTATCAGCATGTAAGTCAACATGTAACCACAGAAAATATGGTGGACAATAATAGCAAAAAAATGAGTGAGATAGGTGAGCCTTCTCAGTCAGTAAAAGAAGAAGCAATCATATCCCCAAATAAAATCACATACAAGGAGACACTTCTTACTGAGAAAGCTCCTACCAAAGCATCGAAGAAAATATTATTTTTACAATATATTCAAAAACTATGTCAAGTAACGGAGGTAAACCAGTTCATCAAGACCATATCTCAACAGCACATGAACAAGATCATCATCCTACCAGGAGCTAATCCAAGAACAACTAGGACACTGTTCGAAATAGGACTTATTCATTGCATATACCCATCCAAAGAATGTGAAGAACTAATCCACCTACCAAGAGAAATTTACAAGACAGCCAAAAGTTAGTTTGGGCTCACGAAGGCCTCAAAAATATATGTGAGAATGTATTCAGCCATCCCCAAGTATCTTAATGATGAGGAAGAATTTCCAGCAGAACATGTTATAAAAATAGGGATGACCACCCAAATGATCTATGGAGCATCAAATATTGTACCATTTAAAGCTGAAGAATTTGAGAAATTAATCCCATAAAGAAGGGCAATGGGCTTTAGGAACATGTACCTTGAATTGAAAGACATAAAAGAAAGAGACAGCAATATATGGATCTATGACAGCCCAGATCCAGATAAGATAATAATGTATAGTATAGCAAAGATCAAACAGCCACAAGATAAGCATGAGCTGTTTGACAGCTGGTACCAGATACTATCTACTGGAGCAATGACAATGATAGCAGAGACGGCTGTACATTACTGTAGCCTGATGAAGATGGAGCACCAACATAAATGTGCAGCATGTGAAGATGCCGGCCAAGAGGAATCTCTTTTCCTAGAATAGGCCAAAATGTAATCAGAACAATTATTGTAAGCTGATGTAAGCACTTACGTATTTATCCAATTATTGAACATATGATGTAAGCAGTGATGCATGAAAATCTGTTGTAAGCTGATCCCTTGGTCTATAAATGGAAAAGCTAAGCAAGAGAGAAGGCAGACTATCCTGGAAAGAAAAAATTCCTCAAAATCTTAAAGAGTCTGTTTGTAACAAGTTTGAAGGAAATAAAAATTATCTTTATGAGTTCATGCATCTACCAGATCTTGTAGAAAACAAGGTATGGATAACTAAATCTCTTTCCCTTAGGGAGAGTTTTGTAAGGAAACCTTCTATAGTTAGACTGTACACCTAGCAGTTGGAAACGAGCTAGGTTGTGGTTGTCTGTACCGAAGTGCTACTAGTTGTTCTCGACGTATCTCTCGGATGAAGCTCTCTTGAGGGCATAGTAATCTTGAGATGGGAAGAACGTAAAAGGAGCACAGAAATCGGGGTGCATACAAGAGGTATTTTATCCACCGGTAGTAACTGCTACAGAGCAGCTCAAAGAGGTTTAACTAGGTCGGAAGCATGATGGGCCGTTTTGTTTTAACTGTTTAAGTATCCTTAGAAATCTCTCTCTACTCTTGATTTTATAATTGATTATTGTTCAATAGGACTAATGGATAATAATAGTTTAAGTATTGCCTCAAAAATTTTTGAATTAATGATTAATTATCAAGGAAGTGATAGAATTCTAGTTTTCGATGTTTATTATCCTCAGAGAGTAACAAGCATGAATGACTATTATGAATTCAAATTATTTTTCTTTAGTATTCAATGAGTAATAATTATAACGATAAATCAAATAAATCGTGGAGAAACTAGTAATATAACTGTCGAAATAATTGATGATTTGACTTTTTATGAAATATATTTGTTATTTTATGAAAATGGTATATTTAGTAGTTATGTTTGGAGTCCTACAACTGCATATAAACAATTTCTAGAAGAAAATGAACAGAATGGAGGAGAAAATAGACATACGGAAGAATTCGAAGAACCCCCATATGATAGTAATAGTGAAGGATATGAGACAGAATCAGAATATATGAGAGAACTTGACGACAATATTCCAGACATTTCTGATTATTTTTTCAGAATAGACAATATCCATTATTTCGACGAATATTATTTTACACCAAACTTTTATCTTTAGAATTTTAAAGTTTTTGATACTCTCTTTATTTTGATTTTTAGGTCTTCAGGAGATTATGTGCTTCGCAACCTAGTTTGGTATCAGAGCCAGGTTAGAGTAAGTAATTTTAACTTAATTTCTATAATTTTCCGTAAATTTATTAATAAGCTAGAAAACAGAAAAACTAAAATTTAATAATAAAAATAGAAATTATCCTAAAACCCAAAAACTTTAAGATTTTGAAGAAAGGTCACACATCCTATAAAAATTATTATAGGAAGGATACTATAGAAATTTAATTAAGAACAAGGTCATTTTACTAAATATTTTCCAAACAAGGACATTCCACTAAATAAAAACAAAAAAATGGGGCAAAAAGCATAACCTAGCCCCAAGTCTTCCAGTTCCATCACCATCATCATCACCAATCCAGGATCCATGCATCCATCAAATTATATACTACTACAATGCAAGCTAGTGGCACCTCCACCACCAAGTAGACCCCACCTCAATCCGACATGTCATTATCCGCTTCACTGCTTCCCGGGCCCACACCTGAAGTGACCCTGGCCCACCATTACCATCATACCATGCAAGCACATCACCTACCTACATGCATACTGATGCGGTTTGTTTTTGGTCGCAGTGTGGATGCACCAGGTGTGAGTTCGGACTCAATTTGTAAAGAGGGAAGAGTACGGTGCCGGACGGTGAGCGAGAGGCTCGCTTCGGCGCTTGAGGATCGGCTCGGATGGCCTCGCCTCGAGTACCTGCAGACGGTCCTGGAACACCGGGGTGGCGGACCCTCCGACGATCTAGTCAGTCTCTGTGAGAGAGTAGCAGTAACTAGGGAAATTCAAGTGGCAAAGATTGGTTACCTGAAAAGGTGAGTGAGGGTCTGGTATTTATAGGGAATTCCAACCGGGTTTGGATCCGCTTGGGGGCCGGTTCTGAACCCGAAAGCCCATGGGCCTGACGTGGCAGGAGGCTCAGGGGGTTTAGGGCGGACGTGGCAGTGCCAAGAGTGGTATAGGGTTGACGTGGCAAAGCCCTTGGTGGTATTTGGAGCTGACATGGCTGATCATGGGGCTCCTGTGCCCTGGGGAGAATCGGATGGCCTAGGTTGTGCCAGGTCATCTTCATTCTTTACCAGGCTGGGCGGACGGCCCGTGGGGCTGTCGTGGATCGGAGGCCGAGGGCCATCATGGCTCGTCGGATATGAGGAGACCAGTTCTGTGGGGGTGAACTTGCGGCTCGGTGCCGACCCTGTAGTGGTTCGAAGCCGAGCCAGATTGTTGTTTTTCTCATTTTTGAGCGAGAGCTGTCCTGGGCCCTGGTTGGGTCCCAGGCCATTTTTACCCTACCACACAAGCCCCCCACTCCTGCGGGGGTGCGGGAGCTAGCCGTAGAGGAGTGTTTATGGTTGAGGAAATGGGATGGCGAATCGCTGGGCCTTCACGAGAAGGCTATACTGATGCTAGACCGAACCTCGAGCTGGCGATGGTGAGCCGTTGTGTCTTCCTGAGAAGATTACCCTGGTGCTAGACCGAACCTCGAGCTGGCGAGGGATTATGGGTCGGTAAGGGTGATGGCGAGCCGTTGTTTCCTCCTGAGAAGAGTACCCTGGTGCGAGACCGAACCTCGAGCTGGCAAGGGATTATGGGTCGGCAAGAGTGATGGCAAGCCGTTGTGTCTTCCGGAGAAGAGTACCCTGGTGCCAGACCGAACCTCGAGCTGGTGAGGGATTATGGGTCGGCAAGGGTGATGGCGAGCCGTTGTGTCTTCCTGAAAAGAGTGCCCTGGTGCTAGACCGAACCTCGAGCTGGTGAGGGATTATGGGCCGGCAAGGGTGATGGCGAGCCGTTGTTTCTTCCGGAGAAGAGTACCCTGGTGCGAGACCGAACCTCGCGCTGGCGAGGGATTATGGGTCGGTAAGGGTGATGGCGAGCCGTTGTGTCTTCCGGAGAAGAGTACCCTGGTGCTAGACCGAACCTCGCGCTGGCGAGGGATTATGGGTCGGCACGGGTGATGGCGAACCGTTGTGCCTTAGAAGGATTAAGCGGGGCGGTCTGCTGTCTTTGCGGAGCATTGAAGGCGCTCCGGGATCTGTGCAAATGTTCCAATTTCCTAGGGGCATTAATGGCGCCGCCTAATAAATGCACGGTGCTTAGGCTTCCGTCGTTTGGCTTTCCCAATGTTATAACGGCAGGTCTATGGGGGAGGTTATAAATAACTCCCCCCCCACAGCGGGTTGGATCACAGCAAGGGTGGTCCATCGACCATCAGAGGTGTCTGCTTCGGCGGACGTCTATCTCTTGCAAAATTTTAACCCTGGTTGTGCCGGAGGGGTGGTTACTCTGCCACCCGGATCTTCTCTTGGATCTGATGGCCCTGATACGGTAGCCAGATCTAGGGGAGATCAGGGCGAGAGGGATAACGGCCGAAATCCGGGCCGAACTCCTGGAAGCAGATCATCTGCTTCGTGTTGTTATGCGAGGAGCAGAGGGTACCCCTCCGGCTGAATGTGTTCCGAGCGATGTTGATGATCAGCTCGTCAGGGGAGTCAGATGGAGTCTATTATATCTCGCCTCGGAGCAAGGGGAAGGTCGTCCACGGTCACCCGGACTCCATCAAGGATTGGAAGAAGAAATATTTGGTTATCCGGAGCGAGGAGCCTTGGGACATCCCTACTCAATGGAATCATTCTAAGCCGAGCTTCAAAGCGCCGAGGCCGAGGGACCTGACGGCCGAGGAGTGGGGGTTTGTTGAGCGCCTACGTTTGTCGCACAGTATCAGTTGGCCGAAGGTGACGGAAGGCCACCTGGCGAACGTCGGACTGAGCCCAGCCGTGCTTTGTATGTAATTGTTTCTTTTCTCTCGGTCTTGTTGTTCTTTTGTGCTCATTGTTTCTTAATGGATCTTTTTGCAGGCATGGATCCCGAATTAATCAAGGCAAAGAGGCTCGCCATGAAGAAGGAGAAGGTCGAGAAGAAGGGGGACCCGATGAAGACGAGGGGGTCGTCCCAGGTGGTCTCCGAGGCTCCAGTTCAGCCGAGGGCCAAAAGGACTCGCTCGGAGACGGGCAAGAACGTGACGGTTCAGGGGGGCCCGGACCAGGGCAAGGCAACCGGTCTTGATAAGGGGAAGGGTCCCCTGGTGGAGGCAGAGGTAGAGGAGAGGTTGCAGCGACCGTGGGTGCCGGCTTGGTCGATCCGCGAGGGTGACTGCTTGACCCGAGGGCGCCAGGCTGTTGAGGTGGCGGCCAAGCTGGTGACCCCTCGGGACTGCGCGGAGATGAGCGCCGAGGACCTGGAGGATGCGTACACGCGCCTCGCGCAGGCTAATGTGCTGGTAAGTCTGCCGACCCCACTTGTCTTGTGAAATATTTGTAAAGGGGGTTTTCTTAGTAGTGCTTGGTTGCTACAGGCGACCGTGCAGGGGGCCCACGTGAGGGGCCTTTATGAGGCGGCCTTGAAGCGGGAGCGAGACCGGGCTGACACGGCCGTGCAGGAGATGAAGGAGCTGAAGATAGAGCTCGAAGGCTCTCACAAAAGGGAGCAGGAGATGAATACGGCCTTCGACAAGGAGAAGGAGGAATGGGCGAAGAAGATGGTGGCTCAGAAGAAGAGGTTCGCCAAGGAGAAGGATGAGTTGACGGAGGCGGGTCAGCTCCTGGTGATCAAAGCCCAGGACGAATGCTATGCGAAGGCCCTTAGTCATGTGAGGCACTTCTACCCGACCGTCGACCTGTCCAACTTTGACTATGACATGGAGATCGAGGGGACACCGAAGACCCCCAATGAAGAAGGGCCCGTTGATGACCCGGCTGCCGACCTCCCTGTGACCCCGGCCGATGTTGAGGTGGGAAAACAAGTTGTATAGTTTTATCTTTCTTTTTCCCTCTCTCGATTGTATTTGCCTTCCGCGGACTGGCCACCACATTTTTTGTACGAAGTGATTCCAATTATAAAAAAGGATTTTTGACTGGCCAAGTGTTTTGACCTCGAATATTTCCGAACCTCCTTGCTTATGTGTTTTGAGTGGGCTGGTTCTCTTGTAGGTTGCGGCTCCCCTTCCCGAGGTGGACCCCCGTCATTCCGACGTGGCATGGCTCCGGAGCAAGGTTGAGGTCCTGGAGGCCACGTTGGTTCGCTACCGAAAGGGGGCTCGTGACACTGATGCGGCCTTTAACTATTATCGGAATAAGTCTGAAGCCTTGAGTGAGGAGGCGAGCCGGCTGAGGATGGCGATGGTGGATCGGAACCTCGGCAGTGTCGGTCTTGGATATACCATGTCGAGTGCATCGGTGCAGAGGCCCTCCTCTGAGAGGTTACTTCGCGATGTCATTGTGGAGAAGGAGATGGAGATACACCGTTATAAGACGATGCTAGGTGTCTCGGCCTCCTCCTCGGTGGGTCGGCGAGCGGAGGGGGTTCCCTCTGCGTTGCTGCTGCTGGAGCGTGTGCGACCAGTTGATGCCCAGAGCTTTGTGGCTGGTGTGTCGACCGTGGCTGAGCCCAAGGACCACCATGACGAGGAGAGGGCTCCTAGTCGTTCGGTCGGAGTGGTCCCGCCATTCGTCGGACCCGAGGGGCCCTAAGATGGCGACTTCCTCCAGTATGAGATGAGTGGAGTGGTCCTGTAACGGTCTTTGTCTGTTTTTTCTGAACTAATAAGGGAATATGAATAAAGAATTCTTTTCGTTCTTTGCTCTGGCCAATAGTGCAGCGGGTGATGGCGGAGGTGAGGTTCGGCCCCGTCGATCCGTGAGGGATCGGCGCGGGGCGTTAGGAAGACTCCCTACCCTGAAGCCGAGTCAGACCTACCGAGGCGTAGGGGACGATACCGGAGTGAGGACTCGGGTATCGATCCCATTGTCCGGTGTTAGGTCGGGACTGCCGAGGCATTTGGAGTTTGATAAAAAGAGATTTCTTTCATACATGATAGGGAGGGTCGCTAAAAACGGCCCTTTACACATGACAACTTACAAAAAATACTATTTACATTAGCCAAGCTAGAACCTATGTTCGCTCTTCCAGGAACTTCATTAGGTGCTCGGCGTTCCAGGGTCGGCTGATGAGCCGGCCGTCCATATCTGCCAGTCGGTATGTACCAGGGCGTACAGCCTCGACTACACGGTATGGGCCTTCCCAGTTGGGAGCCAATTTTCTCTTCTTGGTTGGATCAGAGACGAACAGTTTTCGTAACACGAGGTCCCCCGCCTTGATGTTTGTGGGGCGGACCCTCTTGTTGTAAAACTTCTCGATCCGTTGTTGGTAGATGCTTCTCCGGATTGAAGACTTCTCTCTGACCTCGGCGACGAGGTCCAGGTTGGCCCTAAGGCCAGACGAATTGTCAGCTTCATCGAAGGCTATGATTCGGGGAGAAGGCAGGCTGACCTCGACGGGGATAACTGCCTCTGACCCGTAGGTCAAGCTGAACGGCGTCTCTCCCGTGGGGATCCTCTTGGTGGTTCGGTGCGCCCAAAGCACGCTAGGCAATTCTTCGACCCACAGCCCTTTGGGGGAACTGTCGAGGCGCTTTTTGAGGCCGTCAAGGATTTGCCTGTTCGCGTTCTCCGCCTGGCCGTTGGACTGAGGGTGGCAAATAGCGGAGAAACGCTGCTGGATGCCGATGTCTGCGCAGAAAGTTTGGAAGTTCTGACCTTGGAATTGGGTTCCGTTGTCCGTGACGAGGACTTGAGGGATTCCGAACCGGCAAATGATGTTCTTCCAAAAGAATTGTTGTACTTGGCACTCGGTGATGCTGGACAGAGGCTCAGCTTCGAGCCACTTGGTGAAGTAGTCGATGGCGACTATCAAGAATTTCTTTTGCCCTACCGCTACGGGAAAGGGGCCCACGAGGTCCATGCCCCACATGGCGAAGGGCGTAGGACTAGCTAGGGATCGGAGATTGGCCTGAGGAAGCTTCTTGATAGGGGAGAACCTTTGGCATGGGCCGCACCTCTTGACTAGGTCTTGCGAGTCTTGGAGCATGGTCGGCCAATAGTACCCCTGATTCAGAGCCTTCCGAGCGAGCGTCCTGCTCCCCATATGGCATCCGCCGATCCCCTCATGAAGATCTTTCAGCGCGTAGCTGACCTCGTCGCTGGTGAGACAGCGGAGGTACGGCTTACCATCGGCCAAGGTGTATGAGCGTTTAAAGAGGATGTCATCAATCATGACGAACCTTTCAGCTCGGACCCTGACTCGTCTAGCTTCGGCTCGGTCTTCAGGAAGCTCGGCACTGACTAAGAATCTCCGGATAGGAGTGGTCCAGTCGTCTGGACTGGCACCGTTTTGGACACACATTGCCTCCTGGTCTTGATCGTTGATACTTGGCTTTAGGAGGATTTCTATGAGCACCGTCTGATCGAGACCCTCGAAGGAGGAAGAGGCGAGTTTGGACAACGCGTCTGCTTGAGCATTCTGCTCCCTAGGGACTCTGATAACCGCGGCGCAGCTGAAGGATGCCAGGAGACGTCGGACCACCGCCAAATACCTCATCATCCGATCGTCGCGAGCCTCGTATTCCCCGGTGATCTGATTGACCACGAGCTGAGAATCGCTGTAGGCTCGGATTTGCTGGGCACCGGCTCGGTGGGCTAGGGTCAGTCCGGCGATCATGGCCTCGTATTCCGCCTCGTTGTTGGAGACCGAAAAGTTGAGGCGGAGGGAGTATTGAAGTAGGAATTGGTCGGAGCCACAAAGGATGATGCCAGCTCCACTCCCCGTTTCGCATGATGATCCATCGACAAAGACCTCCCAGGTCGGATCCGAGACCTCGGTGTTGGGCTGCTCGGAGACGGTGCACTCAGTTATGAACTCGGCGAGGGCCTGTCCTTTGATGGCCGTCCTCGGCTGGTAGCTGATGTCGAACTGACTCAGCTCAATTGACCACTTGATTGAGCGGCCGGAGTTTTCGGGCTTGTGAAGGACAGTCTTCAGTGGCTGGTCGGTCAGTACTTGGACGGAGTGGGCCTGGAAGTAAGGACGAAGCTTCCGGGCTGCCATGACCAAAGCATAGGCCACCTTCTCTATCTTTGCGTACCTCGTCTCGGCGGGGAGCCGAACTTTGCTCACATAGTACAATGGCCTCTGGACCCCATCTTCCTCTCGGACAAGGACGGCGCTGAGTGCACTATCCGAGGCAGACAGGTAGAGCCATAGTGGTTCGCCCGGCTCGGACTTGCTGAGGAGAGGAGGGTTGGTGAGGTACTGCTTCAGCTGTTCGAAGGCTTTTTGTTGATGGGTACCCCACTCGAATCCCCCTTTTCCGTGTAGAGCCTTGAAGAAGGGGAGAGACTTCTTCCCTGACTTGGAGAGGAAACGGCCGATTGCAGCCAACCGGCCCGTGAGCCTCTGAACCTCTTTGACATTCCAGAGTGGGGCCATGTCAATAATAGCTTGGATTTTCTCGGAGTTTGCCTCGATGCCACGCTGGCTGACGATGAACCCTAAGAACTTCCCAGTGGATACGCCGAAGGCGCATTTAGCCGGGTTGAGCCTCATATTGTGATGCCGGAGGACTCCGAAGGCTTCTTCGAGGTCGGCGACGTGGTCTGGCCCGGCCCGGCTCTTGACGAGCATGTCGTCGACATAGACTTCCACGTTGCGGCCGATCAGGTCTTTGAAGATTCTGTTGGCGAGCCGTTGGTATGTGGCTTCGGCGTTCTTTAGCCCGAAAGGCATAACGCGGTAGCAGAAAAGACCCTGGTCGGTGACGAACGAGGTCTTGGAGATGTCCGGTGGAAACATCCGGATCTGATTGTACCCCGAGAATGCATCCATGAAGGACAGTAGCTCATGCCCTGAGGTTGCGTCGATCAAGGCGTCAATGCGGGGGAGGGGGAAAGGATCTTTTGGACATGCTTTATTCAAGTCCGTGAAGTCGATACAGATCCGCCAGCCCCCGGTTGCCTTCTTCACCATGACGACATTAGCCAACCACTCGGCGTAGTTGACCTCCTGAATAAATCAAGCCGACAAGAGTTTGTCGACTTCTGTCTTCACAATTTGCTGCCTCTCCAGTGCGACTTTGCGTCTCTTTTGGACGACCGGCTTAGAGTCTGGAATGATGCTCAGCCATTGCATAATCAAGTCTTTGGAGATCCCGGGCATGTCAGAGGGCTTCCAGGCGAAGAGATCAACGTTGCGGCGGATGCAGGCGATTATGCCTGGCTTCAAGTCCTCGGGGAGCGAGCGGCTCACCCGGAACCATTTTGATTCATCCTCGGCGCCGAACGGGACCTCCTCCAGCTCGTCGACCGGCTCTGGAGCGGGACCGTCCCTCTCGGGTTCGAGCTCAACGGCGTCGAGGGGGAACACACCCCCTCCGACGGCGGTCATGTAGCACGACCGTGCTGCTTCTTGGCTACCTCGGACAATGCCGACCCCTTGCGGGGTGGGAAATTTAAGTTTCAGATGGTACGCCGAAGGTACCGCTTGAAGGGAGCATAATCCGGGTCGGCCGAGTATGGCATTGTAAGCCGCCTTGACGTTTACCACCATGAAGTCCATGGACTCGGTCCTCTTGACAGAAGCCGATCCCGCGGTGACGTCGAGAGTAACAATCCCGTCTATCACGACAGGGACGCCAGAGAACCCATGCAAGGTGTGTCCGGCTGGCTTGAGCTTGCCTATGGGTAGCTTGAGATTCTCGAAGGCTTCGAGAAAGAGAATATTTACCGAGCTGCCGTTGTCGACGAGAATTCGTCGAACCTCACAATTAGCCATGTGGAGGCAAATGACGAGGGCATCGCAATGAGGGAGGCGAACGCCTTCGAGGTCCTCTCCGGAGAAGGAGACAGGCATCGGTTGTAACTTGGGCGAGGGGTTGTCTTGGACAGCGTTCACCTCTCGGATGAAGGCTTTTCGGAAAGTATTTGACTCTCCCCCCATTGGCCCCCCATGGACACAGGGCAAGATGAAGGGCGTATCCGCGGCTCCCTCGGGTTCGGGGTCCCGATCCCGAATGTGGTTCAGAGTAGGGTTCGGAGGCGAAGGCCTCCGGTTCCTAGCATCCCGCCGATCCCATGGGCCTTCTCTGGTGAATTCTCGGAGGTACCCTCGTGAGATGAGTTCCTCAATCTCGTCTTTCAGGACCGGACATTGGTCGGTTTCGTGCCCATGCTCTTTGTGGAAACGGCAGTAGAAGCGCTGGTCTCGCTTCTTGTTGTTATTTGATCGGGGAGGTAGTCGGACAATACCCTTATCCTCGATTTCTAAGAGGATGGCGGACACGTTATGTGTCAAGGGAGTGTACCTTTCGAAGCGAGGGACCGGAGGTGCCCTCTTCGCGCCGACCCTTCCTTTGCTGCTTTCTTGGCAGGTTCGGTTTCATCGACCCTGCACTTGCCCTTCCCCATGACTTCTTTGTTGCCCTCTGGGTTAAGAGCTTCTTCAGCTCGTATGTACTTCTCGACCCGGTTGAGAAGGTCAGGGAAGTCCAGAGGTGGCTTCTTCGCTAAGGAAACCTTTAGCTGGTTATGCCGGACATTGTGTCGGAAAGCTGCCGAGGCGACCCCTGCGTCGAGAGCAGAGACGGATCTGGCCTCGGTCGTGAACCTCTTGACGAAGTTACGGAGTGACTCCCCCTCCCTCTGACTGAGGTCGAGCAGGGAAGCGCTCGTCCTTTCGCTCTTCCGGCTAGTGATGAAGTGGGCCAGGAAGCTGGCTTCCAGCTGGTCGAACGAGAAGATCGAGCCAGGGGAGAGTTTGGAGAACCAATCCCTAGCCGGACCCCGGAGGGTGGCTGGGAAGGCTCGGCACAGCAGGGGATCCGAAGCGCTGTGAATCATCATGAGGGTTTTGAAGCCCTCCATGTGATCAGCTGGATCACCCTCGCCGTTGTAAGTCTCGAACTGCGGAGGTCGAAAGTTCCGGGGGATCTCTGCTTCTATGATGTTGACGGAAAATGGAGGTCGAGAAGGTCCACGACCGTGGACTAGATTGGGATTCCCATCGCCGATACGCTCGAGGCGATTCTCCATCCCCAGGAGGCGTCGGAGCACCTCGTCTGTGCGCTCAGGAGGGGGGTCGGCGCTCGAGTGCGACTCCTCCCTTCGCTCATTTGAAGGGGTCGGCTGTAAGTCGCAGACCTCGGCGCCCCATGGGGTGCCTCCATGATTTCATCTCTGAAGCTTCTGAATTCGCCCCTGGTGACCGCGCCATGGTCGGAAGGGTTGGGTCGGGGCGTAGGAATTCGGCCGATGCGGCTGAGTGCCGACGGCCTTTCTCCTTGCACGGGCCTGGAATGGTTCGGGGCCGAGTTGGAAGCGGTCCCTCCCCTGGCCTGGCTAGCCCTTCTGTTCAGAATGACCCAACGAAGGTCGGGCTCGGTGACATGTGAAGCGCTTCGTTGGGGTCCGGGATTTCCACCCGGATTATTGGATGCTTGCCCTCCGTCGAGGGCCCCGTCGGGAGGAGGCCCATCCGGTCGGGCGGAACGGGCCGATCTTCGGGCTCGGGGAGCCATGGGAGATCGGGTCGAGGGAGAGGGTCGGTGGCGAGGCTCGGACTGTCGTCCGTACCGGATAAAAAGTTCCCACAGACGGCGCCAACCTGATGCGGTTTGTTTTTGGTCGCAGTGTGGATGCACCAGGTGTGAGTTCGGACTCAATTTGTAAAGAGGGAAGAGTACGGTGCCGGACGGTGAGCGAGGGGCTCGCTTCGGCGCTTGAGGATCGGCTCGGATGGCCTCGCCTCGAGTACCTGCAGACGGTCCTGGAACGCCGGGGTTTATCCCGGTGGCGGACCCTCCGACGATCTAGTCAGTCTCTGTGAGAGAGTAGCAGTAACTAGGGGAATTCAAGTGGCAAAGATTGGTTACCTGAAAAGGTGGGTGAGGGTCTGGTATTTATAGGGAATTCCAACCGGGTTTGGATCCGCTTGGGGGCCGGGTCTGAACCCAAAAGCCCATGGACCTGACGTGGCAGGAGGCCCAGGGGGTTTAGGGCGGACGTGGCAGTGCCAAGAGTGGTATAGGGTTGACGTGGCAAAGCCCTTGGTGGTATTTGGAGCTGACATGGCTGATCATGGGGCTCCTGTGCCCTTGGGAGAATCAGATGGCCTAGGTTGTGCCAGGTCATCTTCATTCTTTACCAGGCTGGGCGGACGGCCCGTGGGGCTGTCGTGGATCGGAGGCCGAGGGCCATCGTGGCTCGTCGGATACGAGGAGACCAGTTCTGTGGGGGTAAACTTGCGGCTCGGTGCCGACCCTGTAGTGGTTCGAAGCCGAGCCAGATTGTTGTTTTTCTCATTTTTGAGCAAGAGCTGTCCTGGGCCCTGGTTGGGTCCCAGGCCATTTTTACCCTACCACACATACTTACCAACATAAACATACAGGACTTGTGTCAGAGCGTGAAGACCACGCTGACTTTCGGACGTGAGCAGATAAAGGGAAGGAGACTCGTTAACCCTGTTAACGCTTTTGGTATAATAAGGCACGTTAACGGGGCTAACGAGTCTATACTTAAAGAATTTTTAACAACACTCCTCTTTGAACCCCCCCCCCCCCCCCTGCGTCCCAATTACAAACGTTAACCCCATTAACGCGTGTGGTTTAAACACTGCGGTTAACGGGGTTAACGTTAGTATATTGGATTAGTTTTTCTCCAAATCCCCACTCGAGGGAAAAAGTTGTATCCACATCATCACATTAACGGAGTTAACGCTAGGAATACTACAATACTCGTTAACCCCGTTAACGACAGGGATGTTTTGGTATTAACTTTTCAAACATGGATAGTTTCCTACATACTTTAAAAAGTGGGATAGTTTGGTAAAAAAATTCAAAAAATTATGGGATTTTATGCGGATAGATTCTCCACAATTTTGAATTTGTATATTTGACCCCCACAAATTGGTATTTGCAATAATGTAGGGCCCATGCAAAAGTAGTCCGTCTATTTGGATTATTCAACTGATCAAAATATATTTCTACTAACTTATCTACATGATTAACTTATCTACATGATTAGCTTTTCAATTAGCAGATTCATATCCTAATTCACTTTCAATTCTACATGATTAGCATATCAATCATCTTCATCCTTTGGTGGACAACCATCATTATTATAACATATGAGATTTTATACCAGGTTTAATTATTTTAATGAGTATCGAAATTTAATAGATTAGCTATTATTTGAAAAATCGAAAATCTGATAAAATAGCAACTAAACTAAATTAAACTAATTGAAAGAACCAAACTAATTTTTAAAAAACGAAATTTAAATTTTTTGTGGTTTGTTAATAGCAAAACTAGTTCTACCTCTTTTAATTTTACCTATTTAATCTCACACAATTCATAATTTCATAAAATTAAAAAATCTACTTTTCCAAGTGGTAGACCGAAATTCCATATTTATTCAATGTTTTCTCTCGAACAACACCAAACATATCTCTAACTAAGAGTTTGTCATATTTCTATGCACATTTTATTAAATGAAGATTCGTTAAGTTCTATGGATTTCTTTACGGTCATATTAATCGTGGTAAATTATCTCTAATTTCGCCCAATCAATTGTGTTTAATTCTATAATTCTAAATCACAAGTTACCTCTCAGGCTCCTCGTGATTCAATAAATCAAACAATAGTTAGCCAACTCGCTACGCTTACTCACTTTATTTTAAGGAAAAAAGGAGCCTAGCCATCCTGTTTGGCATTGGTTGGTCAAGCCTATAGCTGCACGGAGTACAGTAGAATTCTCCAGTACGGTCATCTGGGTAGTCAAGAGATCTTGCGGAATTTTTTTTGCAAAATTTCAATTGTAAGCATTAAGAACAAAAATTAAGTACACAACCAAGAAAAATTAGACGAATCAAACAACATGAAATTAGAATTGTGATCTCAAAAGTAGACTACCTCGACGCCCTAGAAAAATAAATTTAGTTCGTAATGATTTTACAACTAACAAATATGTTTTTCGATTGCATAATAATAAAATAAATTTAGAAGAGAGAATAAAGAACTCGATTGTTGTTTGAAGCCGAAATTGAAGACGCAAATCAGAGCCGCAACTCTTATCCACTTTCTTCTTCCTCGGTTTTGCGTGTCGCACACCTCTTCTCTTTCTTTCTCCCTTCCGAAGTCAAAGCCCTCGGTCGCAATTCTCTTTTTTTTTCCTTTCTTTGCTCCTCTTCCTCAAGCTGCGCGCGTCTCTTTATACACGGGCAGATGAACAGTTGGGTTAGGTTTAGTAAAAAACATAATCAGTCGCAATTATTCTGGCCATAATTTTTTTTTATTTTAAAATCTCTGGCCGCCACCTCCTCCCTTGGATGTTTTGCACGCCTCTCTTTATACATGGTTAGGGGTTGATTTAAATGAGGTTCGATAGATAATGGTTATGGTTAGTTAAAATATATAGATTAAGAATAATCTATTAAAATTTTAAACTAATTAATCAATTAACTATTATAATTCAATCCCTATCTCCTCCGTACTATTTTTTTTTAGTTTTTTTTTATATTACAAAATTTCATTCCACCCCCCAGTTGACTATAATATTTTATGTTGATTTTTCAAAGAGCCAATTTGTAAACACGTGCAGTTGAGTGTTTGAATCTTCTAAAAATTTTCACATAGAATCAATTTTAATTTTTGAAATCTTTAATCTTGCACTCTTCCTTGATTTCACCAAAAAACACTCTAATTTTGTACTTATAGTTCTCATTCCTACAAAAATAAATAAATAAATAAAACTAAGTAGAAATAAGATAAATTTTAAAGAAATAAATGACAATTCGCAACTTTAATGTGTAAAAAGAGTAATAAATTCATGTATAAATTTCACTGATCAAATACATCCAAACATAAGATTTTGTTTGTCCTGGAAAAAAAAGAAAAACCATAAATCAAATAATAGTAATCATAATTAGGCTTAACTCTTCACACCTAAAGGACTTATTATGCAAGCATCAAATCTTCAATACATAAAAAATAGAAAATAAAGTAAAACTAAGCATACTCACTTTCTCCAGTGCAATAATTCATACATAATTCTCATCTTATTCATATTTGTTATGCAATTAACACAACTGAATTATGCAACAACTCAATTTGTGATCATCCATTCTCACTACTACAAACCGAGTAGTAAACTAGAGGGGTTTATTTATTTATTTGTTTGTTTGTTTATTTATAACTTCTCTCGAAGTGTATCTTACCTTTTGACATGAATGTAAATATTTGTGATGAATTCACCCAGCTACTTAACAAGTCACAAACTTAGAGTGCTTTTGCGTATTCATATTCCAAGTTGTTGTTTGACATAAAAGTAAACATTGGTGATGAATACCCCTAGTTACTAAGCAACTCAAAACATTGGAATAGATAGAACTTTATTCATTCAGTTATTTAATCATTATCACTCTATTTACTTAAACCTTGTTTAGGACTATATCAAAGGGGATAATCACAAGAAAAAACATCACACTCTTCTTCACATGACTTTACATTTTAAAGGAATTTTGAACTTCAATAATCCTAAAGAAAATAAGTATGCTTAATCTTGCTTTATAAGATATTGTCTATCTTATATATATATATATATATATATATATATATATATATATATATATATATATATATTGTCATTCTTTAGCACAATAAAGAACACAAAAGTGTAATGGTAATCCTTATTGAAGTCTTTTTTTTTCTTTTCAAATACATATATAAAAAATTGTACCCCATCTCCCAAACTTGAATGTCACATTGTAATCAATGGGTAAAGAAAAAAAAAGAAAACAAAAGAAGAAAAGTTCAGAATTGCTCCCCATATTCATGTTTAAATTTTAGATGAGTAATGTTCATTGCTTCAGTGATATATGGAGTTGTATATGTCCAAATTCCCTTATTCTTTTTGCATTGTAAATCTAAGACAATTTTCTTCGATCGCTCTTTGAAACACTTTTCCAGATTCGGACTCCATCCTCCAAAAAACAGTCATCAAACTAGGAATAGAGAACGACTTCGCGTAGAAACCCCCAAACTTATGCAATCCTATAAAATAAAAAATAAAAATAAAAATTAAAGTAAAAAAATTGAAAAATAATTCTAAATATAGAAAAAAGCAAATATGGGTTGCCTTCCAAGAAGCGTTAAGGTTTATGTCTTCAGCCGGATATTCTCCATCTATCACTTAGGGTTGGCTGGATCGATGTACTAAGTTTCCGTGCCAAATTCCCCATCCATATACGGCTTCAACCGCTGCCCATTGACCTTGAATGTCCATTTTGTCTCATGGTAATTTCAATAGCTCCATATGGAAAAAAATTGTGTCACAACAAATGGTTCCGTCCACCTCGATTGCAACATTTCTAGAAAAAGTCGAACCCTTGAGTTGAAAAGCAACACTTTCTGCCCTACATTGAACTCCTTTCGCAAAATATGCTTATCATGCCATCTTTTAGTTTTATCTTTATAAATCCTAGCATTTTTCATTGCGAAATTTGTCCATCCCATTAAGTTGCAACATCCTCTTCTCACCTGCAGGCTTCAATTCAAAATTTTGTGTCTTTATTCCCCAATATGCTATATGCTCTAATTCCACAGGTAAAGGACATGCCTTCCCAAATACTAATCTATATGGTGACATTCCGATAGGTGTTTTAAATGTTGTCCTATACTCGAATGTATCTGAGTTTCAGGGGGCCCTAAGCAAGTTCTCAAATGAGACATTTTACAAATTCACAAAATTAAAAAAAAAATGACAATTATTTAAATGCAAACAAACTTGGAGCCTTGAAGGACAAACAATTTAAATGAAAACAAATTCATATAAATGCTTCCAAAAAAATTTAATTGATAACGCACGCATTTTACATGAAATGCTTTGTGGCAAAAAGAAACTCTAAGGAAGAAGTGACCGTGATTTATTCTGAATTGTATGTTATCAGAGATGATGGAAATGATGAATGAGAGAATTAAAAAGTAATAGAACAAAAATAAATTTCAAAATATACAAGCAAATGCACGTTGAGTTTGTGTACATTAAGAGGAAATATTCAGTTGACATGATTGTAGTATATATATATAATTCTATTTTGAATGCTTTTATGGATACATTTTGGTTTCATCAAACACATCTTATATTTTTTTTTTCTTTTTTGAAGACAACCCTAGTATTCCTTCCATCAACAGCTACAAAATTAATAAGAAAGGGAAAAGAAGCAAACAAAGCAAATATGTATATGCACTTGAAGATTACATTATTGCAAATAGGTAAATATGATATATTAGAGAACACGGTCAAAATGAAGTGATGATGAATATATGCATATGGGAATACAAGTTCGAAGCATAAAATGTAGAATAACCATATGCACTTGAAGATTTGGTTAGAAATTTATCAGAAACAGGTAAATATTGATATAGCATAGAACATTGAACAAATATCATAGAGTGACATGCATGGGATAAGTGAAAAATAATATTAAATTCACAAAATGGTAAAATAGTAAAATGACATGTATGACTATGTGAAAAATAATTAGTTTTAAAAATAAAAAATTGATTGAAAAATTAATTAGCTCATGCAAGTTTCAAACCTACAACATTCACATTATTAGCACGACCCTCTAACCAGATGAGCTAATGGGCCAACTATTATTTCAAATTCTAGTTAATACAATATAATTGTATCGAAAAACAATTACATTTTTTTAAAACATTGTAAATGCTTAAAAAATATGGGGTCCTATAAAATTGGGGGCCCAAAGCAGTTACGTGTGCTACTTGGGCTCAGATCCGCCACTGGTCCTATAGGCCCATTGTCACGCCCTGCTTCCCACTATACAGAAATACAGGCACGCAACTGAGGCCCAGCGAATGATATACATCATCCATAAGCTGTACAATTATAAGCTCAACAAGATCTTTATAACCCATTCACGCAGGCAAATATAATAATCACATGAGCTGAAAATAGAATAACCATCATTTGGATAATACATCAACAACGGGTCAAGATGCCCGGGAGTACAAGGTGCCAGAATTAAAAGAGTATGATAAGCAGTTCGCTATAACAACTAGATAAAATAGCGACTGAAAGAAAAACAACATAAAGTAGTAAGGAAGCAGCAACGATCGTATAGAGAGTCTGCTCGTCGGGTCCATCAGTACCTGTATAATTATTAACTCAAAGAAAAATAAAAAAGTTCCCGTTAGAGCAAGTTTCGGGCAGCAAGTAGCAACAAGCAGTAAAAGGGGTAATATAACAAGATATAACATGGAAGAAACAAGAAGTAGAAGTACAAATACAATATGGAAGTAAGTAAGGAACATGGACAATATGATCATGTAAGTAATAACTGTAACTAGTGTATTATAGACTTCAAGATATAAGCAATTGGTAACCTAGACGTGGTTAATCGATAATCATGTAATCAAGGATTGAGAGTCATATAATCAAGAGTCATGTAATGAAGAGTCATGTAATCAAGAATCATGTAATCAAGAATCAAGAGTCATGTAATCAAGAATCAAGAGTCATGTAATGAAAATTCATGCAATCAAGAATCATGCTTAGTGAAGATCTCAAGTTTATATATTTTATTAACTTATCTAATGCAAGCAATCCTGTGTCTCATACCACAAGTTCGGTGCATATCAATCATGTGACGTTTAGACTTAAGTAGTGAATTCTATAGGATTATGTACTCGGGTCTTCCAGTGATAGTATCAAGACATGTAATCATGAATCATGTAATCGAGAAATATGTAATCAAGAATTGTGTAATCAAGAATCAAGAATCAAGAATCACTATTTCGGGAAACACGGGCCCCCTTCCGAATATACTACCCTATATTGTCCACTATTAATCCGTACCCTTATAACCCCGGCTTGTTATTCTTTTATAATTAATTATGAACATGCTGTTGGTACGACTAGTGGAACGGTGTAATCAAATAGTTTAGTCAAGGAAAATATCAAGGGCAGTAATCATGGACATGAGACGTAAAACGAGTACATGTATCGAGAGTAGTTATTATAGAATTATCAAGTGGTATAAAATGCATTCTATCAACCTATTATATCTATGCAAGTTATTATTATAAGAACAATAATACACCCAGTTCATTAATTATGAAAAGTAATGGGTTTATATGCAAAAACGTAGAGATGAATTTTTAGACAACTTAACATATCTGCATTCAAATTCACTTTCCCGTTGTTACAGAAAATCAAATCCAATTTCGTCAGAGATTCTAGAAAGTAGACTCTCTTCCGGTTCTAACGCATATTCACACGATACATTCTAGAGACAGCAGTTATGCGTACAAATTCATTCTTCGCTGGTTTCGATGTTTCGCGCGCATTCTGAAAATTCAGAGCCACAATACTAAAATTGCGATATCTCACAATCTATACATCAGATTGAGAAACTGTAGGATGTTTCGGATATCTAGACTCGAAGGGCTACGATTTTTATGCAGAAAGTTTTTCGATCCAGTATCGGGAACATGGTCGAATTCTCAGTACAAGATACCGGTTAGTAATCCCGTACAGGTTCAGAAATTCACGATATGCCAGTACTAAAATCGTGATATCTCACAATCTATACATCCGATTGAGAAACTATAATATATTTCGGATATCTAGACTCGAAGGGCTACGATTTTCATGTAGAAACTTTTTCGATCAAGTGTCGGTAACATGGTTGAATTCTCAGTACAAGATACCGGTTAGTTATCCCGTGCAAGTTCAGAAATTCACGATATACCAGTACTAAAATCACGATATCTCACAATCTATACATCCGATTGAGAAACCATAATATATTTCGGATATCTAGACTCGAAGGGCTACGATTTTCATGTAGAAAGGTTTTTCGATCCAGTATCGGGAACATGGTCAAATTCTCAGTACAAGAAACCGGTTAGTAATCCCGTACAGGTTCAGAAATTCACGATATGCCAGTACTAAAATCGCGATATCTCACAATCTATACATCCGATTGAGAAACCGCAAGATGTTATGGATTCGGGACTCGATGGGCTACGATTTCCACGTAGAAAATCTTCAATCCATTATTGGAAACATGATCGAATTTTTAGTGCAAGGTCAAGAAATTTAGAGATAGTAAGGTTGAATATTCGATAACACGATTCGAAATGTGTTAACGGTTCACTCTTGAATTGATATAGCATGGAACAAGTGACTAGAACGGAATTTGACAATAAAACATGATGATAACTAGACTACTTACCACGAGTCCAAGGAAAATGCTTGTACGAGAACAAAAAGAGTGTACAAGGTACTTGCCTTATAACGTGACGATTACGGTGGTGGTGTTAACCACGGAAAGAAGAAGCGATGTCGGTAACGGATGGCGGTACAACAGCGGTAAGATGGTGGCAAGACGGTAGCGAGCGAGCAATGGTAGCAACGGTGAGCGACGGTGATGAGCGACAACAACAACAAGGAGATGGCGCGGCGTCGAGTTGTTTTTTGGGATTCACGGGATCGTAGAAGCGGAGTCGTTGGCTTGAAGGTGGAAGGTAAAGTGGAGCTCGGGTGTTGCTTGAGCTCTCGGGTGTGAAGAAGACAAAGGAAGAGAAGAAGGGAATGAGGTGGTCTGCATGCTTGTGTGTGTGTATATATATAGAAAGAAAGGGAGGTGGACAGCATGGTGCATGCAAGGTGTATATTATATATGTAAGTGCATGCATGTGTAGAGTTAGGTGTAGGAGTGTGGAAAAAAGGTGAGAAGAGTTAGGCTGTTAGAAGAAAAATGAGGGAGTTTAGGTTAGAGAATGAGAAAAATGAGGGAGAGATGTTGGCATATGCAGAAATGGAGAAGTAGGGAGGGAGAAAAAGAAGCGGGAGGAAGAAAATAAGGTGTAGGAGAGTTAGGTTAGCTGTTGGATTAAGAATTAGGATTAGGATTGTAATTAATCAGGATTAAAGTTTGTATTTAAACTCCGGTCGAAAAATCACAAAATTATAGAACTGATTAGAAAAATATTATGGCTTTAGATAAAGAGTCCAAAAAGAAAAATAAAACTGATCTAAAAATTGAAGTACAAAAATTTACGTAATAAAATACATACAACTGGGACAGGGAGTTACACCCATAATGCATCATTTAACTTTTTTGCCCAATTCTTTCGTGACATACTAACTGGCTTATCAAGTATATGCTTCAACTCTCTCTTTGACACCTCCACTTGACCACTTGTTTGAGGATGATATGGTGTTACCACATGATGAATAACTCCATACTTAGTAAGCAATGCATCAAATTGACGATTGCAAAAATGCTTTCCACCATCACTAATTATCGCCCTTGGAGTTCCAAACCGAGAAAAGATATTTGTTCGAATAAAATTCACCATACCTCTAGCATCATTGGTCAGAAAGGCAGCAACTTCCACCCATTTTGAGACATAATCTACAACCACCAAAACAAATTTGTTAGAAAGTGAGGATGGAAAAGGATCCATAAAATCAATCCACCAAACATCAAACAATTCTATCGCTAAAATATTATTTAAAGACATCTCATGTTTCCTCGAAATATTTCTCGCCCGCTGACAATGACCACATAAATTAATGAAATTAAAATAATCTTTAAAAATTGAGGGTCACTAAAATCCTGATTGTAAAATTTTGGCTGCTATTTTTGCTCCACCAAAGTGGCCACCTGCTTCCAATGTATGGCAATGTCTGAGTATAATTTCCATCTATTCATCAGGTACACATCTCCTTATTACTTGGTTTGCACAATGCTAAAATAGAAAAGGTTCTCCCCAAAATAATACTTCAAGTCAGAGAAGAACTTCTTCTTTTGTTGATATGTCATCCCATGAGGTAAAATTTACCATACAATGTAATTAACTATGTCGGTATACTATGGAGCAATTTGTATAGCCATTAAATGCTCATTTGGAAACTCTTCATTGATTGGTATAACTTGCAGTTTATCTGCACCATTAGGCTCAATCCGAGATAAATGATCGGCCACTACATTTTCAACACCCTTCTTGTCCTTTATCTCCAAATCGAACTCTTGTAGAAGTAAAAACCAACGAAGCAATCTTGGTTTAGCATCCTTCTTTGCAAGCAAATACATGAGAGATGAATGATCTGTATAAACAACCACCTTTGAACCTATCAAATAAGATCGAAAATTGTCAAATGCAAAAACAACAACTAATAATTATTTCTCAGTAGTAGCACAGTCAAGTTGAGCTTCTATCAAAGTCCTGCTTGCATAATAAATAGCATGAAAAAATTTATTCTTTCTTTGCCCTAAAATAGCTCCTATTGCATAATCACTAGCGTCACGCATTAATTCAAAAGGCAAATTCTTGTCCGGTGCAACAATTATAGGTGTTGTAATTAATTTATTTTTCAATGTTTCAAAAGCTTGCAAGCATTCATGAGAAAATTCAAACGGTGTATCTTTAATCAAAAGATTGCAAAGAGGTTTAGTAATTAAGGAAAAACTTTTATAAACCATCGATAAAACCCTGCATGACCCAAGAAACTTCTCACTCCCTTCACATTAGTTGGTGGTGGTAGCTTTTCAATGACATTAATTTTAGCTCGATCCACTTCAATTCCTTTGAAGGAAATTCAGTGGCCAAGCACAATCCCTTCTTCTACTATAAAATGATATTTTTCCCAATTCAAGACTAAATTAGTTTCCTCGCATCGTTGCAAAACCAAAGCCAAGTTAGATAAACAATTATGAAAAGAATAACAAAAAACTGAGAAATCATCCATGAAGATTTCAATAAATTTCTCCACCATATCTGAAAAATTGACATCATGCAGCGCTGGAATGTGGCTAGAGCGTTGCAAAGACCGAATGACATCCTCTTATATACAAAAGTTCCATACAGGCAAGTGAAAGTAGTCTTATCTTGATCTTCGGGGGCTATAGCAATTTGATTGTAAACAGAATACCCATCGAGAAAACAATAGTAGGTATGGCCAATAAGTCTTTCAAGCATTTGGTCAATGAAAGGTAATGGAAGGTGATCTTTTCGAGTTGCATCATTGAGTCACCGATATTCTATGCACACTCTCCATCCCGTAACTGTTCTTGTTGGTATAAGTTCATTGTCGTCATTCTTTACTACGGTTATCCCTCATTTCTTTGGCACAACATGAATTGGACTCACCCATGCACTATCTGAAATTGGATAGATAATTCCAGCACCTAAAAAATTCAAAACTTCTTTATGCACAATTTCTTGCATTGATGGATTTAATCTTCATTGTGGCTGAACTATAGGCTTGTAATTATCCTCCATCAAAATTTTATGCATGCAGATCGAATGACTGATTCCCTTTATATCTGTAATTTTCCACCCCAAGGTTGTCTTATGCTTTCTCAAAATTCTCAACAACTTCTCATCCTCAACATTATTCAAAGAACCATTAATAATAACAGGTAAAGTGGAGTATTAGCCTAAGAAGGCATACCTCAAAGTAGATGGCAACGATTTAAGCTCAAGTTTGGGCGGTTCTTCCATTGAAGATGAAGTATTTGATAACCTCACATCTTCGAATTTTAGCTTGGATGAAGGATGAATAGATGATGTAGCTTCCAAATGCCGAACATGTAACGCACCGGCCCCAATACTCAGACAATTTATTTATTTATTAGTACAACTGCCCACCATAGGCTGTCTCTCAAAAGGAGGTTAACCAATTAGGTGACTCTTGATCATAGGCAATTATATTTATATATTAATTAATTGCAGATCCCTCCGATATGGCATTAAGAAATCCCACATCTGAAGCCTCTCTCGCGTGTGACGTCAGCCAGCACAGCAAAGCCCCCTCTCGGGTGGGCCCCCACTCCCACATCAGCACGTCCACACAGGAGCAGCGGAACCCCCTCCTCTGGGCCCCATGCCACGTCAATAGCAGCAGCAGCTCTGTTGCTGCCACCCTAGGCCCCACCTAACAGCATAAATCCCATACAATACCTACCCCTATAGTAATTCCTATAAGGCAACCTATTTATTCTTATAGGGCAACCTATTTATATATATATAGTAATTCCTATAGGGCCACCTATTTATTCTTTTATATATATATATATATATATATATATATATATATATATATATATATATATATATATATATATATATATATATTACGGGGTGTTACATACACTCCGCTGAGTACGGGTCATGCAACCTAGCGCATGATCTCCTTTCTAGTCGATGTGGAATGACGTATCCTGATTCAGCTAATTCTAGCGTACTGCCCCTGGCCAAACTACCAGCGTACTGACCTCAGCCCCCTCTCAGGCATACCCACCCTGACCCACACTCAGTTTCAAAAGTCGGCTCTGATACCATTTGTAACGCCCCGACCCCAATACTCAGACAATTTATTTATTTATTAGTACAACTGTCCACCACAGGCTCCCTCTCAAAAGGTGGTTAATCAGTTAGGTGACTCTTGATCATAGACAATTATATTCATATATTAATTAATTGCAAATCCCCCTAATATGGGATTAAGAAATCCCACATCCGAAGCCTTTCTCGCGTGTGACGTCAGTTAGCACAGCAAAGCCCCCCTTGGGAGAGCCCCACTCCCACATCAACACGCCCACACAGGAGAAGCAAAGCCCCCTCCTCTGGCCTCACGCCACGTTAGCAGCAGCAACAGCTCTGCTGCTGCCACCTATGTCCCCACCTGACAGTATAAATCCCATATAATACCCCCATAGTAATTCCTATATGGCAACCTCTTTATTCTTATATATATATATATATATATATATATATATATATATATATATATATATATATAATACTATATTATATCTCTTGAAATTGCGTGGTGTTACAGAACACATTCTAAACTCCTGTCATTCTCAGATTCAATAGTTGCTGAATTTGTTAGGCATACTTCTAGCAGTAATTTTGCGAGTCCACCCATATTTGTGTCTGCCACAGCTAGATCAATTTCACTAACTTGAAAACATGAGTGCACTTCATACGACTGTTGACGTAAGTTTGGTGTGCACAAAAGGTATCACTTACTTCGAATATCTTTAATTAAGGGTTACAGGAAAAACAAGATAAGGAAAATCAAAGTAAAAGATCCAAAAGATTCAAAACAAGCAAAAGAGGCATGAATAAGAAAAGATTTGAAGAATCAAAGAAAAGTTCTCCACAAGAAACATGTGCTTCAAATCTACAATGAATCAAGCATGGCAGGATTATTAATTTTCTTTTTGTGAGAAAATGCAACGTAATGATTGATTGATTATTTTTTGGGATGAATATAAAGTACATTCGCCAAATAAAAGACAGATATGCACTATAGCGGTCGACCGCACAAATGTCGGTCGGCCTCACAACAGTCTAGTTGAAAAGATGAGTCAGTCAACCGGTCATCTCTGGACTCTCAGGTTGAAAAATGAACGGTCGACCGTTGATGTACGGATCTGACTATTTCAGAAAAATCTTCTCATTTTTTGATAGATACTTTTTCCTTCTATATAAATAGAGGCGAATTTACTGAGTATTCTTCACCTCTTGCTATCATAACTTTGTAATTAATTAATCAATCATCAATCCGAGTGTGAGAGATATTCATTATTTTTCTTCAGTCAAGATCTATTTGGATCTTGTGGAATTTTTTTTTATTTCCACTTCGGTGAGGTTTGCAGGACTTATCTGTAGAATCCCCGCAGGTGTAACAGGTCTCTCGACCTGAATTTCGAGAATCATTGTACAAGCATTTAAAGTATAGTGAAATGCTTGTGGCGGAGAATTGCTACAAGTAAGTGGTGTGGGCATAGACTTGGGGGTCGAACTACGTTATATCGCTGTGTCTTGCCTACTTGCTGCATTTGCATTCTCTAACTTTTTTATTTACTTTACAATTTAATTTGAATTTTTAATTTCTGCACAGTCACCCTATTCACCCCCTGGGGTGATTTACAGTGGTATCAGAGCGAGGTGCTTATTAAAGGCTTAAAAGCTTGAGCAAAAGGTCCAATGGCCAAAATCCCTCCTCCCGAAAACTTTTACTCGTCAGAGCCATTTATCTCCAATGGGACAAGTCTAACACGCTCACATTATTTTGATGAAAAATGCTATGATATTTGGAAAGTTCGTATGTCTCACTTTTTGCAGATGCTTGGAGAAGAAGTATGGAATGTATGCATAAACAAAACAGATATTCTTGTCAGCGAATCAGCGATGGAAAGAGGACTTTCACAAAAGCTGAACTAGCACTAAAAACCACAAACTCCAAAGCTATGACAGCAATTTATGCAGAACTGAACAACGAAGAATTAATATGATGTGGGCGGAATTGCAAGACGGCGTATGAAATTTGGAACAACATGCTGAAACGGCATGAGGGAACCACATCTGAGGTAAAGGCAAAAATTAATTTGTTTTTATAAGTTTGATGTTTTTCGTATGTTGCTAGGAGAGAACGTAGATCAGATGCTTGCCCGCTTCGACATTATCACACATGAGCTTTAGAGCTTCGGTAAGGGGTTGGATGATGACCAAAAGGTCAGAAAACTCATAAGGTGGCTCACGTCGGAATGGGACGTAAAAGCTGCCGCAATGAGGAAGACTCTTGAGGAAAAGGGGTTCAACTACTACACCTTCCAAGGAAAACTAAAGACATATGAGATGGAGATGATCGAAACCAAGATATACAGGCAGAACATCGGGATTGAACCTAAAACAGAAGAAAAGACCATCGCTTTGAAAGCAGAAAAATCTCGACCATCAAAAGCAGAGTCAGATCATGAAGAATCAGATGAAGATATTGCAGTATTGACCAAACAATTCCGTAAGTATCTCTGACACAAAAATATGGTAGGTCTCAAGGAGGAAAGGAGAAGGACAAAGATGACATATGTTACAAATACAAGAAACAAGGACACATTCGCGCAAACTTTCCCATCTCACATGACAGAAACAAGGACTACTACCACTCCAACCCTAGATTGAGAAAGAAGGCATTGAAGCAACATGGCTAGATTCAGACTCCAGCGATGAAGAGCAAGATCACAACAACTTTGGATTCATGGCTCTTGAGAATGGTGAGGTGCAATCATCTCAAAAAGAGGTAATCGAAGAACCCTCCTATGATGATTTAGTTGACATGTGTAATGGTTTAAAAGAATATGCAAAGAAATTAAGTCATGAATTGAGACAATATAAATAAATGTCAAATGAGTCACATGACTCTTGCATTGCTAAAAATCAAAAATTGAAAAATAAAAAATCTTTGATTACTGAAAAATTCGATTCATTTAGAAAAGACCATGATGTATTGATAGAGGAAAATGAGTGTTTAAAACAAAAAATTCAAGAATCCTTAGCAACATATGATGAAAATCTAAGAGAAATTCATGAGAAATCTGTTTATATTGCTAAACTCACTTATGATTTAAATAAATGCAAACGAAAATTTGATGAGGTAGTGGAAGGTTGTAAAGCAGATCTCGAACAAAATAGAATACTTGATGCTACTCTAGACACTCTCCGTTGGAACACAAAAGACGATGAGAAGATTAGAAAAAGGTTTTGTAAAAGAGTAATTGAGCTCGAAAAATTTGTTGAAAAATATGAAGGGCCCAGTTATTTTATTATAAAGAATTCAAGATCATATCATGATAATCAAGGGCTTAGTTACAATGAGCCAATACAACATCAAAAGTCTAAGCAATCATATCATACACATATGTATAGTCACCAAAATAATTTCAAATCAACACAAAAATATGTACGTGTGCATGATCCCAGACATAATCGTATCACATGTCACTACTACTATAAATTATGGCATATTTCTTATAATTTCTCATAAAAAATGAATTCTAATTTAGTCTAGGTGAGAAAGAATATAAATGCAGGAACAACGTCTACTTGGACACCTACAAACCTTCATGTAGCTGCATCTACGTACACCTTCAACTTAAGAGATCATTGGTATCTTGATGGCAGATGCTCGAAAGTCACGACTAATTACAATAACGAAATCTGCATCTCTATCAAGGAAAAAAGAAAAGGATTAGTTCTTCTGATAAGTACAGCACTGTGTAAAATCTAAACTAACTTCGATTTATTTTCAATTTATAGATGACATATCTCGAGCAAAACATCGAAAACATCAGTTATCTATCTAAGAAATGCATGTACTGTGTTAATTTTATCTACAACATATAATAATTCTCTTTGATATGCTATAACTTGATCTAAGATCAATTTTTGAAAGGGGAAATACTGTTGATTCAAAGAAAAATGTTGTCATGCTATGAAAGATAAACTAAATGACATCTTATTGTGCATGGTTTTTGGTCGACTGCATTGTAAACTGTTTTCTCTTGAGTGGTTCGGTCGACCGTGTTATACTTAGGAAATTCATTTCTTATTTATTTGGTTGGTCGAAAGTGGACCGGTCGATCGCACGGTTGATCGTCCTCCTCTGTGCCAATTTTATTCAGTAAATTTCCTTCTTTCCCTCTGTTGCGGTCGACCGTCTCCCTAAACCTGCCCACTGATCGTATCGGCTGATCTGATCTCAACATATTTTCTTCCCTTTATGACATACGGGGCCCATACATCCAATATAAATACCTCTCCCTCTTCCTCTCTCAGCCTCCACGAAAATCGTAGCCTCACCTCTTCCAAAACCCATCAAAAGTCTTCAATTTTTTTGCGATCTTCTCCTATGTTTTGGGTGTTATCTTCTTCTTTGCTCCATGGCTTCTCACGGTTCTTTCTCCTCTCACAGATCTAAGAGTAAGAAAGCTATTACCTGTAAATCTGTTACTAGAGATGGAATTACTTTTAGAAACTCAAATTGTGCAGATCTCTATTTCTCTACTCTTTTTTCTACTCCGGTTGTTACTAACCGTGAAATAAACCTAGAAACCCTAGGTGGGAAATTCAATGCTATGGTTAGAATTCTTCGTGATTTGGGTGGGCGAATTATCTTACTACACCTAGCACCCACTCTGAATCCTTAACCCGCCAATTCTTCGCAAATCTTGAGGGCATCCAAGATAATTATCTCACTCTTACTTCAATTACTCTTGGGAAAAGGGTTAAAATTACTTCCGAATATCTTCGTAAGAGATATGAGTTGACCGAAGGAATTTGATGTTTACCATTTTGACTTCAACACAATTGACTATAAACCAGGTCATGACAAAACAACGGTCAAGTGCATGATTGTTAAACCTGACTTTCTTCATATTCCATGTAATACCCCGCAAAATAGCATATGGCTATTTTGCATCCAAATCTGTGCGCAATTGAGAATTGCACGCGATTATGTATTATTCTAATAACAATTGATTTTAATTGAGAAATATCAGATATATTGTCTACTTTATTTTATACTTTTGGAGGGTTATTATGAGACAATTTTATGTATTTTAGATTGTTAGTATTTTAAAGAGTGAGAGTTGGGATTTATTTGAAATATATTTGAGACTTGGGGACTTATATGAAACATTCCCTTATATTATTTATTTATCTATTTATTTACTTTTATAACCCCCCCCCCCCCCCCCCAATTCCTTCTCTCCTCCTCCTCCTTTTCTTTTCTTCTCCTATTTCCTCCCGACCAAAACCAAATCCCACCGAAACCCACCCTATTTCTTTGTCGTTTTCAAATTAATTTGAGGGGATGGATAATTGGAGGGTGCTCTAGCTCGTGGTAGCATCGATTTTTGGAGAGGACTTCAAGAAGGTATACCCTAATTTGTTTTATTGTATAAAATTAAGTGTGGTTAATTTTTATTGAATAGGAATATTATGGTAGGGATATTTGGAGATGTTAGGAGTAGTAGAGGTGAGAAATTAGCAAGTTATTAGAGAATTTGTAAGTTGCTAATAAATTAGGGTTTTGGGTTTATAAAGGGGGAGCAAATATATGAGAATTTGACTCCTTTATAGTAATAGAAATTTTGTTGAGACATTAGGATATTTTGGGGGTGATTCTAGTTATTGTTTGGGGGGATAAAAATCCCGCAGGATTTTGAATTTCCCGTGCTTCGCACGTGCGTATTCCCGGCATTCAATAATGCCTGTGTGATATCTGGATTAGTATTATTAGCTTCTGTGATTGGTTTAGATGATTTGAGCCTTAATTGATTTGAGATTTGATAGTATGATATGTTAGTGACTTTGGATGTGGGATGGCATGGTGGCACTTCGAGTCTTTGCGGGATGCTATGTGAGTATGATCTCTTTTATTTTACGTACATGGTGTGTTGTGAAAATTCTATATTACGATTTGCTGTGTATTCCCGATTTTGTATCTCAGTGTAGCCTGGGTTTTTTGAGCTAAAACTTTTTGTGGACACTCTTGTATGTGTCCACAACTATAGTCTAAAATTTCATAATTTTCCGAGGTCGTTTGATGCCTCGAAAAATTTGTAGTTTGCAACGGGTCTGGAAGTTGCAGCTGAAGCTGTTAGTGTTTGAGGAAATGGTTAGTTGGAGAGTTGTAGACTAGGGTTTTATCTTTCCAGAATGGGTAGTGTCAAGCAACTCGGTAATGTGTGTTGAAAGTTATGGACGTTGCAAGTTAGAAACCTGCTGTTTAGACTAAACTTCAAGTTAAGTTGACTCGGGGACTTGAGTTCTATAAGAATTTGAGGAAGTCGTCCACTAGGAAATTGCTGTGGATCTCCCTACCCTTTTAGAAGTCTGATTGTGTTAGATTCCGATGAGCATAGCTTGGGTCACAGCTACTGCTATTTCTTGAACTATTTTATCGGATGATTGATGAGGAATCCTCTGCATACCGCAGTGTGGTGACCATGAGCTATTGGGTTTTAATGATGTTTTAGCAATTCATTTGGAACTTAGATAAGTTCCTGTGCTTATTACTCATGGTGGACATTAGTGAGTTGGGATATAGCTCTGGTCGGTTTGTGTTGGGTGTCTCGATGCCTGAGTATGTCAATGGTCAAGAATTGATAGTTATGTGTGTGCTTACCTTCATTGAATTGTATTGCATCGTTGGGGCGCCGTTGGACCACTCGCTGAGGGTCACGGGCCGGGATTATTTGGTCGCTGACTTGTGAAGGTATTGGGAATCAGTGGATGTGATTCTCGTGATGATTGTTATTTTGACAGAACAGATAGGCTCGACATGGTTGATCGACACCGAGTGTGATTTGGGTAACAACTTGTTTCAATAAACTGCATTGATTAGGTTTTTCTTTATCGTTTCGCTCGAAGACTGAATTGGTGTTAGGGGTGATTCCCTATAATCCAACTTGTTCTGAGAGTTAGCACCAGGTTGGTGATACTTTGGGATTGTCTCTTCCCGTCATTAGGGATACGTGTTGCGTGTGCATATCTTGCACTGTTGATTCCTGAAGTACCATGGTAAGAATGGAATGTCGATTTCCTAGCGGATAGGGGGTTTTAGACCTTCGAGGCCGTCATGTTCCATGTTGGTGGACACGAACGGGTTATGTGGGCTACGGTCCTGTGAAATACGGCACCATAGGTATGCTGTAGTATATCTTTAAGTTCGTCACGGCTGTTGAATGGGGTCCGGGCACATACTGGTGAACACGAATGGGTCGTATGGGCTGCGGTCCTGTGAAATACGGTGCCATAGGTATGCTGCGGTATATCTTCAAGTTCGTCACAGCTTTCGAAGAGGGTCTGATGTGACAATTATGGGTGACAATGGGGTAGCACCCCGAATTATGTCTTTTATTTACACCTCCTCAACCGTGTCATTCTATCCGGAACAGGAAGTGGATCGAATTAGAATGCATTGCATAGCGAAGGTTCAAATTCCTGAAACTGGAGAAACTGCTTGATCTGGGGCACATATAGTATGGGATGCATGTGTGTCCAAAGTCTTGCTGGCATTAGATTAAGTGTATCTATTCTATACTCTGTATTTTTGCATTAGACTCAGGTCATGGCATACAAGAACATTAGGAAATTAGGATACACGTTTATTTTCCATTCAAGATGAATTGCGAGTGTGATAGTTGAAGTCTATAATGAGTGTGAAAGTGATGTATTGCGAGACGTGATGATATATGTTGTAAAAAATGAATGAATGCGATGTTATGTGATATGAGATTGGGAAAGAACATGTTTATGAATGAAGATGAGTGCAAAAGAAAATAAGTCGGGAGTCTTTAAATGAAAATGAATGGCAAATTCCGTGCAGGTTATGTGAAAGTAGAGTTATTTGTGAATGTAAAGCTTTATGGGAAAATAAAGCTATAGGAATAAGGCATAAAGTGATGGGCATTAAGCAACTAATTTGTGATTGATTTCCAACTAAAGATAAGTATGTTATGAGCGGGTATGGATATACATACAGGGATGACTCAGAGAGTATTTGATGTGAAATCCCAGTTATGATGTTTACATGTTCGGATTTCAGGTAAATTTGATTATCATGGTATTCGTAAGTTCGTTCTGCTTTTACTTATAAAGTTTAATTTATTTGCTTAATTAGTAAATTATACTCACATAAAAAATGGCTAACCTCTTAGAGTGCGTTTGGTTTGTTGTTTTGAAAACAGTTTTCTGAAAATATTTTGTGAAAACTGTTTTGTGAAAACTGTTTTCTGAAAATGAGATTGTAAAACCTGTTTGAGTAAAAAAAAAGTCCGAACGCTGTTTTCTTAAAACTAGACTGTAAAATGCTGTTTGGTAATAAATTTTTTTATTCTAAACACACTTAACCTTAATTACTCCAACCATAATCACACTTAGCCTTAATTACTCCAACCATAATCACACTTAACCTTAATTACTCTAAACACAACCGCCTAATACCTTCATCCTCCTTCTTCTTCCCGTTCTGCTCTGAAAACCCTTCCCCTTCGTCATCCCCGTCTTCTTCCTCCGATCGCCTCCGAAGCACTCCGTCGCTGCACCTCCGAGCACCTCGCAACCCTCGCGACCCTCTCCTCGTCGCCTGCACCCATTGTCTAGCCAAAAAACCATCGACAGCTAGCTCCTTCGCCGAGCCTCCTCGAATTCGAATTCGAAGCTCGTGTCCACCTTCGCCCTATTATCCTCCCTCTTCTCCTCCGTCCCCAACGAATTCAACGTATCCAAACTCTCCAAATTCATATAAGCACTAAACAAAATCGTCGTCACCAACATCCCCATCCGACTTCCTCTCCACACTACTGTCCCTCCCTCGCTCCCACTCCTTCACAGACTGATTCAAAACCTTCACCTCTCTCGGCGAAATCAAGTGGTTCGGGAACCCTAACGACGGATGCGGCAGCGGCGGCAGAGGCAGCGAGGCGTCGAGCTTGGAGATTAGTGGCGAGCAGCTCGACGAGGACGAAGCTCGGTGAAGGTGGAGCTCGGCCATGGCGGAGCTTGATCCTGAGTGGGCGACGACACGGTGGTGTCGAGTTCGGGGGCTCGACGAAGGAGGAGGGAGCTCGACTCGGCAGTGGGGGAGAACGGCAGCGAGGCGAGATCGGTGAAGATGATGAAGAGCTCGGCGAACGATCGGTGAAGATGATGAAGAGCTCGGTGAAGATGATGATCGAGCTTTGGGTTGTTTGGGTTGTTTGCTGAAAAGAGAGGAAAGGGAAAAGGCCAAAAGGGGAAAACAACCCAAAGTTGTTTTCTAAAAAAATGCCCCAAACGAAAATGTAACCAAATGCATTTTCACAAAATTTTTTTCTAAAAATATTTCCAAAAAATGTAACCAAACGCACTCTTAGTGTTTGGGGGGTTAGGGAGTCCCTGGACTACCCTAGATCTCCTACTGTTACAGGTCCTCAGTAGTGCAGAGGTGAGGTGTAGATTCTGTGGAGTGGAGCTTTTAGTTTGAAATTGTTGTTTAAGTTTAATTATGTGAATAGTGAAATTTATTATTTAAATTGTATTTTTGATGTATAAGTATGTGGATGATGATGACGAGTATAGTGTTGTGGTAAGGTAAAAATGGCTTGGGGCCCAACCAGGGCCCAGTACGGCTCTCACTCAAAAATGGGGAAAACAACAATCTGGCTCGGCTTCGAACCACTACAGGGTCGGCGCCGAACCTCAAGTTCACCCCCACAAACCTGGCCTCCTCGTATCCGACGAGTCCCGATGGCCCTCGGCCTCCGATCCACGACAGCCCCACGGGCCGTCTGCCCAGCCTGGTAAAGAATGAAGATGACCTGGCGCAACCTAGGCCACCAGATTCTCCCAGGAACACAGGAACCCCATGATCTGCCATGTCGGCTCCAAATACCACCAAGGGCTTTGCCACGTCAGCCCTATACCACTCTTGGTACTGCCACGTCAGCCCTAAACCCCCTGGGCCTTCTGCCACGTCAGGCCCATGAGCTTTCGGGTTCAGACCCGGCCCCCAAGCGGATCCAAACCCGGTTGGAATTCCCTATAAATACTAGAACCTCACCCACCTTTTCAGGTAATCAATATATTGCCACCCAAATTTTCCTAGTTATTGATACTCTCTCACAGAGACTGACTAGATCGTCGGAGGGTCCGCCGTCGGGATAAACCCCGGTGTCTCAGGACCGTCTGCAGGTACTCGGGGCGAGGCGATCCGAGCCGATCCTCAAGCGCCGAAGCGAGCCTCCCGCTCGTCGTCCCATGCCGCACTCTTCCCTCGTTACAAATTGAGTCCGAACTCACACCTGGTGCATCCACACTGCGACCAAAAACAAACCGCATCAGGTTGGCGCCGCCTGTGGGAACACTTTATCCGGTACGGACGTCAGTCCGAGCCTCGCCACCGACGCTCTCCCTCGACCTAATCTTCCATGGCTCCCCGAGATCGAAGATCAGCCCGTTCCGCCCGACAAGACGGGCCTCCTCCCGAGGGGGCCCTCGACGGAGGGGAAGCATCCAATAATCCGGGTGGAAACCCCGGACCCCAGCGAAGTGCTTCGCACGTCACCGAACCCGACCTTCGTCGGGTCATCGTGAACAGAAGGGCTAGCCAGACTAGGGGAGGGACCTCTTCCAACTCGGTCTCGAACCACTTCAGGCCCGCACAAAGGGAAAGGCCGTCGGCACTCAACCACATCGGCCAAATTCCTATGCCCCGACCCGACCCTTCCGACCACGGCGGGGTCACCAGGGGCGAGTTCAGAAGCTTCAGAGAGGAAATCTTGGAGGCCATCCACGGAGCGCCGAGGTCCGCGACCTACGGCCGAACCTCTCAAATGAGCGAAGGGAGAAGCCACACTCGTGCACCGACTCCCCCGTCGGAGCGCGCGGACGAGGTGCTCCGACGCCTCCTGAAGATGGAGAATCGAATCGAGCACATCGGCGACAGGAATCCCAACCTAGTCCAGGGACGGAGGCCTTCTCGACCTCCATTTTCCGACAACATCATAGAAGCGGAGATCCCCCGAAACTTCCGGCCTCCGCAGTTCGAGACTTACAACGGCGAGGGTGATCCAGCTGATCACATGGAGGGCTTCAAAACCCTCATGATGATTCACAGCGCCTCGGATCCCCTGCTGTGCCGAGCCTTCCCGGCCACCCTCCGGGGTCCGGCTAGGGATTGGTTCTCCAAACTCACCCCTGGCTCGATCTTCTCGTTCGACTAGCTGGAAGCCAGCTTCCTGGCCCACTTCATCACAAGCCGGAAGAGCGAAAGGACGAGCGCTTCCCTGCTCGACCTCAGTCAGAGGGAGGGGGAGTCGCTCCGTAACTTCGTCAAGAGGTTCACAACCGAGGCCAGATCCGTCTCTGCCCTCGACGCAGGGGTCGCCTCGGCAGCCTTCTGGCACAATGTCCGCCACAACCAGCTAAAGGTCTCCTTGGCAAAGAGGCCACCTCTGGACTTCCCTGACCTTCTCAACTGGGGCGAGAAGTATATACGAGCTGAGGAAGCTCTGAACCCAGAGGGCAGCAAAGAAGTCGTGGGGAAGGGCAAGTGCAGGGTCGATGATGCCGAACCTGCCAAGAAAACAGCAAAGGAAGGGGTCGGCGCAAAGAGGGCACCTCCGGTCCCTCGCTTCGAAAAGTACACTCCCTTGACACACAACGTGTCCGCCATCCTCTTAGAAATCGAAGACAAGGGCATTGTCCGACTACCTCCCCGATCAAACAACAACAAGAAGCGAGATCAGCGCTTCTACTGCCGTTTCCACAGAGAGCATGGGCACGAAACCGACCAATGTCGGGCCCTGAAGGACGAAATTGAGGACCTCATCTCCCGAGGGTACCTCCGAGAATTCATCAGAGACAGCCCACGGGATCGGCGAGATGCTAGGAACCGGAGGCCTTCGCCTCCGAACCCTACTCCGAACCGCATCCAGGGTCGGGACCCCGAACCCGAGGGAGCCGCGGATATGCCATTCATCTTACACTGTGTCCATGGAGGGCCAATGGGGGGAGAGTCAAATACTTCCCGAAAAGCCTTCATCCGAGAGGTGAATGCTGTCCAAGACAACCCCTCGCCCAGGATACAACCGGTGCCAGTCTCCTTCTCAGGAGAGGACCTCGAAGGCGTTCGCCTACCTCATTGCGACGCCCTCGTCATTGGCCTCCACATGGCTAATTGTGAAGTTCGACGAATTCTCGTCGACAACGGCAGCTCAGTAAATATTCTCTTCCTCGAAGCCTTCGAGAATCTCAAATTACCCAGAAGCAAGCTCAAGCCAGCTGGATACACCTTGCATGGGTTCTCTGGCGTCCATGTCGTGATCGAAGGGATTGTTACTCTCGACGTCACTGCGGGATCGGCTCCTGTCAAGAGGACCGAGTCCATGGACTTCATGGTGGTAAACGTCAAAGCAGCTTACAACGCCATACTCGGCCGACCCGGACTATGCTCCCTTCAAGCGGTACCTTCGGCATATCATCTGAAGCTTAAATTTCCCACCCCGCAAGGGGTCGGCATAGTCCGAGGTAGCCAAGAAGCAGCACGGTCATGCTACATGACCGCCGTCGGAGGAGGTGTGTTCCCCCTCGACGCTGTTGAGCTCGAGCCCGAGAGGGACGGTCCCGCCCCAGAGCCTGTCGATGAGCTGGAGGAGGTCCCGTTCGGCGCCGAGGATGAATCAAAGTGGTTCCGGGTGAGCCGCTCGCTCCCCGAGGACTTGAAGCCAGGCATAATCGCCTGCATCCGCCGCAACGTTGATCTCTTTGCCTGGAAGCCCTCCGACATGCCCGGGATCTCCGAAGACTTGATTATGCATCGGCTGAGCATCATTCCAGACTCTAAGCCGGTCGTCCAAAAGAGATGCAAAGTCGCACCGGAGAGGCAGCAAATTGTGAAGACAGAAGTCGAAAAACTCTTGTCGGCTCGATTTATTCAGGAGGTCAACTACCCCGAGTGGTTGGCTAATGTCGTCATGGTGAAGAAGGCAACCGAGGGCTGGCAGATCTGTATCGACTTCACGGACTTGAATAAAGCATGTCCAAAAGATCCTTTCCCCCTCCCCCGCATCGACGCCTTGATCGACGCAACCTCGGGGCATGAGCTACTGTCCTTCATGGACGCATTCTCGGGGTACAATCAGATCCGGATGTTTCCACCGGACATCTCCAAGACCTCGTTCGTCACCGACCAGGGTCTTTTCTGCTACCGCGTTATGCCCTTTGGGCTAAAGAATGCAGGAGCCACATACCAACGGCTCGTCAACAGAATCTTCAAAGACCTGATCGGCCGCAACGTGGAAGTCTATGTCGACAACATGCTCGTCAAGAGCCGGGCCGGGCTGGACCATGTCGCCAACCTCGAGGAAGCCTTCGGAGTCCTCCGACATCACAATATGAGGCTCAACCCAGCTAAATGCGCCTTCGGCGTATCCACTGGGAAGTTCTTAGGGTTCATCGTCAGCCAGCACGGCATCGAGGCGAATCCCGAGAAAATCCAAGCTATTATTGACATGGCCCCACCCCGGAATGTCAAAGAGGTTCAGAGGCTTACGGGCCGGTTGGATGCAATCGGCTGTTTCCTCTCTAAGTCAGGGGAGAAGTCTCTCCCCTTCTTCAAGGCTCTACGCGGAAAAGGGGGCTTCAAGTGGGGTACCCATCAACAAGAAGCCTTCGAACAGCTGAAGCAGTACCTCACCAACCCTCCTCTCCTCAGCAAGCCCGAGCCGGGCGAACCACTATGGCTCTACCTGTCCGCCTCGGATAGCGCACTCAGCGCCGTCCTCGTCCGAGAGGAAGATGGGGTCCAGAGGCCATTGTACTATGTGAGCAAAGTTCTGCTCCCCGCCGAGACGAGGTACGCAAAGATAGAGAAGGTGGCCTATGCCTTGGTCATGGCAGCCCGGAAGCTTCGTCCTTACTTCCAGGCCCACTCCGTCCAAGTACTGACCGACCAGCCACTGAAGACTGTCCTTCACAAGCCCGAAAACTCCGGCCGTTTAGTCAAGTGGTCGATTGAGCTGAGTCAGTTCGACATCAGCTACCAGCCGAGGACGGCCATCAAAGGGCAGGCCCTCGCCGAGTTCATCACCGAGTGCACAGTCTCCGAGTAGCCCAGTACTGAGGCCTCGGATCTGACCTGGGAGGTTTTTGTCGATGGATCGTCATGCAAAACGAGGAGTGGGGCTGGCATCATCCTTCGTGGCCCCGACCAATTCTTACGTCAATACTCCCTCCGCCTCAACTTTCCGGCCTCCAACAATGAGGCGGAATACGAGGCCATGATCGCAGGATTGACCCTAGCATGTCGAGCCGGAGCCAAGCAAATCCGGGCCTTCAGCGATTCTCAGCTCGTGGTCAACCAGATCACTGGAGAATACGAAGCCCGCGATGATCGCATGATGAAGTATTTGGCGGTGGTCCGGCGTCTCCTAGCGTCCTTCTGCCACTCCACAGTCATTCGAGTCCCTAGAGAGCAGAACGCTCAAGCAGACACGTTGTCAAAGCTCGCCTCTTCCTCCTTCGAGGGTCTCGACCAAACTGTACTCATAGAAGTCCTCCTAAAGCCAAGTATCAACGACCAAGACCAGGAGGCAATGTGTGTCCAAAACGGTGCCAAGCTAGACGACTTGGACCACTCCCATCCGGAGATTCTTAGTCAACGCCGAGCTTCCTGAAGACCGAGCCGAAGCTAGACGGGTCAGGGTCCGAGCTAAAAGGTTCGTCATGATTGATGACATCCTCTTCAAACGCTTATACACCTTGGCCGACGGCAAGCCATACCTCCGCTGTCTCACCAGCGATGAGGCCGGCTACGCGCTAAGAGATCTTCATGAAGGGATCGGCGGATGCCACATGGGGAGCAGGACGCTCGCCCGGAAGGCCCTGAATCAGGGGTACTATTGGCCGACCATGCTCCAAGACTCGCAAGACCTAGTCAAGTGGTGCGGCCCATGCCAAAGGTTCTCCCCTATCAAGAGGCTTTCTCAAGCCAATCTCCGATCCCTAGCTAGTCCTACCCCATTCGCCATGTGGGGCATGGACCTTGTGGGCCCCTTCCCCGTAGCGGTAGGGCAAAAGAAATTCTTAATAGTCGCCATCGACTACTTCACCAAGTGGCTCGAAGCCGAGCCTCTGTCCAGCATCACCGTGCGCCAAGTACAACAATTCTTTTGGAAGAACATCATTTGGCGGTTCAGAATCCCCCGGGTCCTCGTTACAGACAACGGAACCCAATTCCAAGGTCAGAACTTCCAAACTTTCTGCGCGGACATCGGTATCAAGCAATGTTTCTCCGCTATTTGCCACCCTCAGTCCAACGGCCAAGCGGAGAACACAAACAGGCAAATCCTCGACGGCCTCAAAAAGTGCCTCGACAGTTCTCCCAAAGGGCTTTGGGTCGAAGAACTGCCAAGTGTGCTATGGGCATACCGAACCACCAAGAGGATCCCCACGGGAGAGACGCCGTTCGCCTTGACCTACGGGACGGAGGCAGTCATCCCCGTCGAGGTCGGCCTACCTTCTCCCCGTATCATGGCCTTCGACGAAGCTGACAATTCATCCGGCTTGAGGGCCAACCTGGACCTCGTCGCCGAAGTCAGAGATCCGAAGAAGCATCTACCAACAACGGATCGAGAAGTTTTACAACAAGAAGGTCCGCCCCACAAACATCAAGGCGGGGGACCTCGTGTTACGAAAACTGTCCGTCTCCGATCCAACCAAGAAGAGGAAATTGGCCCCCAACTGGGAAGGCCCATACCGTGTAGTCGAGGCTGTACGCCCTGGTACATACCGACTGGCAGACATGGACGGCCGGCTCATCAGCCGACCCTGGAACGCCGAGCACCTAATGAAGTTCCTGGAAGAGCGAACATAGGTTCTAGCTTGGCTAATGTAAATAAAATCTTTTGTAAGCTTTCGTATGTAAAGGGCCGCTTCAGCGACCCTCTCTATCTTGTATGTAAGAGATCTCTTTGTGTCAAACTCCAAATGCCTCGGCAGCTCCGACCTAACACCGGGCAATGGGATCGGCACCCGAGTCCTCACTCCGGTATCGTCCCCAACGTCTCGGTAGGTCCGACCCAGCTTCAGGCCAGGAACTCTTCCTAAGGCCCCGCGTCGATCCCTCACGGATCGACGGAGCCGAACCTCGCCTCCGCCACCATTCACTACACTACTAACCAGAGCAAAGAAGGAAAAGAATTCTTTATTCATACTCTTTTATTTGGTTCTGAGAAAACAAACAAAGACCGTTACAGGACCACCCCACTCATCTCAAACTGGAGGAAGCCGCCATCTTAGGGCCCCTCGGGTCCGACGAAGGGTGGGGCCACTCCGACCGAGCGACTAGGAGCCCTCTCCTCGTCATGATGGTCCTTAGGCTCAGCCACGGTCGACACACCAGCCACGGAGCTCTGGGCATCAACTGGTCGCATACGCTCCAACAGCAGCAGCGCAGAGGGAACCCCCTCCGCTTGTCGACCCACTGAGGAAGATGTCGAGACACCCAGCATCGTCTTGTAACGGTGTATCTCCATCTCCTTCTCCACAATGACATCGCGAAGTAACCTCTCAGAAAAGGGCCTCTGCACCGAGGCACTCGACATGGCATGTCCAAGACCGACACCGCCGAGGTCCCGATCCACCATCGCCCTCCTCAGCCGGCTCGCCTCCTCACTTAAGGCTTCAGACTCATTCCGATAATAGTTAAAGGCCGCATCAGTGTCACGAGCCCCCTTTCGGTAGCGAACCAACGTGGCCTCTAGGGCCTCAACTTTGCTCCGGAGCCACGCCACGTCGGAACGACGGGGGTCCACCTTGGGAAGGGGAGCCACAACCTACAAGAGAACCAGCCAACTCAAAACACATAAGCAAGGAGTGTCGGAAATATCCGAGGTCAAAACACTTGGCCGGTCAAAAATCCTTTTTTATAAATTGAGTTGCTTCTTACAAAAAATACGGTGGCCAGTCCGCAGAAGGCAAATACAATCGAGAGAGGGAAAAAGAAAGATAAAACAACACAACTTGTTTTCCCACCTCAGCATCGGTCGGGGTCGCAGGAGGGTCGACAGCCGGGTTATCAACGGGCCCTTCTTCGCCAGGGGTCTTCGGTGTCCCCTCGATCTCCATGTCATACTCAAAGTTGGACAGGTCGACGGTCGGGTAGAAGTGCCTCACATGACTGAAGGCCTTCGCGTAACACTCATCCTGGGCCTTGATCACCATCAGCTGACCCGCATTCGTCAGCTCTTCCCTCTCCTTGGCGAACGCATTCGTCAACTCCTCCTTCTCCTTGGCGAACTTCTTCTTCAAGGAGACCGCCCTCTTCCCCCACTCCGCCTCCTGGGCGTCGAGCTCGAGCTTCATCTTCTGCTCCCTCTTGTGCGAGCCCTCGAGCTCAATCTGCATCTCCTTCATCTCCCGCTCGCTCTTATCCGCCCGAGCTCGCTCTTGTGCCAGGGCCGCTTCCTAGAGGTTCTTCACGTTAGCCCCCTGCACGCAAGCCTGCGACCAACAAACACAGATAAGAGGAAGACTTCTGCAGTAAAATTGACAAGGGGGATAGGGTCGACGAGCTTACCAGTACGGTGGCCTGCGCCAGGCGCGTAAACGCCACCTCCACGGGCTCGCCCTCCATCTCCTTGCGGTCGCGAGGGGTTGCCAACTTTTCCACCCACCTCAACGGCCTGGGCCTCCTCGGTCAGACAGTCCCCCATCCGAACCGACCAATCCGGTGCCCACCGTTGCCGCAACATCTCCACCACCGGGTCCTCTTCCTCGACCTCGACCAAGGGACCTTTCCCCTTGTCAAGATCGGATGCCTTCGCTTGGCTCTGGCCCCTCGAAGTAGCCACCCCCTTGCTCATTTCCGAGCGAGTCCTCTTGGTCCTCGGCTCAAGCTGGGCCTCCGAGATGGCTAGGGACGACTCCCTCGGCCTCTTCGTCGCCTCCACCTTCTACTCGGCCTTCTCCTTCTTCATGGCGAGCCTCTTTGCCTTGATCGATTCAGGATCCATATCTGCAAGAAGATTCAGTAAGGACAATGAGCACGGAGGAACAACAAAGTCAAAAGAAAGAAACAACTACATACACAGAACGGCCAGGCTCAGTCCGACGCTCGCCAGGTGACCCTCGGTCACCTTCGTCCAGTTGTTGCTGTATGACAGACGGAGGCGCCCAACAAACCCCCACTCCTCGGCCGTCAGGTCCCTCGGCCTCGGCGTTTTGTAGCTTGGCTTGGAGTGGTTCCATCGAGTGGGAATGTCCCAAGGTTCCTCACTCCGGATCACCAGATATTTCTTCTTCCAATCCTTGATGGAGTCCGGATGACCGTGAACGACCTTCCCCTTACTCCGAGGCGAAATGTAGTAGACACCCTCAGCCGCCGAGCTGATCATCAACATCGCTCGGAACACATTCAACCGTAGGGGTACCTTCTGCTCCTCGCACATCAGCACGAAGCAGATGATCTGCTTCCAAGAGTTCGGCCCATACTGCATCGGCGCCAAGGACGCCCAGTTCAGCACCTCGCGAACAAACGGGTGGACTGGCAGCCTCAGTCCGGAGATGAAGGCATCCACGGGGAAGACGCAATACCACTCAGGCAGGGGATCGGTCGATCGAAGGGTAGAATTCGGCAACATGAGCTCGTAGCTGGACCCTATGTGGTACGCCAGCTGCAAAGCCTCCAAGTCACCTGCCTCCAGAACGGTCGGAAGTGTGTCCATCATCACCCTCTTCCGACTCGGCGACGACGGCTGGACCCCAAACAGCTCCTTATCAGTAAGATCGTCGGGGTACCGGCGGAACGGCTTAGGTTGTAAGGGCGACCCTGTCATCAAGTTACGATAAACAGGCGCCTGGCTCGAGCCCCCGGTCCTCGACCCCTTCTTCTTTGGAGCCCTCTTCTTCTTGGCTCGTTCCGGCGAGGGGGTAGATAATCGCCCCAGACCGGTCGGCATGGAACTCGAGCCCACACCCTGACCTCCTACCTGAGCCACTTCGGCTTCACCCCCTTCGGGGCCACCCTCCTCTTCGGAAGCTAATCCCAGAATCTGGACTTCGCCTGAACTACCACCCCCCTCCTCAGATTCGCTGCTCTCCACCACAAAAGGCTTCCGATATCGCAACGGCCTCACATTATGCACCGACACCTCCTCGCCTACCGGCTCATCCCACAAAATCGCTTCGGAAAGCTCCACATTATGCACAGACTCCCCCTCAAGAACAGGCTCCTCCCACGAAGTCGATTTGGAGGCGGGTTTCACTTTCCCCCCAGACGTCGACGCTGATGAGCCAGACTGAGCCCTGTCCATCTGTGCCTAAACTAAACAGACTTACCAACTAACCTGGGTTGCTTCGGAAGAACGAGCCTGCTGCAGCAAACGGTAGGGACGAGCACTGAAGTGTTGGAAGATTTTTTGAAAGAGAAAGAAGCGAGTAAGAAGTGGGCGATAGGAGGAGAGGGGGGGACATTTATAGAGGGTGAAAACGACTCCTCGATTTCCGCAATTACTGTTCACCGATTGACGTGCAACTGTCGCCTGGAAAATCGTGCCACGTCCTTGAAACGTGCGCTGCTGACGTCACACAGTGCCAGGCTGGCAGCCAAACACAGGGGTCAGTTCGGATAAAGTGCTCGGCAGAGATAACATTTTACTAAAGATTTAAGGCTCCAGGGTTCGGTCGGCTCACCTCTCACCCGCGAACAACTCGGGGCTTACGGCCTCGGCAGCCGAAACCCCAAATTGTTCCCAGGTGGGAGAAAAGCCACCACCGCCTGCGCCCCAGGCTCCCGTGCTCGGTCGGCTCCCCTCTCACCCACGAACAGCTCGGGACTTACAGCCTCTGCAGCCGAAACCCCGAACAGTTCGAGGGTGGGAGAAAAGCCACCATCACCTGGAGCCCTATCAGAAAACAGATCGACCCGCCTCCAATCGTAGACGACCCATCTGTCCGAGGCTCTTCAGTCCCAGGTCCGGAATTCGGTTGATACCCCTCTCGCCCTGATCTCCCCTATATCTGGCTACCGAATCAAGGCCATCAGATCCAAGAGAAGATCCGGGCGGCAGAGTAACCACCTCTCCGACACTACCGGGGTTAAAAATTTTGCAAGAGACAGACATCCGCCGAAGCAGACACCTCTGATGGCCAGTGGACCACCTTTGCTGTGATCAAACCTGCTAGGGGGAGAGGGGTATTTATAGCCTCCCCCATAGGCCTGCTGTTATGACATTGGGAAAGCCAATCGACGGAAGCTCATGCGCCACATGCATTTATTAGGCGGCGCCATTAATGCTCCTAGGAAATTGGAACATCGCACAGATCCCGGAGCGCCTCAATGCTCCACGAAGACGGCGGACCACTCCGCTCAAACCTTCTAAGACACCACGGCTCGCCATCACCCTTGCCGACCCATAATCCCTCGCCAGCTCGAGGTCCGGTCTAGCACTAGGGTAGTCTTCTCAGGAAGGCTCAACGGCTCGCCATCACCCTCGCCAGCTCGAGGACCGGTCTAGCACCAGGGTAGTCTTCTCCGGAAGACTCAAAGGCTCGCCATCGCCCTTGCCGACCCATAATCCCTCGAAAGCTCGAGGTCCGGTCTAGCCCCAGGGTAATCTTCTCAGGAAGTTTCAACGGCTCGCCATCACCCTTGCCGACCCATAAACCCTCGCCAGCTCAAGGCTCGCCCTAACATCAGGGTAATCTTCTCCGGAAGACTCAATGGCTCGCCATCACCCTTGCCGACCCATAATCTCTCGCCAGCTCGAGGTCCGGTCTAGCACCAGGGTAGTCTTCTCAGGAAGGCTCAACGGCTCGCCATCACCCTCGCCAGCTCGAGGACCGGTCTAGCACCAGGGTAGTCTTCTCCGGAAGACTCAACGGCTCGCCATCTCCCTTGCCGACCCATAATCCCTCGAAAGCTCGAGGTCCGGTCTAGCACCAGGGTAATCTTCTCAGGAAGTTTTAAACGGCTCGCCATCACCCTTGCCGGCCGACAATCCCTCGCCAGCTCGAGGCTCGCTCTAACATCAGGGCAACCAACCCTCGCCAGCTCGAGGTTCGCTCTAACATCAGGGCAACCAACCCTCGCCAGCTCGACGTTCGCTCCATCAGGGCAACCAACCCTCGCTAGCTCGAGGTTCGCTCTAACATCAGGGCAACCAACCCCCAGCTCGAGGTTTGCTCTAACATCAGGGCAACCAACCCTCGCTAGCTCGAGGTTCGTTCTAACATCAGGGCAACCAACCCTCGCTAGCTCGAGGTTCGCTCTAAACATCAGGGCAACCAACCCTCGCTAGCTCGAGGTTCGCTCTAACATCAGGGCAACCAACCCTCGCGAGCTCGAGGTTCGCTCTAACATCAGGGCAACCAACCCTCGCCAGCTCGAGGTTCGCTCTAACATCAGGGCAACCAACCCTCGCCAGCTCGAGGTTCACTCTAACATCAGGGCAACCCCCTCATGAAGGACCAGCGATTCGCCATCCCATTTCTACAACCGTAAACACTCCTCCACGGCTAGCTCCCGCACCCCCGCAGGAGTAGGGGGCTTGTGTGGTAGGGTAAAAATGGCTTGGGGCCCAACCAGGGCCCAGTACAGCTCTCACTCTAAATGGGGAAAACAACAATCTGGCTCGGCTTCGAACCACTACAGGGTCGGCACCGAACCTCAAGTTCACCCCCACAAACCTGGCCTCATCGTATCCGACGAGTCTCGATGGCCCTCGGCCTCCGATCCACGACAGCCCCACGGGCTGTCTGCCCAGCCTGGTAAAGAATGAAGATGACCTGGCACAACCTAGGCCACCAGATTCTCCCAGGAACACAGGAACCCCATGATCTGCCATGTCGGCTCCAAATACCACCAAGGGCTTTGCCACATCAGCCCTATACCACTCTTGGTACTGCCACGTCAGCCCTAAACCCCCTGGACCTTCTGCCACGTCAGGTCCATGGGCTTTTGGGTTCAGACCCGGCCCCCAAGCGGATCCAAACCCGGTTGGAATTCCCTATAAATACTAGACCCTCACCCACCTTTTCAGGTAATCAATCTTTTGCCACCCAAATTTTCCTAGTTATTGCTACTCTCTCACAGAGATTGACTAGATCGTCGGAGGGTCCACCGCCGGGATAAACCCCGGTGTCTCAGGACCGTCTGCAGGTACTCGAGGCGAGGCGATCCGAGCCGATCCTCAAGCGCCGAAGCGAGCCTCCCGCTCGGCGTCCCGTGCTGCACTCTTCCCTCGTTACAAATTGAGTCCGAACTCACACCTGGTGCATCCACACTGCGACCAAAAACAAACCGCATCAAGTGTGGAGTGGCATAATATGTTTTTGACCTGTACCCATTTTGTTGTGGAGTACCGGGCCCTGTGGTATGTTTTATAAGTTATTTTCTAAAAACTTTACTACGTTTTCAAATGAATTTATGGTTTTTAATTGATTATTGACATCCTGTTATGAGTTTAGCCCCCAGAGCATGATATTTATATTGCCTGTGTGATTCTGCTCGTTTTGGCCTGGGGAGCCCATGATATTATTGCCTGTGATGTGAGCTACGGAATTTAGAGCAGAATTCCGTAAGCTTTTTGCGTTTCGGGGCAGAAATTTCTGGGAAAACTTTGCCAAAATTTTCTTTGAATATAACTATCTTAGTTTATGTTTAAAGTGATATAGAATTGAAAGAAGGGAATTTTTGAAGTCAAAAGAAAAAAAAAAGGGGGTGGCACTACAGTTTGATATGACAGATTGATATTTGTAAATTTTGATGTGATAACTCTGATGGCAATAAAAGTGATTTAAAATTTCCCTGTTATTTACAGTGTTGAGTTGCATTTGAAGGCAAAGTTATGGTTGTGTCACGGATGTCCGATAACGGGGATCCGGGGCGTTACATTCCTCGTCCCACTCCCACTAATTTTACTGAAAGTGCCCGTGTCCTAAACAAAATTGTCAAGGCCAACATTTGGCCTAAAAAGAACGATAAGGCATAAACTAGGGTAGATCAATCGTTCGTAATTTTTTTTATCCTTGGCGAATACAGATTTGATCTCGCCACATTTATCATTCGCACAATGAATTTTGCAACCACTCGAAACTGTGACCTTCCCTTCAACTTCTTTATCTATAATCTAGCTATCAATTCCCGCATTGATGTTGGGAATTTTCTCCTTAATTCTATGCCAATTCTTCCTCAACAAATGGGTATTGACGTTCCGTTTTCCCCAACGGGCTCGCCGTCATCAAGCCCAACAAGATCGTCAAGTCGAACAATCTCAACAAGCTCCTTCCTCCTTTCGTCGCAAAAATGCTACTCTCTTTTCCTCCTCATCCTCGTTCGTGACTCATGAGCAATTTTTCGCCCATCACAGGCAGGTCTACAATTACTATGTCAACACCATGGAATACTTGCAAGACAAAGATGATTGGGAACTTCTTCCGCCTCCTAATGAAGAGGAGAACGATGATGAAGATGATGGTGGTGGTGATGATGATGATGATGAGGAATAGATTGTAATACATCTTTGATGATTGTAGTATGGACTAATTTACATAATGTTGCTCTTGTATGGACCTTTCTTGAGCTATGTAACTATATTTATCTAGAAGTTAAATGTCTCTGTTTGCAATGCCAAAAATATCTCGCATTTATCTTTTACTATGCTTCTCATTCTGATCATTATATTATAGCAAACTTCTGGTCAACCGGGTGGTCGACCGGTCCTATCTCTGGTATCTTGCAGTTGACCATACACCTTGCCTTGTCTCTCTTCGGTCGACCGTGTTGTCGACCGTCCTGCTTTCTATTTTCTTCATAGTCACATACAATTTCTCATCGGTCAACTATGCGGTCGACCAGTTTCGTCTCTTTTTTTTTTTAAATTTCTGGCTGCTGTATTTTTTTTCTTTTAGTGTGTTCCAAAAGGGGGGGGGGGGGAGAAGTATTTTTTAGAATTTTTAATATTTTTATCCATGTTCCCTCTTTTACAAATTTGGATCTTTTAATGTTTTTTAAATCTTTTACTCTTATTTATATGTATTGGCAAAATCTTAAATCTATGATACCAAGTAAAGCTCTCACTGTATATCAAAGAGTTTTGCGATCAACGATATCATGTAAGTAGATCTTCCTTTGATTTTCACAAATGTAAATTTTCCCAAAATTACTTGTTTCTCAAAATATGTGAATACATGTTCTTCATGTTCACATATGGGTTGTATTCTGTAATCTCACATATTAATATCTTCCATGCATGAATTTAGGGGAAGTAATTAAATCTCTTCTAATATATTTTGTTTTACACTTTTAAAATTCTAAGATATGTTTTGTCTACACCAAAAGGGGGCGATTGTTGACCTAAGTTTGGTGTCTGCCATAGCTAGATCAATTTCGGTGACTTGAAAACATGAGTGACTTCATACGGCTGTTGACGTAAGTTTGGTGTACACAAAATGTATCACTTACTACTAATATCTTTAGTTAAGATTTGCAAAAAAAAAAGGAAAATGAAAATCAATGTAAAAGATCCAAAAGATTCAAAACAAGCAAAAGAGGCATGAATTAGAAAAAAAATGAAAAATCAAAAGAGTGATCCACAAGAAATATGTGATTCAAATATACAAAGAATCAAGCATTACTAGATTATTTATTTCCTTTTTGTGAGAAAATGCTATGTAATGATTGACTGACTGATTGATTATTTTTTTGTATGAATATAAAGTAGATTCGCCAAATAAAATACAAATTTGCACGATAGCGGTCGACCGCACAAATGTCGGTCGACCGCTCATTTTAGTTGAAAAGATGAGTCAATCGACTGGTTATCTATCGACTCTCTAGTTGAAAGATGAACGGTCGACTGCTCACATGTACGGTCGACCGTTGATGTACAGATCTGACTATTTCGAAAAAATCTTCTCATTTTTGGAAAGTTACTTTTTCCCACTCTATAAATAGAGGCAAATTTACCGAGTATTCTTCATCTCTTGCTATCACAACTTCTAAATTAATTAATCTATCATCAATCCGAGTGTGAGAGATATTCATTATTTTTCTTCAGTCAATGTTTATTTGGATCTTGAGGATTTTTCTTTTATTTCCACTTCGGTGAGGTTTGCGGGACTTATTTGTAGAAGCCCTGCGGGTGTAATAGGTCTCTCGGCCTGAATTTCGATAATCACTGTACAAGGGTTTAAAGTATATTGGAATGCTTGTGGCGGAGAATTGCTACAAGTAGGTGGTGTGGACGTAGACCTGTGGGTCAAACCACATATATCGCTGTGTCTTGCCTACTTGCTGTGATTGCTTTCTCTAACTTTTTTTATTTACTTTGCAATTTAATTTGAATTTTTAATTTCGCACAATCACCCTATTCACCCCCCTTACAGTGATTTACAACGACAACTCCATGGATTTGAAAACATCAAAGGTTACTTGCTCATCATTAACCCTCAAAATAAGTTTCCCTTGTTGGACATCAATCAAAGTTCTCCCTGTAGCTAGAAAAGGTCGCCCCAAAATCAAAGGAATTTGTTCATCTTTCTCCATATCAAGCACTATGAAATCAGCTGGGAATATGAATTTGTCTATCTTTACCAAAATATCTTCAATTATCCCTCTTGTGTACTTGATAGATCTATCCGCAAATTACATAGAAATTGTAGTGGGCTTTGCTTCTCCAATACATAAAAACCGAAAAAGGCATAAAATTAATACTTGTCCCTAAATCACACAAAGCTTTATGAAAAGAAGAGTTTCCAATAATGCAAGGAATTGTAAAACTCCTTGGATCTTGAAGTTTATGAGATATTTTTTTTTGTAAAATTGCGCCACTATCTTCGGTTAGCATAACCATCTCATGCTTCTCCAACTACCACTTGTTTCATAAGATTTTCTTAAAAAATTTAGCATGCTTATGCATTTGTTCCAAAGTTTCAATAAGAGAAATATTAATATGCAATTACTTAAAAATAATTAAAAAATTAGAGAATTGATTATCAATTTTTTTTAAAGTCTTTGCAGAAAAGGAATTTATGCATCATAAGGTGAATTAAGATAAGTTTCGGAATTAAACTCCCTGGAAGCCGTGAGGTTTGAACTTCTTTTATTCTTCTTATAATTCCCAATATGGTGGTTGTCCACCTGCTGTGTATGTTCCTCCAAAATTATTTCGTACTCATCTTGCTTTTCAACCATATTTTGTTCAGTAGTTTGTGCTTGTGGCTGCTCAACTGTTCTCCCACTTCTAAGTGTTATTGCTTTGACATGCTCCTTTGGATTGGTCACGGTGTAACAGGGTAAGGTTCCTGTTGTTCTCTCTGTAAGAATATTTGAAAGCTAACCAATCTGAGCCTGAAGGTTTTGAATTGAAGCCGTATTGTTTTGTATTGCCAAATCTGTCTTCGGCATGTATTGCATGAACATCTCCTCAAGTGAGGACTTCTTTTCTTGCTGTGAAAAATTTTGAGGTGGTCAAATTGCTCCTTGATTGTTGTTCCAAGAAAGATTTGGGTGATTCTCCATCCTGGATTATACGTATTCCAATAAGGATTGTTTTGTTTTTAAAACATGGACACACAATTTGCTTGTTCGGAAATTTTGTTGAGCAAAAGGATTTTCCACTTGACAATCAATACTTGAGTGATTTCCTGCACAATGGTCATAAGTAATATTAGTCTGAATAGCATTAACATTCATATTACCTATTTGTTTTGATAAAATATCATTTTTTGCAGCCAATGTGGTAATTGGATCAAGCTAAAAAACTCAAACTGTTTTTCTCGGCATTGTTCTCTCTGAAGTCCATTGGTAATTGTTAGATGTCATCTCCTCAAAAAGTTCGTAGACTGCTTCATGAGTTTTTCTCATAAGAGCACTTCCAACTGATGCATCTACCATAAACCGGTTTGTAACTCCCAAACCATTATAGAATGTTTGCACTTGTAGCCATTTCGGAAGTTTATGATGAGGACACTTTCTCAATATCTCTTTATACCTATCTGATGCATCATACAAAGACTCAGTCTTAAATTGAGTGAATGTGGTAATGTCATTCATTAGCCTCGTTGTTTTTGTTGGAGGAAAATACTTAGCCATAAATTTTTTTGCTAATCTCTCCAAAGTTGTGATGACATCTGGTGGTAGAGAATTTAACCAAGCATTTGCTTTATCTCTGAGTAAAAAAGGAACGAGTATCAAATGAATAGCACCATTGGACACTCCATTGTGCTAGAAGGTATCGCAAATTTCTAAAAAGTTTGCAATGTGAACATTAGGATCTCATGCGATAGTCCCCCAAATTAAACAGTCTATTGAATCATTTGAATGGTTGCCGGTTTAATTTCAAAATTGTTAGATTCTATAGCGGGCCTTTTAATACTTGATGTTGCTTCATTAACATAGGGCATTACATAATCCCTCAAAGCCTTATTCTCCTCGTCGTTTGCCATGGATAAAGAGGATGTGGTAATTTCTCGCTTCTTTTTTCTAATATGACGTAGAGTCTCTCAATCTCGGGATTAAAAAGTGTAGGCTCTAATGGTTTAGATAGGGGCATACACTTCTTAGTCCTCAGATATAAAAAAAAGAAAAAACTAGTCAAAATAATATTTATAAGAAAAACAAAATAAAATAAAAATCCAAATTAGTAACAAGCTAGCTATTATCAATATTAATAAAAGAATAATTAGTCTCCGACAACGACGCTAAAAACTTGATAGAATATTTGCAAGTGTACAACATCGCAACCAGTAGTATAGTTTTAAATCAAAAGAATGTCGACAATAACTAATTATTTTATGAGTACCGAAATTCACTAGATTAATTATTATTTGGAAAATCAAAAATATTGATAAAAATTGAAACTATCTAAATTAAACTAAAGAAAAGAACAAAACTACTTTAAAATAACGAAATTTGAAATTTTGTGGTTTGTTAATAACAAAATTAGTTCTAGGCTTTTGATTTCACCTAGTTAATCACACACAATTCAAAATTCCATGAAATAAAAAACTCTACTTTTCCAAGTTGTATACTAAAATCCCCTATTTATTCAATGTTAATGCACATTTTATTAATTGAAGATTCATTAAGTTCTATGGATTTTTTTACAGTCACATTAATCGCGGTAAAAAATCTCTAATTTTGCTCAATCAATGATGTTTAATTCTATGATTTTAAATCACAAGTTACCTCTCGATCTCCCCACGATTCAATAAATCAAACAATAGCTGGTCAAACAACTGTAAGCATTAAGAACAAAAATTAAGCACACAACCATGAAAAAATAGACGAATCAAATAACATAAAATTAGAATTGTGTTCTTAAAACTAGGCTACATTGAAGCCCTAAAAAAATAAATTTAGTTCATGTTGATTTTGCAACTAACAAACTTGTTTTTAGATTGCATAATAATAAAATAAATTTAGAATAGAGAAGATAGAACTCAATTGTTGTTTGAAGCCGAAAATGAAGCCGCCAATCAGAACCGCAACTCTTCTCCACTTTCTTCTTCCTCGATTTTCGTTCGCACACCTCTTTCTCTTTCTCGCTCCCCTCCGAAGTCAGAGCCCTCAGCCGCAATTCTCTTTATTTTTTTCTTTTCTTTCTTGGCTCCTTTTCCTCGGGTTGTGTGCGTCTCTTTATATAGGGGCATGTGAACAGTAGGGTTAGATTTAGTAAAAAAAATAATCAACCACAATTCTTCTAACCATAATATATTTTATTTTATTTTATTTTTCCTCTGGCCATCACCTCCTCCCTTAATGTTGCGCACGCATCTCTTTATACAGGGTTAGAGGTTGATTTAAATGAGGTCCGTTAGATAATGGTTAGGGTTAGTTAAATGCATCTGTAGTCGTTCTAAGCTATTTTTTGGGTATTTAGCTTTTGGAAATAGAAAATATAGCTGTGCACTGCAGTCGTTAAAAGTTAAAATATGGCCAGACGACCGATTATCTCTCGTCTCAAACTTAAAAATAAAAAATAAAAAAAATCCAAAATGTGAGGGACGGTGGATTATACACCGTCCCTACACATTTGGCACTTTTGGCCTTTTGTGAAATGTGTAAGACGGTGTATAATCCCTCGTTCGTCCTTTTGGGTCATTTTTTTTATTTTTATTTTTTAAAGATGGTGTTTAATCCATCGTCCGAACGAATTTTTTTGTACGTCTTACCTACGAGACGAAATATTATCCTTCGTCTCTTTTCAGGGACGAAAGAAAATTCCCCGTTAGCTATATTTTGGCTTTTGCCAAATCGTCTGCTATATTTGGCAATTTACTATTCATCGTACACCTAAATTTTGGGTATTTGGAAGACGACTGCAGCGATTTTTTTTCCAATTTTTCCAAAATTTGGGTATTTAGCCCACAACTACAGATGCTCTAATTAGTTAATTTGTTAAAATATATAGATTAAGATTAATCTATGAAAATTTTAAACTAATTAATCAATTAACTATTATCATTCAAGTAGATGACTCCTAGCTCCAAAAATGAGACTCCCTTCTTCTCCTGACAAGCCTTCCAAGGAAAAACTCAAACAACTCTTTTTTTTATTTTTCCTTTCTTTCTTGTCTTTTGTTTCTTTTGATCTTTGGTGCAAGATTATGAAGAAAAGGGTGTGGTATCTATAGAGTTGAATGGGTGAATGAAGAGACACCCATTACCCAAAATATAAATGCCCATTATCAAAATTAAACACCCACCACCATTACTACCACAAACTCCCAACTCTTCATCTCCTTCATGAATTGGCCAACTCTTGGATTTCCCACATGTGCACACTTCTCATTTATTTATTTAATTATTTGTTTATAGCCTAGATGTATATACTTGTTACATGACAAGTGCAAGATTAAAAGTGTTTATTAAAAAAAGTTAGATTAACTAATGGACTTTTCTTTTAATTAGTGACTTCTCTTTTAATGAATTTCTAGTGGGCTTGAAAAGAGACTTTAGGCCTATGGATTAAAAATCAAAATAATGACAATAGATATCATTATTAGGAAATTCTTTTTGGATTAAAATTGCTTGAAATTTGCACGTGCAATGCACGTAAAAAAAATATTTAAAAATAATTTGGGAGGAAAACATTCAAAATACAAGATACGTATAACAATAATGTTACGAATATTTCACGTAAGGAAAAATATACGTAATCGACACGTGTAATTAAAGCACGTGCAATGTACGTATGTAACGCCCCGATTTCAGGTAATTGGGAAACTGTGACATAAGCTAGAATCTTTCTTCAGTTAGCCACAATACACAGAAAAACAGGAAAAATTAAAACTTTTTATTCATTACAAAATGTATTACAAGTCCGAATGTTATGAATCTGCAATACATTACAACAGTGTTACAATGATACCTTTACAATGCTCTCTCATAATATGAATAAATCCCAATAATTGTGTAACGCCCCGCCCCAATACTCAGACGATTTTAATATTTTTAGAAGACAAATTAGATACTATGTAGTACAACTGCCCACCACAGGCTGCCTCTCAAAAGGTGGTTAACCGAATTGGTGACTCCTGATCCTTGGCTAATAGTATTTATACTCAAATTATCATATCAAACTTCCCATGTGGGACTAAATTTCTCAAATCCTTATCAAATTCTCAAATCTCTCAAATTCCGCGCAGACCAGTCGACTGCTAACACTACTAGTCGACTGTTCGCTCTTTAGAAATCTGGGGTATTACATACACCCCACCTTTAGAAATCAGCGTCCTCGCAGAGTACGGGACACACATCTAGTGTAGGATCCGCCTTTCTAGCCGTTGTAGAATAGTCCTCGATCCCACGAAATGTGTAGAAACACCCGGTACATACAAGTGCACCCTGCCTATCCGGAGAATCATCTCCCTGCTGTGAACTAGATCATAGGCCCTCTTCTACACTCGGTGTCGAAAGTCGGCTCTAATACCATTTGTAATGCCCCGCCCCAATACTCAGACGATTTTAATATTTTTAGAAGACAAATTAGATACTATGTAGTACAACTGCCCACCACAGGCTGCCTCTCAAAAGGTGGTTAACCAATTAGGTGACTCTTGATCATAGACAATTATATTTATACTCAAATTAGTTTTTGTATACTTCCCATGTGGGACTATATTTCTCAAATCCTTCTCAAATTCTCAAATCTCTCAAATTCCGCGCAGACCAGTCGACTGCTAGGTATACCAGTCGACTGTTCGGTTGAAATACGGGGTTCTACATACACCCCACCTTTAGAAATCAGCGTCTTCGCTGAGTACAGGGCACACATCTAGTGTAGGATCCGCCTTTCTAGCCGTTGTAGAATTGTCCTCGATCCTACGAAATGTGTAGAAACACCTGGTACATATAAATGCACCCTGCCTATCCGGAGAATCATCTCCCTGCCGTGAACTAGATCATAGGCCCTCTTCTACACTCGGTGTCAAAAGTCGGCTCTGATACCATTTGTAACGTCCCGCCCCAATACTCAGACGATTTTAATAATTTTAGAAGACAAATTATATACTATGTAGTACAACTGCCCACCACAGGCTGCCTCTCAAAAGGTAGTTAACCGAATTGGTGACTCTTGATCCTTGGCTAATAGTATTTATACTCAAATTATCATATCAAACTTCCCATGTGGGACTAAATTTCTCAAATCCTTGTCAAATTCTCAAATCTCTCAAATTCCGCGCAGACCAGTCGACTGCTAACACTACCAGTCGACTGTTCGCTCTTTAGAAATCTGGGGTATTACAAATTGTTACAATGAAATTACAACATATATTTACAGTGGAAACAAATAAGTCGACTCCTTGCTTCTCTAGCCTTAAGTCCTCCTAAAACCTGTACATGTACTTCTGCAATCCAGTATCTATTGAAGTGGGGACATCAGTACATATACTAACGCTTTAAGGCTGATAACTAGCAGCGAATCTCAACTATAGCAAACAGATCGATAAAAAGAGAAACGTGTATATATATTTGATGTGTCAGTGTATGCTATGACTTAGACTCTAATGCAAGATTAACCAACGCAATGATGCACTTATTCTAATGCAAGCAGGACTCTGAGACAGTATGCAGCCCATACTACATACGCCCCATATCAAGTCGTTTCTCCATATATAGGGATTTGTACCCACGCCATAATTCTACTTTGTACCCATCCTGTTCCTGACATAATACCACATGACTGGCGACTATTGCCCAGCGTACCGGGCCTCACTCAAAAGCCAACACGAACTACAAGATACTTGTCAACCTTCTTCCGTGCCCTCAACTAGTCATGAGAAGGCATATAACTGCCGGGGTAGGGTCTATTTTCCTACGAAACCCTCTCGTTCTTATCACTCCACATTCAGGAATTAACAATCAAGATACGGAACCCGTGCTCAAAACTTTTCATGAAAAAACACCACCCGTATCCCTTTGACAGGGGAATACATCCCGATAACACCACCTAGTGTTAGCCTATAGGAGAGGTTGGATTATAGGGTATCACCCTAACACCAACTCTCACCCTTTGGCAATTTATAGATAAAAATGGTTAAGTAACTGTTACTACCCTAACGATGTCACTCACCCTAACCAAACAAGCTAGACATGCCACTGTGCTTCCAACTTGACATGAAAAAGCACCGTACGTGTCCCTCTTCTAACCAAACAAGCAAGACATGCACTGTGCTTCCAACTTGACATGAAAAAGCACGTATGTGTCCCTCTTCTAACTAAACAAGCGAGATATGCACAGTGCTTCCAACTTGACATGAAAAAGCACCGTACGTGTCCCTCTTCTAACTAAACAAGCGATAAATGCACTGTGCTTCTAACTTGACATGAAAAAACACCGTACGTATCCCTCTTCTAACCAAACAAGCGAGACATGCACTGTGCTTCCAACTTGACATGAAAAAGCACCGTACGTGTCCCTCTTCTAACTAAACAAGTGTGACATGCACTGTGCTTCCAACTTGATATGAAAAAGCACCGTACGTGTCCCTCTTCTAACTAAACAAGCGAGACATGCACTATGCTTTCAACTTGACATGAAAAAGCACCGTACGTGTCCCTCTTCTTGAGAGTGTAACAATTTGTTGATACAATTAACCGAGTCTTAATCTAGACTTCTCAAGATCTCCTCGGATCCACTCACAGCCTACCTATTCAAGACAATACCTACATATGAGCCCAATGAGCTTCGTACGAGACAACAATATATATACGAGCCAAAATAAGCAACGTATGGGACCAACAGCTACATACGGGTTAGGCGAGCCACGTATGAGACAACAACTTACATATGAAAACAACCATACAGGTAATCAACCTAGAAGCAACCAAACATGCTTACTAGCAAAACTTGATCTTCTATGACTAGAAGCAACAGAAGAATCTTCTAACCATCTAATACAAGCATACTACTAAAGAAAAGCCTGAAAGCGACAAAAAAACCTTCCGATAGCTTAGAAGCAACCAGTGCTACACTTATCGGAATTTAACAGAAATATACTTTTAGAATGTTAAGGGTATCTACCACAACTCTCCAGTGGAACACTATTTCCGATTCTGTAAGGAATCCAAAATCCGATCCATCGAACACACGCAAAATAGTTTACCCAAACTGCAGATTTTTTTAACAAAAAGTTGGAACTTTTACAGATTGTAACTTTTGCTCTACTCGTCGGAATCTAACGAAATTGGACAATTTGAAAAGGTGGGAACATCTACTAAAACTTCCCAGTTGACCAGTTGCTCGGATTCCGTAAGGAAATCCAAGTTTCTACCCGTCAAACATACGCAAACAGTTACCAAACTACCGATTTTCAACAAAAAGTCGAAACTTCCGTACCTTGTAACTTTTGCTCCACTTATCGGAATCTAACAAAGCTGGACAATTTGAAAAAGGGGGGGACATCTACTAAAACTTCCCAGTTGACCAGTCGCTTAGATTCCGTAAGAAAATCCAAATTCCTACCCGTCGAACATACTCAAACAGTTACCAAACTACCGATTTTCAACAAAAAGTTGAAACTTCCGTAACTTGTAACTTTTGCTCTAGTTATCGGAATTTAACGAAACTAGTCAATTTGGAAAGGTGGGAACACCCACTAAAACTTCCTAGTTGACTACTTTCTCAGATTCCGAAAGGAAATCCGAGTTCCTACTCATCGAACACACACAACCGGTTTCAAAAACAGCCAACTTGACACAAGGAAAACTGAAACTTTGAAAGCCTATAACTTCTACTCCGCTTATCGGAATTTAACCCGAGAGGCCAATTCGAAAATGGGAGAACGTCTACTACAACTCCCTAGTTGGTCCGAACCTCATATTCAACCAGTAAAACACTCTAAAACTACAAGGAAGTCAAACAGATACAATTTCAACCTGTCGAAATACACAGCCAGCTGAAAACTTTCAAAGCCCGTAACTTCTACCCCGCTTATTGGAATTTAACCCGAGAGGTCAATTAGGAAAGGGGAGAACGTCTACTACAACTTCCTAGTTGGTCCGAATCTTAGATTCAACAAGTAAAACACTCTAAAATTACAAAGAATTGAAACAGTAAGCATTCAGTCAAATAGCTTTTTGCTGTGTTTTGCAAAGACCATAACTCTTATTCCGCTTATTGGAATTTAACTCGAGAGGTCAATTCGGAAAGGGGAGAATGTCTACTACAACTTCCTAGTTGGTCCGAACCTCAGATTCATCCATTAAGACACTCAAAAATGACAACTAAACAGAACAGTGAGCTTCTCAGCCGGCTCGCTGTCCTCATTTTGTAATGAGCATAACTTTGGCGTCTTTTATCGGAATTTAACCCGAGAGGTCAATTCGAAAAGGGGAGAATGTCTACTACAACTCCCTAATAGGGCCAAACCTCAAATTCCGAGAGGAAATCCACTTTCAGTCCCTCAAAGATATTGCGACACAATCCCCAAAACAGTGAGTCCACTGTTTTGGCTCAAATCTCGCTATTTTGGGGAAACGGCTTGTTTAACCCATCAAAACTACTCCGAAAAATCCCCAAAAATTCTTGCATACTAATAACACATAGGAGAACCTCCCACATAAATTTCGGGTCAAAATTTTATCGTTTACATGGTTAATTAAAATCAACCATACAACCCTAAAAATCGGTTCTTTATGCCTCTAATCTGTGTTCTACTACTTCAAATTTTGTATACACTTTATCCTAGCCTATATGCACATGAAATAGGTTCCATACAATAACACACAACCATAAAAAACCTAGTAATACCTAAAAAATCCATGAGAATGAGAAACCCCCACGTTTGAAGCGTGTAGGAAGGACTAGCTAGCCTTCCTTCTCCTTCCTTGTTCTTGCTCCTCTTCAAGAACACCGTGACTTTGGAACCCATGAAATCAACCCTCTTTCTCTTTTCTTTTGATTCAGTCACTCTCATTCTTTTCCTTTCTCAAACTTTTCTAAAGTAAAACAACTAAAACAAGATGTAGAGGAAGAGATTTGAGTGAGATGAGATTGGTATTTGAGAAGGGATGAATGGAAGGGTTTCTCTAACCCTAGAAGAGAAGGGGGCTGGCCAAAATGAAAGGGGAAGGGGTTGGGGGTGTTTTATAAGGAGACGGATGAGTTTGTGTGGTGAAAAATGAAGCCAAGTGTCCAATTTCCCATGGCTTAAACAATTGGGGATTTATTTGCAAATAACTCTTGCAATCAAGCCCTAAACTAATCCAAACCCTCCAGCTCATCATGATGGATAAAAAATAAACTATAATTTTCCTGAATCGCATACTACACGATTTGTTCAAATGCCCGAAATCGACACGTTTCAAATCTGTGCATATATCTGATTATACAGATAATTTTCGTTCGTGAAAACGAACAAATGAGTACAAAAATAATTTTATTCTGTGAAATAAAAATAAAATAATTTTATTACCGGCTCGAAAAATTTCAGTATCAATTTGGTACAAAACAGATATATACAAACTAGTATTTATATATATAATGCTTATTAGCAAAACCGGGTGATATCCACAAAAAATATTTCAATTCTAGAAATATAAATAAAATAATAATAAAATAATTATTTTTAATACCAGCCTGGGATATTCCATATGTTTTTTCTCAAAATGCGTTTTTTCAAGTTTTTGTACAAGTGCACCAAACTGATACAATACCTGTATATACTTACTAGTATATACGTCCAGGTGACTTTTTCTGAGTAAAACCAAGAAATCCCCTTTAAAAATATTTTAATTTAAAAATAATAATTTATTCAATATAATATCCGTCCGGGATATTACAACATAAAACACAGAGATTAAAATAAATGTATATGTTGGCTTAAAATAGAATGAAAAATGAGTTTTGCGAAGACGGAAATGTATAAATAGTCAAAATATAAAATACGTTTGATATTTAAATTAAAATATGCTACAAATGTTACCCGTAACGGTACAAATATACGTGCGTAACACACGATGGACAAAATTATCATTACTCAATTTTGCAGGGTGTTACAGGCATAGACAATTAATTGTCTCCACCGGTGGGTTGAGTGCCAATAAGGTGGGGGTGGAAACTTTGGTTTAAGGTTTCGAAAGAGCGTGAGGGGTCTTTCATTATTTTTTAAATTTATGATGAAATTTCTGTTCTGGAATGTGCAGGGATTGCGAGTTGAAAGGAGGCTACATTTAATTAAGGACACAATTTCAAGGGTAGAGAAGAAGCTTGAACATGGTGTTGAATATCACATGTCTCGTATTATGGGGGAGAACTTCATAGTGTGGAATGTCAATAATGCGAAGGGGGTTATCTGGCTGTATTGCACTAAGGATGAACTAGTCCATTTTTGAAGTGACTATATTATTGTATAAAATAGGGAGAATAGCCAACAACAACTCATTACCCGTGTACGAACCTAACAGTTCATCACTCAGGCCAAAGTATTGGGAAGAAATTAGACATATTTGGAACTTGGGAATGATCCATGGGTTATCACCGGATATTTTAACATCACACGCTTCACCAATGAGCATAAAGGAAGAGAGCGGGTTTGGGGGATATATTACTCTTTAATCAATTCATTGATGAGTTAGAACTCATAAAAATGTCGATTAGTGATAGGAAGTTTACCTAGTCCAACATGCATGTACAGCCAATTTTGGTGAATTTGGACGGGTTCTTGTTTCAAGGGAGTGGGATGCGTTGTTCCACTTAGCCATAATAAAATTGGACCATGCAGACACAACTGAATTTGGCAAAATTCAATAATGTTCTTCTTTCGGGAGAGTGGGAAGCATTGTTCCATACAACTATGAAATTCACATCAGACCATGTCCCTCTAGTTCTAATTCTAGAGTATGGGACATCCACTCCCAATACCAAGAGACCGTTCCGATTGGAAAAGGCATGGTTATCTCATAATCACATCTGGGATGTGATCACGCAGTGCTGGTTGGAGTCAATAGGGACAACAATGCAGTGTTGAGATGGAGCTACAGAGTGCGTAGACTTGTAAAAAGGCTTAGGCGACGTGCGGGAGCAAAATTCAGGGAACTCAGATAGAAGAAAGAGGTGTTGGCTACCAAGATTGAAGAATTGGAGAAGATCGATTATATGAGAAAGCTTACCATGGTGGAATGTAAGGAACTACTACTAAAAAGGGATGAATCGGCTATGACAGGATGCAGGGAAGAGGCGTATTGAAAGCAGAGATCCAGGGTGCAGTGGATAAAAGAAGGTGATGCAAACATAGCTTTCATAAAGTAGTCAGTGCTAGAAAAAGAAAAGAATACTATATGTGGCCTCTTCAAAGAGGAAGAGTGGCTGGAGTAAGAATTGAGGGAACAAATTATAGAACACTTCAAGAATATTTTGGGGACAACAAAAGGGGCGGGGTGCTCGTTGGTAGGGGACTTCTAGGAAAATTCTCAAGTAAAAGGAGCAAAATAACTGGAACGCGAATTTTCAGAAGAGGAAATCTTTGACGCTTTGAAGGGATTGGGACAAGACAGGGCTTAGGACTAAATGAATTATGAATATTCGTTTACACTCATTTCTTGGATACTGTTAAAGGAGAATTGTTAGGCATCTTCTCATAAATTCATCGAGGGGAGGCTATAATTGAACAACTAGATTATCCGATAGTAACCTTGATTCTAAAGAAGGATGAAGTCCGCACTATGAGGAATCTTAGACCAATCAGTGTTCTTAATGGCTCGTTTAAGATAGTCACTAAGATCCTAACAAATCGTCTGCTCCAATTTTGGACAAAATAGTGTGGGAAGCTCAAAGTGGGTTTATCAAGGGGAGAGACATTTTGGATAGTGTAACAACGTTTTGCGAACCGGTAGTACACTGCCATTAGAACAAGGAGAAAGGCTTCCACTTTAAAAATGACTTTGAAAATGCATATGATACTATGGATTGGGAATGTCTGAACGAAGCTGTCACTAGGCTAAGATTTGGGGGCAGATGGAGGAGATGGTTATTTAATGGTAACTCGGGGGGGGGGGGGGGGGGGGGGGGGGGGCTCAAATTTTAATTAAAGGGGAGGTTGGGAGAGAGATCATTTGCATGAGAGGTCTTTTCCAGGGGGATCCATTATCACCTATTATCTTCACCCTTATAGCCGATGGCTTAATATAGATGGGCCGACAATGTAGGCAAGAGGGCATGCTGAAGGGGGTTGGAATTGGGATAAAGAGATGAGCCAATACTACAGATTGCAGATGACACCCTTTTTTTTAGGGTAGTAAAGACTTAGAAGAAATGACATATCTAAAAGGTGTTCCTCGGTGCTTCGCCTCATGGTCAGGGCTAAAGGTATAATACAATACAAATTGGAAGAATTCTAATTGAAATGTCTTGGAATACCTCTAAGATCAGGGAAACTTCTTAGCGAGGACTGGATCCCTATCGAAGGGAGGATCGAGAAGAAATTGGCAGGATGGGGAGGGAAACACTTGTCCTTGAGGGGACGCATAACCATGATCAACTCGGTGCTATTGAACCTATCCGTTTACCTTATGCCAGTACTTGAATTACCATCATGGTAGATTTCGAGGATATATAGGAAAAGAAGAAGATTTTTCTGTAAGGAAGCATACGAGGAGGGGAAGGGGATACCATTAGTAAATTGGGGAAAAGTGTGCAAGTGAAAACAAGAAGGTGGACTAGGCATTATAGACCTAAAAGAGATGAATATAACGTTATTGGCGAAATGGTGATGGAAGATCCATAATAAGAAAGCAACATTGTGGGTGAAGTTTTTTTTGCCAAGTATAGGAGGAGAAGAAGGAAGGCCATATTTGGGGAGGAGAAGAAGGAAAGCCATCTGGAAAGGAATAGCAAAAATGGGAGACATATTTCACTCGAATAATAAAATATGACTAGAAATCCCTTCTGTTAAATTTTTAGCAGATATAATGTGAAATTATAGAAATACCCCTGACCTCTCTTCTCTTTTCAGTTTTTCTTCATTTTTTTAGTTTTTTTCTTCAGTGTTTAAAGGTTTTTTTTTCTTCCATTTTATCTTGTATTGTTTTTTTTTGTGTGGAGATGAATGTGATGGTGATGGATTTCAGAGGTGGTGGGTGGTGGTGGTCAGTGGAGATGAGTTTCAGAGGTGATGGTGATGGATTTCGGTGGTGGTTGGAGATGGTGGTCAGTGGTGATGATGGTGGTGGTTGACAGAAACGGTGGTCGGTGGTGGTGATTGTGGATAGAGATGGTTGTAGCGCCCCAAATTTTCAATATAATATCTTAGAAATACGTGATACAATTCCAGAATCTACTTCAATATAATCATAAACATAGCAACCAAATACAGGGAAAATTGAAACTTTTATTACATCAATTGTTTACAAAGCACAGCGGAAAATAAAACACCTTGAATTACAATTTTCTTTCTTTACAATTTACGTAAGCACTATTGTCATTCTACCACATGCATCCAAATCCCAAGCTATAGGCACCTACCTGTAAAACATGAGGCAAGAGATAACCCTAACCCCCAAAACTACAGGGGTCAGCCATAACGGTGTGAGTGACATAAACAAGCAACATAAGTAAAGTATAGATTCATAAACAACAGGAAATAAACTGGAGTAAGTGAAAATAGGGAAGTCACGAAACGCAAAAATACAACAAGTGAAGCTAGACTAAGTGTCCAGTGTAGAAAACATGAAAACACATGCATGAAACCAAGTCAAGAAAATAAAATTTCATATGCTGACTCTCTAATGCGTACTTGTCGGAGTCTATGCATCCCACTCTACATAGGTCCGTTGCAAACCCTTAACGTCTCCACTTAATAGGGTTTAATCTCCCGCAATGCAACTAATCCTAACACGATGACTACTACGAGATAAGCATAAACTGAGTATTAGCCCATGCCCCGATAATTCCGAAGGTCAATCTCTATCCACATATAATTCCGAAGACTATTTCACCCACACCTGGAAATCTTCGAGAATACCCCACACCGCAAGCAATAGCACCTCATCACACGAATACCACATGTGCATCGCTCCGACCCCGATAATTCCGGAGATCAATCCCACACCACGGGTAATTCTGGAGACTATTTCACTCACACCTGGATAATTTCGGGATTATCTCACATCGCGAGCCATACTGAGATCCATAACCCATGTTCTCGTTCATCATATCACCACTAGTGTCTGTCCTTATCATTTAGGTTATTTAATTACTTTACGAATCTCCTAGAGTTGGTGTACCCTACCGGACTTAACTCAACAACTAATCAGCTGAAATGCCTCAACAGGCCCAAACATAAATATCTCAACTGTCGGTATACTAGGGTCACACACACCCTCTAGCGACTCACACTCAAATATCCAAACCAATCTTCAAGCATAAATTGCTCAGCTAAAGCAACATGAAAAATATTTGTTCAGTAGAAGATAAGGTATAGAATAATAAATTATAGATTAAAACATTTAGAGAGTAAAACATTTAAAGAACATTAAAATATGTATAGATATATTAGTATCAGTCGACTACAAAAGCCATCGGTCGACTGTCCAGAGAGAAAAATCCAATAACCTTGGGAAATAATTCTAAGTATTATAAGTCGACTATAAAAACCATCAATCGACTGTCCAGAGCGAAAAAACAAAAACTTCAATTACAATAATTCTAAGTAATATCAGTCGAATGTAAAAAGTCATCGGTCGATGTCCAGAACGAAAAATCCAAAACTTCAATTAAAATAATTCTAAGTAATATTAGTCGACTGTAAAAAGTCATCGCTCAATTGTCCAGAACGAAATTTTCAAGAAAACTAGAAAACACAGCAGCCGGGTCGCGACGGTCGACTGTGAAATCACACCGGTCGACTGTCGACCTGCAGACTGCAGATTTTGGTTGTGCACATTCCAACCGATAAGTAGTTTTACTTTATGAAAATGATTTCTACAAAAAGCGTATTTCTTATTTGATCAAATACAACTTATAGGATATATAATAATCTATAAAACTAAATCAAAACTACTTGAATTTATAAAAATAGTGATTTGTTGATTTCTTTCAACTAAAATATGAATTGTGCATATAATCAAAATAGAGTTTAAAAAAAACACAATTATCCATTGAAATAGCTTCGTATTCAGATCCAAACCATATCAATACCAAAATCTCAAAAATCCTCAATTTGGATATATTTCCTCAAACTCAACTCGATCCCAAATTTTGATTCTCAAGACATGATCTCTTGATTCATAATTCTTTCTCCAAATTTCTCAAACTAATTCACCATTATAACTCATAAACATAATCAATTTATAATGTTACCATATCGAGTTTCATTCAACCAATACTCAAAAGTGATAAAAATCTCGTCTTTATTAAATTTATGCATGGAATCTACCATATTCAATCAATCCAACATTAATCCAAAAGAAATAGCCTACCTATGATCTCCAATAGGTCACTCATCAATCTCGAATTACTCACATACAATTTTATTCATAAACTACTAGGGTTTCACAATATCCAATTTTTATCATCAATCCAACATACATATTCATACCCAAACCCTAACATGCTTTCTAGGAGATGAAACACCACATACAACATTCAAAGAACAAACAAAATAATTATATTACTCACATACAACATACACAAAACAAAATGAAACAAAACAAGTCACTCACCTCAATGAAGAAATCCAATCAAATTAATGAAGAATAAGAAAAAGCCATTCTTTTGCAAAATCCAAGATCACCGTTTTGAAACTCCAAGAAATTAATAGCAAAAATATACTTTATTTTTGCAGAGGAGAGGAACGGCGGTAGTGACTATAATATAGACCGAAATCTGGAGTTTTTAGGCTTTTACAAGTTTATGGAAACATTCCTTAACAAATTATTACTTTACATATATAAACATTTCTTTAATAAAGTAGTTAAATAAATTAAATAAATTAAATAAATTAAAATCAAATCAAATTCTTTTACTACTGAGTTGTCCGGCAATCCAGCACAGCCCAGAAAAATTAAAATTTCGGATTTATACTAAAAGTGGTAATTTTGCACAAAAGTCCTTTTTGTAATATTTGCAAATACGTCATAAAATATTCGTAAAAATCCAGAAAATTTCGAATAATTTCTAATAATAAATATTAGATTTTCCAATTAAAATATCTGACTTTCACTTTCCAGAAAAATATTTGCACAAGATCCAACATAAATTTCATATTTGCAAAAACACCATATTTGTTTAAATCTTTACCAAATAGACTCTAAATAAAATTTAAATATATTTTAATTTCAATGATGACCATGGAAAGCCCAAAAACCAGTAAAAACGAATTTTTATTATTTGTTTGAGATCCAAACGGCTTTTTACATAAAAGCCCCTCTCTTTCGAGGTATTTATAAAAATAGTTTCTTTATTCAGAAAAATCCCAAAATTTAGGATATACTCAATTATAAGTAGGAGAAATTAATAAAAATATAAAATTGAATATTTACTCCAAAAATATTTGCACATGTTTTGTACGTGCAAAATTACAATTTCAATAAAATAGTCAAAATAGTCAACTTTACAAATTTAATTGTAACGACCTGGATCCCCGTTATCGGACATCCGTGACATCGCCAAGATCATTGCCTTCAAATGCATCTCAACACAGTAAATAACGTGAAAATTTAAACATTTTTATTGCCATCAGAGTTGTTACAATAATAATTACAAATATCAAATTGTCCTTGAACAAGGAATACAAATTACATACTTTATTACAACTGACTACAAGAATACTTAAACATTTCTTGTGAAGCCATTGGCTGTCTTTCAGATCAGCAATCCCTTGGTAACTGCCGAAACTCCGTTGAGTGGTCTATCTACCCCCTCTAGGACCTGCCCCTCGGCTTGAGCCTTCTGCTACGTGACCCTGACAATTCTGCACCCGCTCGAAGGGTAGATGTGCATACTGCTACTACTTGGATGCCCTGCTGATCTTGTGCTCTCCTATACTCGTGACCTGATATCCATGTACCTAAAAGGTGGGGTACGTCAGTAATTCTACTGACGCAATGCTGATAAGGAAACAGCGATCCTCAAACTATCACATTCACAAATTCATCTTGAATGGAAAATTCAACGTGCATCCTGATTTCCTAGTGTTCGTGTATGTCATGACCTGAGTCTAATGCAACAATACAGAGTATAGAACAGATGCACTTAATCTAATGTCAGCAAGATTCTGGATGCACATGCATCCCATACTACATGTGACCCAGGTCAAGCCAACGTACTTAGTCTAATGCAAGCGAGACTTTGGAAATGTATGCATCCCATACTACATACTTTCCAAACCAAGCCGTTGTCTCCATGTTAGGGATTAGAACCCTCGCTATGCAATGCATTCTAATTTGGTCTACTTCCTGTTCCTGATAGTATGACATGGTTGAGGAGGTGAAAATAAAATAAAAGAAATAATGCGGGGCGCTACCCCGAAGTCACCAATAATTACTGCGTCGAACCATCCTCGAAAGCTGTGACGAACTTACAGATATACCGCGGTATATCCATTACGCAAGATCCTTTATGATCCATTCGTGTCCACCAACATAGAACATGACGACCTCGGAGGTCCTAAAATACCCCTGATCCGCCAGGATATCAGCATCCCGTTCTTACCATGGTACTTCAGGAATTAACAGTGCAAGATACGCACCGCAGTGCGTATCCCTAATGACAGGAAGAGACAACCAGTATCACCACTTAGTGCTAACTCTCAGAACAAGTTGGATTATAGGGAATCACCCCTAACACCAATTCGGTCTTTAAGCGAAACAATAAAAGACAAACTAATCAACGCAGTTCACTGAAAATATGTTTGATATGGCTAAAAATAGGATTAAATCGGGACCGTTCACATCGGACGCGAATCTCAAAGCTCAGGGGTAAAACGGTAATTTCACCTACCAGCGGGTCCGAAGCGGGTACTGGGTCTCCTTCTCACAGGTCCAATAACCCGCGAACGGATCCACTCCAACTGGGTACGGGTCCCAACCCAAGACAAACCCAGATCAGCAAGAGGAAAATCAGGGTTACTGATTTTACCAAATCAACAGGCCTGATTTTCAGTTATCCTCTCACCGGGAATTAAGGGATTACATTCCTAATCTGATTACGAGGATTTTATGCCTTATCAGATCTCAGGAATCACATTCCTAATTTGATCCCAACGGCGACTATAAATACCCCCCACCTACCACTGTTACAGGTTAATCAATACTTTTCAATAAAAAGCTCTTTCTTAATCACATCACTGGTTACTGACAAGAGTGTCGGAGGGTGCGTCGCCGGATCAAACCCGGTGTCTCGCACTTTCCTTGCAGGTATTCGGCGGGAGTCAGCGGCCCAACTCCGGCGAACAGGTTCGGATCTGCTATTCAGGTTTCTCGCGAACCCACAAATTCATCTGTTTACCCCCACACCGAAATCAGCGGTAACAGATTGGCGCCGTCTGTGGGAACACCATACGAATAGCCTCCGCCTCTTCCTCGTCGACTAGCTCTTCTCCAGCCATGCCTCCCAGAAAGGTCAGATCTAGGGGGTCCAACCGTGGACCCAACCCAGCTGATCAGCAAGAGGTAGTCCCCATCCGACCCGCTCCGCAGCAGGGACAACCCCCGCTTCAAGTGGAGGACCCTCTTCAACAAGATCAGCCTCCTCTTCAGAATCAGCAACCCCCCAGGGTTCCCACCGGTCCTCAGAATGCCGGTGCGGGGGGCTCTCGTATGAATCAACTGCTCAATCAGGACCGCGTCTCCATACACAACACCTCTACGGATTCCATGGCCTCTCACAATCCCCAAAATCAGAAGAAGGAAGCGGACCTACGCCACCGTCTGGACGAGAAGCGGGCCCGAGAGGGAGCCTCCCGCCAACAACGTCCGGGTGAGCGGTCCCCTCACCACCGAGATTATAGAAGGTCTCCTGTCCGAAGGGGAAGAAGAGAGTCACCCGGGCATTACAGGAGGAGGCGCCACTCTCCTACCGGTCGGCATCAGTCGAGGAACAATGAGGCGCCCATCACTCGCGCCGAGTTCCAACAACTCCAGGCAATGGTACAACAGGCTCTTAACCTCCGACCCAACAACAATGAGGCCCAAAGGGTTCCTTCACCCCAACGGGTTCCCAGTCCTCGCCGCAGGTCCGCCTCTCCTCTGCCGGCTCCTAACCACCGGCAGCATGATCTTAGCCCTCGCCGCTCTCAGGACGACCATCGTCGTAGCCCCGGCTCTCCCTCTTACGAAGACGAGTCTAGAGACTCATTCGACTATCGCGGGAGGGACGATGCCCTATACCGCCGTCTCCATGAGGTGGAGAGGCGAATCGGTCAGATGGACGAGGGGGAGGGGTCGAACAGCAGAACCATCCGTCCGAGCAGACCCCCGTTCTCCCGAACCATCATGGAGGCTCCCATCCCGAGGGGATTCGAACCCCCGAAGTTCGAAACTTACTCGGGGGAGTCGGACCCCGTGGACCACATCGAAAGCTTCAAGACCCTCATGCTCATCCACCAGGCTTCGGACGCCTTGCTTTGCAAGACCTTCCCCGCCACCCTGAAGGGGTCGGCTAGGGAATGGTACTCCCGCCTTGCTCCCTCTTCCCTCTTCTCCTTCGAGCAATTCGAGACCCTCTTCATCACCCACTTCATGAGTAGTAGACACACAGAGAAGACCAGCCTCTCATTACTCCAGCTCTGCCAGGAGAAGGGAGAGAAGTTGAGAGACTATGTGAAGAGGTTCACTGCGGAGGTCAGGTCCATAGTCTCCCTCGACCAATCCGTTGCAACAGCCGCCTTCCAATCCAATGTCTTCAACTCCAGCCTCCGCTCCTCTCTTGCTAAGAAGCCTCCACGGAACTTTGCCGACCTCCTTCTCAGGTGTGACAAGTACATTCGTGCCGAAGAGGCCGCCTACCTTCCAAGCTTCGGAGGGTCTACCTCAGGGACGAAACGAAAGCTGACCGAAGAAGAAGAGGCTAGGAAGCTTCAGAAGGAGGGCAGTGGCCAGCGCCGCCCGACTCCTCGGATTGAGAAGTTCACCCCCCTTGTTGCCAATATATCAGAAGTTCTTATGGAGGTGGACAAGGAAGGGCTCCTCCGCGCTCCCCCGAGAATGAATACACCTGGCAAGAAGAGGGACAAGCATAAGTGGTGCCGCTTTCACAGGGACCACGGCCACGACACGGAAGATTGTCGGGCTCTGAAGGAGGAGATCGAAGAACTCATACAGCGGGGGCACTTGACCAAGTTCGTCCAGAAAGAAGGGGCCGAGCTTCCCCCCTGAGGAGCCAACAAACGAACCGAAGGGCCCGCCGAGCTTTATGACTCAGAACCTCCCGGCTCTTCCCAAGAGGTCTTCACCTTATTGTAGAAGTAGGACCCTGATTTTCAATAAGGCCGATGCTTGTAATCCGGCCGATAGCATGTAATAAGGGCTCGCCATATTGAAGCAGCCACTTAGTTTATTTCAATAAAACTTTACATTTTTTTTATTGGAAATTGTTGCTCTTACTTCATCTCTACCTCTCCGAGTCGTGACTCACTGAAGGGTGAGTTCGGAGCCCAGCCTCTTCTACATGGCTGCTCCTGCAACTTACTAAGCTCTTCCCAACGAGTTCGGAGTCCAACACTTGGCTCGATTCTGCTTCAAATAACCTGCTCTTCAGCGGGTTAGAAGTGGTTCGCCATTCGGAATTGCTCCCACAACCGTTGACTACCTCTACCGATGGTTCGGAGTCCAACACTTGGCTCGATTCTGCTTCAAATAACCTGCTCTTCAGCGGGTTAGAAGTGGTTCGCCATTCGGAATTGCTCCCACAACCGTTGACTACCTCTACCGATGGTTCGGAGTCCAACACTTGGCTCGATTCTGCTTCAAATAACCTGCTCTTCAGCGGGTTAGAAGTGGTTCGCCATTCGGAATTGCTCCCACAACCGTTGAACACCTCTACCGATGGTTCGGAGTCCAACACTTGGCTCGATTCTGCTTCAAATAACCTGCTCTTCAGCGGGTTAGAAGTGGTTCGCCATTCGGAATTGCTCCCACAACCGTTGAACACCTCTACCGATGGTTCGGAGTCCAACACTTGGCTCGATTCTGCTTCAAATAACCTGCTCTTCAGCGGGTTAGAAGTGGTTCGCCATTCGGAATTGCTCCCACAACCGTTGATTCTCTCACATAAGCAGCGAGTTTGGAGCTACAGCTCTCCCCTAGAGTTCCTCCTTACACTTGTCTCACAAATAGCTTTCTTCCAGAGCCGAGCTCTTCCCTCCGCTCGCCCCCGAAGCGGACCTCTTCTCAGCAAGTTTGGAGCACAACTCTCTCCTAGAGTCCCTCCTCACACTCGTCTCACAAATAGCTCTCTTCCAGAGCCAAGCTCTTTGCTCCGCTCGCCCCCGAAGCGGACCTCTTCTCACCGAGTTTGGAGCTCAACCCTCTCATAGGGTCCCTCCTCACACTCGTCTCACAAATAGCTCTCTCCCATCCGAGCTCTTCCCATCCGAGCCCCAACATCAAAGAGTCCGGTCGGCTGCCGAGCAAGTGCCTTCCCGATCTGGTAAACGGAGAAAACACACTTTTTCCTCAACATTCGTGTAAGATCTCGATCAGACGGCCCAGATCTTGCCAGCGACGCTAAACGACAAGATAGCGTTTTCTTGGGAACTGAGCCGTCTCGAGATTCGTGCCATCATCCAACGGCCCAGATCTTGCCAGCGTCGCTAAACGACAAGATGGCGTTTTCTTGGAAACTGTGTCCGCCTCGAGATCCGTGCGGAGATCCAGCGGCTCAGATCGCTCCACGTCGCTCAGTAGTCCTAGCCGAGCGACTAGCGATCCGACCCACTCGCGCCTCTTCTTCGCCCCAAGGGTCTTCCTAGCACACCTTACAAGGGTCTTCCTAGCCCAAGGGTCTTCCTAACCCAAGGGTCTTCCAAGCACAAGGGTCTTCCTGGCACATCTTCTCCGCCCCTAGGAGCGGGGCTCCTCTTCCAAAATCCCCAAGACCAAAGTACTTATCAACTTCATGAAGACAAGCATCTTGCGGGGCTATTTTGACCATGAAGGAGGGTGAATCTTCATCCCACTCCTAAAGAGAAGTTGTAGATCTTCGAACTAGCTTCGAAACGAGGGGTCGCACGCCCCGATCGGACCACCGTAGCCCCGGGAAAGTGGACCTCAATGCAGCTGCGCCGAATAGCTCGGAAATCCGAGCTCTTCCCATCCGAGCTCTTTCCATCCGAGCCACTCGCACGAGCCGAGCCGAGCCACTCCCATCCGAGCTCTTCCCATCCGAGCTCTTCCCATCCGAGCCACTCGCACGAGCCGAGCCGAGCCGAGCCACTCCCATCCGAGCTCTTCCCATCCGAGCCCCAACATCAAAGAGTCCGGTCGGCTGCCGAGCAAGTGCCTTCCCGATCTGGTAAACGGAGAAAACACACTTTCTCCTCAACATTCGTGTAAGATCTCGATCAGACGGCCCAGATCTTGCCAGCGACGCTAAACGACAAGATAACGTTTTCTTGGGAACTGAGCCGTCTTGAGATTCGTGCCATCATCCAACGGCCCAGATCTTGCCAGCGTCGCTAAACAATAAGATAGTGTTTTCTTGGAAATTGGGCCCGTCTCGAGATTCGTGCCACCATTCAACCGTCCAGATCGAGACACGCTGCTCGGATCTCCAATCCGAGCTATTGCCCTACCGAGCTGCAAAATGGCCAAAAATTTGCCTCAAAATCCGTGCTCGTATTCGCCAAAAAAAAAAAAAAAAAAAAAAAGGGAGAGACAAGGGGCCGGGTTCGGACCCATTAAGGGGACCCGAACCCAAACCACGTCACCCTCCTTCTTTCTCCTCCTACGTTTGGCGCCAAAGCCCCAGAAATGAAGAACCCAACTTCCTCTTCGAACGAACCCGTTCTTCTCCATCTTCCCGCCAAAACAGCTTCGAGCTCGCCACCTCCAACGTCAAACTCAGTGGCCGAGCTTCCCCATCGTCAACCACCTCCAACGTCGAACTCAGTGGCCGAGCTCCACCTCCGACGTCTCCGCAGCGCCGACTCCATGGCCAAGCTTCGAGCTCCTCTCACCTTCCGTTCGTCGGCGAACTCCCCTCTACCCGTCGAAGCCCACAAGCGAGCACCACTCCGCTCGTCGAACTCCTTCATCGAAGCTCACCGAGCTCCAACAGTCGAGCTCCACCACCACATCGACCAAAGCTCCGAGCTCCCATCATCCTCTCCTCCTCCAAACTCCACAAACGAGCTCCGAGCGCCACCGTCGCGAGCTCCATTCGTGTCGAGCTCCGTTGTCGAGCTCCACCTCCGGCGACCACCGTCGAAGCTCCTTCTCCATTACCGAGCTCCCACATGGCCGGACGACGAGCTGTCTTCCTCAACGAAGCTCCGAGCTCCCCTCGTCGAGCTCGACCACACCTCCGCCACTGAACTCCTCTCCGAGCTCCGTCTCCATCACCTTCGACGAGCTCCCCTCGCCGAGCCTCACATTCGACGAGCTCTCCTCACCGAGCTCTGAGCTCCTTGCCAAGCTCCTCCTCGTCGAGCTCGAGCTCCATCTCCCATGGCCGACCGCCCGAAGCTCCCCGCGACTGCCGAATCCTCCTTCGTAGAACTCCTAACCCATCGACGAGATCACTCTCCGCGCCATGCTCCTGCTCTGTCGAACCCATCGCTCGAGCTCCTCTTCTCCCCTACGACGAGCTCCATCCTCGAGCTCTGCACCAGTCGAAGACGGGGTGAGGCGATGGAGAAGTCGTCGTTTGGGGCTTCGCTGAGAGAAGACGAAGGAGAATGGAGAAGAGAAGTAGGGACGAAGAAAAGAAGGAAGCGCGGAGAGAAAGAAGAAGAAGAAGAAAGAAAAAAAAATAATAAAAAATAAAAGAAAAAAAAACGCCACGTGGCTTCACCACATTGGTCGGCTCCAAAACAGGCGTTGGTCGAAGTCACTCTCGGTCGGCTGCCGAGCAACCCCCTTTCCGTCCCTGTAAACGGAGAAAAAAGCTAGCCGAGCAACTCCAACAGTTGGATCTTCCAGAAAATCGCGCAAAAGTTGATGAACGGCTCAGATCGCGCCACGTGCGCTAAACGACAAGATAGCGATTTTTCGAAAAGCGCGCCGCCTCGCGATTCGCGCAGGAATCCGACGGCGCAGATCGCGCCACGTGTCCAGGTATATTTAATTAATTAATTTATTTATTTAATTGTATTTTTTATTTAAAAAATCCGAAAAAATATTTAAAAAATCGAAAAAAATTAAATAAAAATTCTAAAAATAATTATAAATTCAGAAAAATTATTTTAAATTCTGAAAAATATAATTATTTAATTAGAATAATTATTTAATATTTTCGATAATTAATTATTTAATTCGGAAAATGAATAAAAAATTCAAAAAAATGAGAAAAAATTCAGAAAAATCTGGAAAAATCACCAAAAATCCAGAAAATTCTGAGAGTATTTTTGGGCATTTTACAAGCCCATAATAACACCGTTACACCCCGAGCAAGATTCCAAACTCCTTTAAGAACACCGATAAAATCCCGTACCCCATTAGAACAGTAAAACTACTCCTCAAAGGCTGATCAAACTCAGTCTTCGGGAGTGGGGGGCTCGTGATATGGCTAAAAATAGGATTAAATCGGGACCGTTCACATCGGATGCGAATCTCAAAGCTCAGGGGTAAAACGGTAATTTCACCTACCAGCGGGTCCGAAGCGGGTACTGGGTCTCCTTCTCACAGGTCCAATAACCCGCGAACGGATCCACTCCAACTGGGTACGGGTCCCGACCCAAGACAAACCCAGATCAGCAAGAGGAAAATCAGGGTTACTGATTTTACCAAATCAACAGGCCTGATTTTCAGTTATCCTCTCACCGGAAATTAAGGGATTACATTCCTAATCTGATTACGAGGATTTTATGCCTTATCAGATCACAGGAATCACATTCCTAATTTGATCCCAACGGCGACTATAAATACCCCCCACCTACCACTGTTACAGGTTAATCAATACTTTTCAATAAAAAGCTCTTTCTTAATCACATCACTGGTTACTGACAAGAGCGTCGGAGGGTGCGTCGCCGGGATCAAACCCGGTGTCTCGCACTTTCCTTGCAGGTATTCGGCGGGAGTCAGCGGCCCAACTCCGGCGAACAGGTTCGGATCTGCTATTCAGGTTTCTCGCGAACCCACAAATTCATCTGTTTACCCCCACACCGAAATCAGCGGTAACAATGTTGTTACTCAATCATACTCGGTGTCGATCAACAAAGTCGAGCCTGACTGGTCTGTCAAGGTAACAACCATCCTGGAATCACATCCACTGATTCCCAATACCTTCATAGGTCAGCGACCCAAATAATCCCAGCCCGTGACCCTCAGTGAGTGGTCCAACGGCGCCCTGATGGTGTAATACAATTTAGTGAAGGTAAGCACGCACATAATTATCCTTTCTGGACTTTTGACAGACTCAGGCATCGAGACACCCAATACACTCTAACAGAGCTATATCCCAACTCACTCATGTCCACCATGAGTACATGCACAGGAACTTGCCTAAGTTCCGAATAAAATGCTAAAAACCCACCTTTAAATCTGATAGCTCACGATCACCATATTGCGGTAGGTAGAGGGTTCCTCATCAATTGTCCGATGGAACAATCAAGAAATACCAGTAGCTGTGATCCCAGCTACACTCATCGGAAACCAATACGCTCAGAATTTCCTAGAAGGGAAAGGAGATCCGTTGCCATCCTCTAGTCGATGATTCCCTCAATTTCCTTTTAAAGGACTCAAGTCCCCGAGTTAACTCAAACCTTGAAGTCAGTCTAGACAATAAGTTGCTAAACTCATCATGTCCATAATTTCCAGCACACAAGTCAAAATTGCTTGGTACCTCCCATTCTGGAAAGGTAAGACCCTAGTCTATAACTTTTCAGTTGACTATTTCCTCAAAAATCATCTCGACATCCAATATCCCTCATATACTCTTAGTACGTTCCTTTTCACACTTGCTGCATTTGTTCAATATCATAAGAGTTCGCTTAGTTATCGAAATCACTCAATTCCGTGTCCCATGGGAAGGTGGGATTGTCTACCTTAACTTCCTATTTGGATACGTCCTCAGATTCAATTCTTAATGTTCTCACAGACACCAATTTCCATGGGGTGCATCACAAGGGAAGGGTTGATTTTTCTAGCAACATTTCATTGACAAAGCCGAATCTGTCCACCTTGGAAAGTTATAGCCTACAACCTGGAATTACAATTCCTAATTGGGTTAGAGAGTTATGATTCCCTACTGCAATTCTCCAGTTGGCCAGTCGCCCAAATTCTTAACAGATAAGTCTAGGAATATCTATCTCCACGAACTAGACAACTCGTACTAGGACGAACGTACCCTACTTTAAAATTCACTAGTAAATTATCCCTAAGTCCAACGATCATGAAATTTGAGATTCTCTATCTACACATATACTATTTCATCGTGTCCAAAATTCACATTCAGATTCATTTCACACAGCGATCTACGACTCCTCAAACATAGCTATATTTCAGCTGTTTATTTCCATCAGGGTGTTTACTGCCCCCTCACTAATTACCCTTGAAACCTCATCAAATGACTTCTAAAAATTCTAAAATTTGAGATTCTTCAAATAGACTCATACCCCAAGCCACTCCCAAAATTTTGTAGCAAAATAATGAACGTACACGAAGTTATGGCTTTTTGAACTTCAGCACAAAGCGCAGTCAGCTTCAGCTGACACCTACGGACCAGTCGCATTCTACATTTTTTTCGGGGCATCAAACGACCTCAGAAAATTACGAAATTTAATAATATGGTTTTAGACACATACAACAGCGTCCACAAAAATTCCCAGCTCAAAATGCCCTGTCATTTCCGAGATATAAAATCGGAAAGACACCCAAAAATCATCACAGCCAGCAGCCATTCTGGCTGCTTACTGTCCAGACTTGGACCCACTGTTTGGGCAACTAAAATGCATCCAAAAATTATGAAAAAAATCATGGATACTCTAAATACATAGAAGAACAACTTCCTAAAATTTTAGCTAAAGATACCAAACCGTTTGGGCGTAAGAAATTCCCCAACATACCCTCACAATCATGCTATTTAATCAAAACTCAAAAAGAAGTAATTCTCTACCATACAATTTATCTTTTCCTAGCACTGCTCATACTCATTCATGGTAACCAAATCATATCTACCACTACTACACATCCATTCATACCAAAACAAAATAAATACAAAGAAGTTTAAGGGATCACCCACTTGAAGTTTTGCAAAAGAATCTCCTTGTAGCTTTACTCCTAGCTTGCTTGCTTGCTTGCCTTGCACCTTGCACTTGTATAACTTGGCCTCCTCAATTTTTCCTACTTCTCCACCTTACTACAACTCCTGCTAAAAGGTTCCACCTTCCTTCTTCTCCTTCTCTTTCTCCTCCTTTTTTTTTTGAAACAAGAATAATGGTGAACAAGTCAAAGAATGAGAGTGGAAGGGGGGGTTTTATAAAAATGGGAGCTAGGGGTGGGTTTGGGCCGGATGGGATGTAGGGTGGGGATGGGGGGGAGGTGGTGTGAGTGGAAGATGGGTGGATGGGATGAAGCCATCACTTTCAAGGGAGAAACTTCTTGGAAGCTTCCTTAGAAGGTTCATGGAAGTTTCCTTCTTACAAGTCAACATGCACATGGTGTTTTATTTCCACCATTGAATCTTTATCAAGATCAAGCCATGATCATCATGATGCTAGGTTCCTAACCCTAGGTTAGGTCAAGGAACCCTAGGTCACCATATTCCCATTCTAACCCTAGTGCACAAACTCATACCACATTCACTTCAAGCGCTAGCTTAATTGAAACTAACCAGTACATATATATTAAAATCCTATAAAATACATGTTTTATGGAAATTATAATTTCCTCCCACAAATTGTCTGGTCAAAACAATCGGGACAAAACTATAGTTTAATCGAGACGATATTCCGAGTTTACTTCATCGGATTCAGAACAGCCCGTATGTCTGAAATCTCTCAATTTAACTGATAATTTCTAGGAGAAAATGTAATCGTGTGCAATAGTTAGTCAATGCACGGGTTACAGTGCAAAATAGCCATATGCTATTTTGCGAGGTATTACATTAATATTATTTAATAATGCAAAATAAATTATTTTATTTTGTGGGGTATTACAATGGTGGTCAGTGGTGGTGATGAATTTGTATTTTAAACCCGTTAAGAGGTGAGGGCAATTTCGACATTGCATACTATTTTTAACGAGTTTAAACCTGTTACGAGGTATGTTCGGAGAATATTCCATTAACTTAATGGCATGTACTTTTTCGTCCATATTTCAAAACTTTGGGTGCTATGTGGATATTTTAAAAACATTGGTTACTATTTAAAAATTATGATAAACTTTGAGTTTTATTTGGTCATTTTCATGTGGTGGAGCCACTTTTATTTAAAAAATAAGAATGGTCGAAAAGTGAAAGGGCTTATCCTCAACAAAAGGTTAACCCAGGGACACAAGGAAACTTTTCCGAAGACAAAACATAAGAGGCATTGTTGTGCGAGTTTTTTGCCTACATAGGCCACTTTTTAAAAATATTTGTGTTTTTGGATCAGTTTCCTAACCATTAGTGCTTTTGGGCTACTTTGTGTCATGTCAATAGCGACCGCTATTTTCAATAGTGACCTCTTCATTTTCAAGGTCGCTAATGGGAATAACGACTTATGTTTGTTTTTTTTTTTTTTGAATTTTTGTTTGCCGTCGTTATTTCCACTAACGACCTTAGTATGTATGAGGTCGCTAATGAGATTAACGACCTTTAATGAGCTGTATTCTAACACTTAGCAAAATTTAGAGAGTTTTTGCTCTCTGAAAAATGACAATCAATTTATTTTTAAAACTAAGGTCGCTATTCAGAATAGAGGCCTTTATTGTACTGAGATCGCTATTCCGAATAGAGGCCTTAGTTGTATGACTATTTTGCAAATTTTACAAAGAACAAAGAGATTGTGTATCCTACTGAGGTTGCTAGTAGGAATAACAACCTCAGTTTTAAATTTTTGAATACTAAGGTCGCTATTCCCAATAGCGACCTCGCTATTCCCAATATCGATCTCAGTTTTAAAGTTTTGAGGAATACTCTTTAGGAATCGCTAAATATCTCAATACATTCATTCGAGGTCGCTAATCCCATCACCGACCTCATATATACTAAGGTCGTTTGTGGGAATAGCGACAACAAACAAAAAATTAAAAATATATTTAAAACATATGCCACTATTCCCATTAGCAATATTCAAAATGAATAGGTCGCTAATGCGAATAGCGGTCGCTGCTGACGTGACACAAGTTAGCCCACGAACGCTTTAATAGTTTCGAAACTGGCCCATGATCACAAATATTTTCAAAAAGTGGCCAACGACGGCAAAAAATTCTTGTTGTGCCAGGGGCCTTAAAACGATTTCCCAACTCTTAAATCAGAGATACCGAACTCATAAAAAGCGCAGCCGAAAGCCGGAGAGGAGAGAAGGAAGATGGGGAAGAAGTCGAAGAAGCCAGGACGAGGCAAAGAGAAGACGGAGAGGAAGACGGCGAAAGCCGAGGAGAAGAGAGCTCGAAGAGACAGCAAGAAAGTCTCCGAAGAAGACGACATCGACGCCATCCTCGTAAGCATTATTTCTTATAAACCCTAAACCCTAATCACTTCTTCAATTTTGATTTTTGATTTTTTTTTTTGCATTGGATGTTAATTTGGGATATTATATTGTATTTTGCAGAGGAACATACAGAAGGAGGAAGCGAAGAAGAAGGAGGTCCACGTCGAAGACAATGTCCCTCGCCCTTCTCCTCGTTCCAATTGCTCCGTATGTTTTTCAATCTAAGCCCTTTTAACTAAACTTTACTTCGACACGTGCGATACATGCCCTGTTTTAAATTTCCTCCGATACAGCCGAAATTTCTGTCGAAATTTCGTTTCGGCTAGCTTGCCGATAAGAAATCACATATTGTATACTTTATATCGTTTTGGACCGAAATGTGTAGATTTCGGCCGAAATTGTCGAAATATCTGCCGAAATATTGTCGAAATTAGTGAAATACTAGCCGAAATAGACACAAATGTTATTGTGAATATATATAAAAATTTATTTTACTTTTTGTATATATGTCTTTCGAAATAGGACCTTAAGCTAAGATAATATGAGGATTTCGTCTCGCTATTGTTTTAATATATGCAAAGTCATGTAAGCTGTAAGTTTATTAACTAATACATTTTTTCTTATCAATACAAATTCAATTTAGTTATATACTTATATTACATTATCTTTTATATTGTTCTTAAATTTTGGGAACATTTAATGTAATTGACTCATGTCATTAGTTACCGTATACAGTATTTTATTTGATAAATGACATGTAGGTCATATAATATCTTATTTAGTAACCAAAAAATTATTTATTGAGTATAGAAAATGAACATCCGATATGATCACATTTCCCCGAGATCTCCTTCGATATCTCCGATCCGAGACGAAACACCTCTTGCTGAGACAAGTCCGAAATCTGAGATTTAAAACCATGGATACATGTACAATCGGAGCGAGATGGTCGTGTAATGTAGGAATTTAAATGTGTTAATTAGACATAAAATTGATGAGTTCACTCATTGAAAGTCTAGGATTTACTCATTAATTAAAATAGTTTTTGTTGTGGTGAATATTTGTGATTTATAGCCGAATAATCCTTTCGCTACCCAAGTTGTTGTACTCAGAATGTACTCCAAGACACAAGAATGTAGAGTCCATGTGAGTTATCACCATCATGAATTGCTTGTGGGCTGCACTCTTTACTCTTTTTGAGTACATTTGAGTATGTAAACCTTAAGTACAATTATCATCACTCTTCATAGGCCAGCTTCTCACACATGATTGAGGTTTGTTTCACATTCTCAGAGTTTTGAGTTGTAATAGTAAAGTTTACAATGGTGTGCTTGGAGCAGAGTTGAGAAGGATAACTGGAGTTTTGTAGAGTTGCCTTTCGAGACGCAGTTTCTTAACTTTGCATTGTTTGGTGACCCATTTGGAGCTGAGATAGCTACAGTTATTTCAACTTTTCTGAGCCCAAAAGTTGAGATAACTGTGGTTATCTGAGACTCCACTCCGACCTAATTTTTCTGAACTCTGACAACCTATGGTCTCTTTCTCCTTAAATAATGGAGCTAGCTAACTTTCATTAGCTTGCTAAACACACAAAAAATGGAGTGAAAATTTTTGCTTGTAGGTAGACGTGTGATAACTAAAGTTAGCAGACCTCTACTCCTCTTAGGCCCTCTTTGGTACATGAGTTTTGAAGTGGAAAATGGAGGAAAGTGGGGAAAGTGGGAGACACTCAAATGTAAAATAAGGCCACTTATCCTTCCTTCTTCCGCTGTCCACCTCAAGACCCATGTGCCAAACAGGGCCTTGGGCTATGTTTGGAACAGTAGTGCCCCGAGTTCCACACACTGGAAGCTCGTGATACTTACCCAGAATCTTTACTTCAATGAGTACACAATACATAAATCACAGGAAATTAGAAACTTACATTATACAAAGAAACTATATCCTCCACTTGGATACTTTCCGCAGCTCGAGTCCCCTGCTCCACAATCAGTAATCCAGCAACTAAACAAATGTGGGCACGTGAGTTGAATATAACTGACGCAATGCAGATGAAACCTGCAATCTCCAAAATTCTCAACAATACAGCTCATATGCACACCATGCTTTTAATCTAATGCAAACTTGATTTGAAAACGTATGCGTCCCATATTACATACTCTCCAAATCGAGTTCGTATTCTCTAGATGATAGGGTTCAATCCCTCACTATGCATCCTACTCTTGTACTCTTTTCTGTTTCTGACATTCATCTAGTGACTGGTAGAGTCTGCAGTACATGCGGTCTATTCCCGTTCCTGCAGTCAGATCGTGGTCCTTCTCCACTCCGAACGGCAGTGATCACTCTGTTCGTTCAGATCATCGTCCTTCTCCACTCCGATAGGATCATGGTCCCTCTCCATTCTCGGTTAGGCCTGTGATCATCAGTTTTGTCGGAATCATGGTCCTTCTCCACTCCTGTCCCTACCAAAGTTATCGTGAACATAAAGCGAATCGTAGGGCTACCCCTACTCCATCCAGAGACTTAGAGTTACACTCTTGCTCTTTGTTCGTATTGATAACCCAGAACATAGATAGAAAATTAAGAGTTCTCCTAAGTTCCGTCAGGACTTGTGACTTATGTCTGCATCCTGTTCTTATCACTAAATCTCAGAAATTAACAGTCGAGACGATGCCGCACGTGTCCCGGACGAGACGCTGCTGCACGTGTCCCCGACGAGACGACGCTGCACGTGTCCCCTTGACAGGGGAGTACACGTCCAACTAGTGTCTGTTCTTACCAATCATGAGTCACACTACTTAGGATTAACACCTTTACTAATTTATACAACTTAGGTCAAATTCTCATCCGCTTAATTCCTTCATTAATCACCACTTACTTTCTAGGTGAAATTATTAGTTACCTAAAGTCTCATTGTTCATAATTATACTAGATTATCATTATATTCTTATTCTCAATTATTGGTCCAACTTGGCCCTTATCCGGCCCATAGAAAGCAATTATACTTACTTCTCTATGCCAACTTCACAAGTTCTTTCATTACTACAAATCACATTCTCTCACTAATTAAAATAATGTTTAGTTAGTACAACTAACTCCCATATTTTCAAGTTACTACATTTATTATGAAGCTATTTTTAATTCAACCATGCTTCCACGTACTAATCTTAAACTTGCATTTTCCTTATTAGGACTTGGTGCTTACTAACTCCTTCAATTTGCTTACTAGCATATCAATTCTAGTATGAATAATTCTATTAACGTGATTTCTTCTTACTAACAAGTTGGTACTCAAGGTCAAGTCTACACTTAGCTCCTAACATAAACTATGCTTACTAACATTATAACTAAGCTTACTAATTTATTAGTTGCTTACTAATACAATGTTAGTAGCTTACCAACACAAAATTAGTAGTTTGCTAACAATGTAAAACTTACAAACAAGATGCTAACTTGCTAATAAAAAGATTTTAAACATTCAAGACATGGTTTTTATTCATAATTATGCATAAAAGATTCATCTTTTACACTTTTACTACCATTTTTAACACAAAGATTGAATCTATTTATTCACTAGTATGTTTATGCATATAAAATTCACATAATCACTTCATCTCATTATACATAAATAAATAATTAGTTAATTTTCCTAAAGAGTAAAACATGGATTGTGAGTAAGCATGCATCATCTACTATTCTTTTATTTAGACCATCATCTTGCATTATCTTGCTAAGCTTACTTCATAAGAACTAAAACATTCAATACTTTCAATTAACATCTTATCAATCATAGCTTCTAACAAGCATAACTTCAATCAAGCATAACTTCAATACTTCACACAAGCATATCTTTCTATGTCAAAAGTCATAAAATAAACAAGAGGTAAAGGAAAATACCCACTTTGATTTGTTTGTAAGCTTCAATCTATTGGTTGCTTCAAGTTGCTATCTTCTCCTCCTTGCACCTTTAGCTTACTTGACTTCTTTGTCACGGACAAGTTCTAGAGGCATCCGGATTGTTCAAGAGGAGTCCGGAACACTACGGAATGCCCCGGAAGGATCAAGAACGTCCTAGAGTTCTCTAGGACATTGTGGGACATTCTAGTGCTAGCTAGAACCTTGTTGGAAGAATGTACATAGTTATAGAGTATTCTAGTAAACTCTTGTACATAGTAGAACTTTGTACTCTAGAACCTTCCCTTGGGGAGGAGAAGGATCATCCTAGCACTATAAATAGGGAGGAGCCTCATTTGCTCCAACCATCCAAGACAATCCAAGGAAATCCAAGGAAAAGCATTCCAAGCCACTCTTGTAAAGTTCTCTATAAGAATAACTTCTCTTCCATCTTACTTTGCTCACTTCTCTTCAATCCTCTGCCTTCTTAACCCTCAATTTGCCTGACTTAGCCCTCGATCTAAGGAGTAAGCTAGGTGGCACACGGCCTGACTTGAGAAAAAGAAGTCGTCCCGTGACACGTGGTATTAGAGCCAAGGTTTCGTTTGGCAGAAATTATGGCTGGACGCGAGGGAAACGTGAGTGATGTCACCACCAATGTGGAGGTAGTTGGTGATAGGGGAAGAGCGGAGACAAATACCAAGAAGAACAAGAGCAAGAATGCGAGGGAGCAGTCGATGGACGTTTTGGCCAGCTTCGAGTCGAGATTGGCTAAGGTGGAGATTTCCATGGGGGAGTCCATTGAAAGGATGGATACCATGGACGACACCATGGACGGTGTCAGAGAGGATGTTGGTGGCCTAAGGGAGGAGATCCATGGTGTCCTCAACACCCTAAAGGCCGAGTTCAAGGCAGAGATAGCGCAGCTTCAAGAGGCGTTCAACACCCAAGGAGAGGAGGTGAAGTTGTGCAAGGCAGCAATAGCAGGTGGGACTATTGCAAGGGAGATGCCACGCACTAAGGCGCCGGAACCCTTGAAGTATGGCGGTAAGCGTGATCCCAAAGAACTCAACGAATTCTGTTGGTCCCTAGAATGCTACTTCAATGCTATAGGAATTAAGGACGATCAATCCAAAGTGGATACCGCCGTCCTTTACTTGAAAGAAAATGCAGCATTATGGTGGAGAAGGAAGCATGGTGACATAGCCAAGGGGCTATCCACGGTGGATACTTGGGACGAGTTCAAACAACAACTCAAGAGGCAATTTTGTCCCCAAAATGCCAAAGATGCAGCTATGAAAAAGCTACGTGGGTTGAGGCATGCTGGGAGTATCAAGGAGTATGTTGCCGAATTCACATCCTTGATGCTAGAGTTACCGGATCTGAATGAGGAAGATAAGCTTTTCTACTTCTTGGACGGACTACAATCTTGCGCCAACTTAGAACTCAAGAGGAGGAACGTCAAAGACGTAGACGAAGCTATAGCCGTGGCGGAGGATCTTGTGGAGTTCAAGAAAGACTTCGGCGGCAACAAGAAGAAGTGTATAGAAGACAAGCTCCACAAGTTTGTGAAGCAAGATAAGAAGTATGACAAGCCGTTCAAAAGGGACAAGCCCAATGAGGGAGGAAGCAAGAAGAAGGAGCCGGAATGTTACTTGTGTAGCGGACCGCACTATATTCGAGATTGCCCGAAACGGAAGGCCCTTAATGCTATGGCTTGTCAAGCGGAAAAGGAAATGCACGTTGGTTCCATGCATCTCCTTAACTCTCTTAAGGCCAAGGATGAGAAGGTGAAGGTGTCCAAGGAAAACAAGACCAAGGTCGGTGGTCTCATGTTCGTGAAGGCCAAGGTGAATGGAGGATCCACCAAGGCATTAGTGGACACAGGTGCATCTCATAACTTCATTGCTGAAGAAGAGGCTACTAGGTTGGGAATCAAGTACGCCAAGGAGTTGGGTTGGGTGAAGGCCGTCAACTCATCATCTCAACCCATTCTTGGAGTAGCTCGTAGAGTACCTATCCAACTTGGAGGATGGGAAGACACTATTGATTTGACGGTTGTCCCTATGGATGACCACCGCATGGTTTTGGGCATGGAGTTTATGGACAAGGTACGTCCCTTATCGTTTGAGAAAGACTCAACCATGCGCATTGCAAATGGATCTACTATCCACATAGTACCTTTGGAGAGAGGGAAGATGGAGTCAAGAAGCTTATCTGCCATGCAACTCAAAAGAGGTCTCAAGAAAGGGGAGACCACTTATCTAGCTGTCTTGAAGGAGTCAGATGTTCCAACAGAAATGGGTGTGTCGACCGGAGTGAAGGAAGTGTTGACAGAGTTCAAGGATGTGATGCCACCGGAGTTGCCGAAGAAGTTACCTCTGAGACGGGAAGTGGATCATGTGATAGAGCTTGAACAGGGTGCAAGACCCCCAACCATGGGACCTTACCGGATGGCTCCGCCCTAGTTGGAAGAATTGAGAAAGCAGTTAAAGGAGTTGCTCGACGTGGCCTAGTTTTCGTACAACCTGCAGAAGAGCGAGGCTACAGGAAGGAGTCCCTTTGAACTACCGATGACACCTCAAGAGCTAGCAAAGGGGTACACTGGTTCAAGCCCGCCAGCTTACAAGTTTGCAAAAGGGTGGAATGAGGAGATAGACATTGCCCGAAGCTACTTGACCAAGGCGGCCAAACGGATGAAGAAATGGGCCGATGTGAAAAGGCAGCCAAGGGAATTCATTATCAGTGACGAGGTGATGGTGAAGTTACCCCAAAAGATGTTCAAGTCCACGCGCCAAGTCCACAAAGGTTTGACACGAAGATATGAGGGACCGTACCAAGTAGTGGAGAAAGTTGGCACGAGATCCTACAAGGTAGCTTTGCCGTCGCACCTGAAGATCCACCCAGTTTTCCATGTTAGCCTTCTCAAACCTTATAGTAGGAACGAGGAGGACCCAAGGATGAACGAATCTCATCGAGCGCCACCAGCAAACGTGGTTTCATATGATAAGGAAGTCGATGAGATCCTAGCCGATCGAGTTGTTCGCAAGAGGGGCACGCCTAACTGGACTGAGTACTATGTGCGCTGGAAGGATCAACCCGAGAGCGAGTCTAGTTGGGAGCGAGAACAAGATCTATGGCAGTTCCGCGACAAGATTGAAGAATTCAAGTCTAAGGCTTGACGAGGACGTCAAGAGCTTAGGTGGGGGAGGGTGTCACGGACAAGTTCTAGAGGCATCCAGATTGTTCAAGAGGAGTCCGGAACACTACGGAATGCCCCGGAAGGATCAAGAACGTCCTAGAGTTCTCTAGGACATTGTGGGACATTCTAGTGCTAGCTAGAACCTTGTTGGAAGAATGTACATAGTTATAGAGTATTCTAGTAAACTCTTGTACATAGTAGAACTTTGTACTCTAGAACCTTCCCTTGAGGAGGAGAAGGATCATCCTAGCACTATAAATAGGGAGGAGCCTCATTTGCTCCAACCATCCAAGACAATCCAAGGAAATCCAAGGAAAAGCATTCCAAGCCACTCTTGTAAAGTTCTCTATAAGAATAACTTCTCTTCCATCTTACTTTGCTCACTTCTCTTCAATCCTCTGCCTTCTTAACCCTCAATTTGCCTGACTTAGCCCTCGATCTAAGGAGTAAGCTAGGTGGCACACGGCCTGACTTGAGAAAAAGAAGTCGTCCCGTGACATCTTGCTCTAGTAGTAGTAGTATAATAGTAGTAGTAGTAAAGTAGTATAGTAGTAGTAGGAGGCAGTAGTAGTAGTAGAAGTAGTAGTAGTAGAAGTAGGCAGCAGTAGTAGTAGTAGTAGTAGTAGGCAGTGGTAGTAGAAGTAGGTAGTAGTAGTAGTAGGCAGTAGTAGTAGTAGTAGTAGTAGCAGTAGTAGTAGTAGTATACATATATATAAAGAAAGGGGGAAAGGGGCTGCCGGCCAGCAAAGAGAAAAAGAGAGAGGTGTGGGTGAGTGTGGAATTCTTTAGGTGCTTAGGTGTCCCCCCCCTTTTGCATTAAACCCCATTTAGATTTTAACTAATTGCTTTTAACCCCCAATTGAGAATTGTTTTGTTGGGCTGGACTTCTTTTCTATATTTTTTTTTGTAAACAATGTTGGGCTTTAAGGCTTAAAAAAATCATAGCAATACTAATAGTATATAATGATACTGATAGTATAGGTTAACAAATATAACAATAACTATGTATGATAAAGATAACAATAACAATGTATATGTATATTTTTATTTTAAATAAAAGAGAAAAAAATGTTATTAACCATGCATACTAGGGGTATTACAGGAACAAAGTTAAGTTATGATAACCGGAGTTATCTCTTATAACTTTAAAAAAACTCCAGTTATCCTAACTTTGGTGTTTGGGACTCATCTTGGAGTTAAGATAACTGTAGTTATCATACTAGAAAATGTGAGAAACCATAATTATCTAAACTCCCGTCCACCTAATTTTTCTTAACTACGAAGATAACTTTAAAATGGAGGTAAGAGTATGTTGGCATTCCTTGTACCTCTAAAGTTAAGATAGCTTTGGTTATCTAAACTTTGTTCTCAAATAGGGCATTAAAAGTTGACTCAACCTAACTTTGTTTTGAAACACACCCTAGCCACTAGTTACTGTAAGGATTTGCAATGGGCGACTCTGGATATTGGGATATGTTATTATAGGGAATAACTTTGATTTAGTTTTAATTCGATTGAATGACGTATTGACGTTATATTATTATAGACACCAAATGTGAGTTTTGTGGGAATTATAATTTAAGTGGTTGTGTTGCTTTTGTTTTGATTCAGTTGACAATCAATCCACTAAAAGAGACAGAGTTGATTTTGTACGGTGGAGAGTTCTACAACGGCAACAAGGTGAGTACTTAAATTGCTAGTATGACTTTTATTTTGCAGATAATAGTAATCTTGAGGTACCTTATATTGACAAATGGACTATACATGCTCATTGATGGATGTCTTTGGTGCAGACATTTGTATATGGTGATCTTTTCCGGTATGATGTAGATAAGAATGAATGGAAGTTGGTTTCCAGTCCTAACAGTCCACCTCCGCGTAGTGCTCATCAGGCAGTTGCTTGGAAAGATCATATCTATGTATTCGGTATTGTAACTTAGATATCGACTTAGTTGCATTGGGTTTAAGTTACAAATTTTAACTACTTATTTCATTTGTATTAGGGGGTGAATTTACTTCTCCAAATCAAGAACGTTTTCATCATTACAAGGTATGCTTAGTTATAAATTTTTCTTAAAAAAAAATTCATATTAGAATTACCTTTTCGCCAGAATATTTATTTCCTTCATTATGGCCGTAATTGAAGTGGAAAGAACTATTGTTGTAACTTGTCATAATTATTTAACTAGTGTTGGAAAAAATGCTACTGATAAATTGTAAATCCTGCTATGATAAAGGATTTAAGATAAATATATTCCCTGCATTACGGTCATTGATTATTTTTTGGAAAGTTTGGCAAAAAATGTTGTATTCTGCTGGTCTGAGAGAGTTCCATACATATGTTCTCTTTCTCATGCGTTAGTTTGTGAATATAATAAACTTGCAACTTTGTTTAGAAAAATAATTTGTATGACGTGTAGACATTCATGTATCTATATTAACTCCCAGTTCCCTTCTTATCATGTTACCCACTTTTTTTTTGAAAGTAAAGATGACCTCGTCATCGCTACATTAATGGAAAGATTTACGAAACAAGTAGTACATATTACACAATATTCAAAATCCAACAAACTCAAAATGACAATACAAACTGCTACATCAACTAATCAAAAGAAGAAACATAATAGCTAACTCATCCATCCTGTAGATCGCTCCCTCCAGTCCCGGGCTACTCCTCCTCCATACGCAACCTCTTCTTCGCTTCTGCCTAACCTCCACAGGCAGATACAGGCTCTTTGGCTTTGGATGCGGCTCTGATTAAATCATCCTCACTCAATCTCTAACTCCCCCATTTGTCCATTTGTCCATTTGTCTTTTGCTTTTTCTTTGATATTCCACTGTTTTCTTATTAACATTTCCGAAGCTCCTATCCTTGTCGCCTCCTCCCGCTAACTCTGTCACTTACTTTTTCAATGCCGCAGTATCCGAATCTGATATTTGATCATTGTCTTTCACTCCATCAACGCCTCTATCATCTCATTCTTAGAATCTGTCCCCTGCTCACTAGCACCGTCGCCGTCCACTTTCCCATCTCTGTCGGCACCCAAGCTCCTCCCAGTTTCTATGATAGTTGCTTCTGTATTGGGTGTGTTACGCAACAGAACCTCTTTCCCCTTCATATTATCAGCGACTTGTGCACTATTAATTTTGCTTGATTTCTCCCCAGAGCCCACCCTAATAATGTCTTCATCATTTGGCCCGTTAATTAATTTCGTGGCCTGACCCAATTCATTTTTCCTCACCAATTCCTGCACCGCCACGCTCACAGCTCACTGCCTCCTCGAACTGCACGCTCCTCAATCTCATCAACTCATTGCTTCCGTTGTGACCCCCCATACCCTTTCCCTTGAGCTCCGTGCCCTCCACCACCTTTAGAATTCCTCTTTTTCAAGGGTACAACGTTGTACTCCCTACAACTTTAGTCACGTCAATCCTTTTCCCCTGCTCCTGTCCAATCTCTCCTTGCCAGTTGTAATCCACTACCGCCTCAACCCCGTCTTTCGGGTGCAGCCACCTCATAATAATTTGAAATGGACCGATCAGATTACTCTTTTTCAGATCTAACGGTTGTGACTTTTTAGCCTTTGGATTCTTCATCGAACGACTCAAATCTCCCCTAGTTAGATCCAACAGACCCTGGTCAACCTCCCGAAACTTGGAATGTTTATCTTCCTCCATCAAAATCGTCGATTTTGCAACCCACTGAACCTCGAAATGAGATGCTTTTCTATCTCTCTATGATAACTTTGACTTCGTAGACCTCCTGATCAAACTCAGCCTAGATCATTGAAGGAATCGTCTCTTTGCTTTCCTCTCATATCCGAATTCGAGCAAAATCACGTCTGCTTTGGAGTGTCGTACTTTATCAATGTCTATGATATATCCAAACCCTCTAACTATGTTTTGAAACCCTAATCGAACCCAACAGTGAAATGGAAAATTATAAACTCTAATCCATATTGATGGCAGTGTTTCAACCTTAATAGCCCTGATACTGCGTGACCAGTGCCTGAAAGTAATGTAGAACTCGTTGCCTTCTAGCCCTCCCAAAGACAACACCTCTTTCACTCTATCATCATTTTGGCAATGCAAAAAAAAATCTGTTTTGGCTAGACTGTTGCACAACCCAATTCCAATTAGGAGTCGCATTAGTGTTCACCGCCAAGGTCGTGGAAATCTCCTTCTTCCACGGATTACCAGTATGAGCTTTAATCAAAACACAATTATTGAAGTGCTTCTCGAACTCTGCCATGATCGGAGTGAGAGTTATCACAGACTTCGTCACTCTCCTTCCTCCGGCGATGCTCTCTTGAGTTTTACTGTGTTCGGAGTTGTTCGAGCTCGCTGGTTTGGGAAGAGATTTCGTAGCAATTTTCGTAGCTCCTTTGAACCTTGCACATTCAGTTGATATGTGTCCCGAGCCCTTGCAGATGTAGCAGAACCAGTCATTTGGGCAGGTGTGGATGGAGTGGCCCTTTTTAGCGCATTTGTGACACTGCATTTTGGTTTCGGCCTTTGAGGAATCCGGTGAGCTCAGGCTGGCCCTCTTCTCCGCCTTCTTTCTTCCTTCCTCGCTTTCTTCGGGTGAACCAGAATCCATTCCCCTTCCCCGTCTTATCTCTTCTTAGCTTCCTCGATTGCCGGTGACTCTTCTCCGATGAGCTCTCTGCCCATCAAACTCTCTATCTTTATTCCATGTGACCTTAACTTATGATCTCCTACGGTTCTCCGAAGGTCGGAGATCTTCTTTCTCCGACTTCGAGGAGCACCTCCTGTTTCTTTCCTGCTGTCCTCTAACATTGTGGAAGCCTCTCCTATCTCTCGAGCGACCCTATAGTCGACTCGATACTCTTCCCTCATCGATAACTCTTTTCCTGCCTTCCATCGTACCTCTTGACCGGACACCACTCAACCTCTACTTCTCTCCTTCTTTTGGTCATGGTGGAGTGGTTGGCTTTCCTGTTGGTGTGATAGAGAGAATTTTGGTGGTGGATCCATATAGATCTTAAACCTAATGTCATGCTCCGCTTTCCAAAAGAATACGGGATACGAGTATGTAAGAAGCCCAGCAAATGATTTTCATCATTCATAAGCTGTAAGGATCAACTCAACAGTAAACAAAAAGATACAACCACGCATGCATGAATCAAACCTCATAATCACAAGAATTACTTTATATCAAATACATGATTCTCAAATAAAACAAGATCTGGAGAAACAATAAAACTTCGGGTCAAACATGTCCAAGTACAAAGTATCAAGTAGCAACAAAAGAAACTGATAAACTCGATGCAGAAATAAACTAATGCACAAAAGATCCGAGTCTAAAAGGCCTAGAACACTTGATCACTTACTCCTGCAGGTAACTGATCTCCAAAACCTGTATATTTATCAATTCAAAAGAAACAGAGAAGCAGGAAAACAATCTTCCCGTTAGTAGTCGCAAGTATTACAAGCAGAAAGGGTATAGGAACAAGGTAAATAAGAATACAGAGCAGGAAACAAAAATCAAGAGCACAGAACATAGCATGAAAGAAATGCAACAGGCATGTAGGGTCAAATAAACTGGTAAGCAAGTAAACAGGATCAGATAACAGGATCAGGTAATAGATAAACATATAAACTTGTAACAGATATCAGATAAACATGTGAAACAGGTGACAGAAATATGCAGGTAAAACATATTATTCTTAAGTCTTTTATTTAATCCTATATAATGCATCACTCATGTGTCCCATACCACATGATTGCTGCATACAAACAAATTACGTTTAGATTTAGTGGTGGATTCCATAGGATCGTATACTCAGGCATCATATAAACTGACTTATGAATCATGTAATCATGTATTCATGCAAACATGTGGGAAACACGAGCCCCCTTCCGAGTACACCTTCCTATAGAGAAGAATGCAGTCAGGTAATCATGTAAACACATAAATAGATAACAATTAGGAAACATGAGCCCCCTTCCGAGTACACTTTTTTATATTGTCCACTACCAGATCTTTTCCTTAAACCTCGGCTGGATACTTATTCTTTTTACCAAAACAGACATGAATGTGCAAAATTAGGGACAAGTAAACATGACAGGGACAGAAACCAGGTTCAGACTGGGCGAAAAACATGTTCGGGTGCTGTAAACAAACTTATAAATATTGAAACAATAAGAACTCCAATTCGGGACAGCAGGACGTTGCTGCATCAAAACTGGAATTCTCGCTGCTACAGAAAAGCAATTCAAGATCGGTCAGAAATTCCAGAAACTAGACTCCTCACCGGTTCTAACGTATATTTAAATTCAATATTCCGATAAAATTAACTAAGTCAATTAGTCTGTTCTTTACGGATTTCCTGTTCTGACAGAAACTTGGGGTATAATTCTTATATTCATAGATTAGTAAGAAATTCATTCAAAAATTCTATAAAATTTATAATCAGGTTCTTAATCATGTTAAGTAACATACTGGAATTTATCATGACATAATTACACTATTAATCTGACTTTTAAATTAATAAACATGTCAATACGTTGTAAATCAGAAATCTGGAAATCTAAAGCTAGAAATTGGGATATCTTGCACATCACAAATCGGATTTCAGATCTGTCAGATGTTCTGGAAACTAGAAACAGGGTCCTAGATCTCTTATTTATAAAGTTCTAACAGATTCAAAATGTAATTGGGTCAAAATCTAGTTACAAGTCAGAACAGACAGCAGGGCAGAAATTTACAATTTGATATCTATGATCTAATTCATGTTCGTGTAATGGATGCAATAACGAAGTATTCGTGATCTTTTACGAATACAGAATTAACATAAACAAATCAAAACGGATAGGGGTCAAGATCATCAATGTGTAAGGCATGAGAAATGGGTTACAACGATAAACCTACTTGCGGTATTTCAAAGAATGCTTGTATGGGGAAATAAAAAGATTCGTACAAGGATACTTGCCTTAAAGATGACGACGATGATTTCGACAATATTGAGAATAATGGGACGAGCGTCCTGACGGTAACACGCGCACCGACGCACACCTCAAAAGCACGCGCACACACGTGAAAAGCAACGCACAGCAACTCAGCGATACAACGACAACCAGCAGACACTACAGCAACCGGTGAACACAACAACAAACAGCAAGAGTGGCCAATACAAACAGCAAACAACAACAATTGCGGTTTTGGCTCGACTTCGATGGCGGCGGCGGTGGACGAGCCGGATGCAGACGGCGGTGCACAGAAGCGGAGCTCTGGCAATGGTGTGAGGAGGTGGCAGATGTGGATCTGGTGGTCGAGGAGGAAGGCGACAGGGGTCGCGAGGTGAACAAAGGAGCGATGCGGAACAGGGGATCGGCGTGTCGAGTGGCTACAGTCGAGGGCAAGGCGGCAATGGCAGGGTGCAGGGGATGGAGGATGGCGGAGATGGCGAGGAGCTCGGGGCTACGACGTCGAGGGTGAGTAGGCGGAGATCGAAGGTGATGGCGGGGACGAGGGGGATGACGAGGTGACCGTGGTGGTCGAAGCGATGGGGATGAGAGCGGAGGAGGAAGACAATGGTGGAGCAATGGCGGGATCGGGTGACAATGGCGGTGCAGTTGGCTCGAGGAGTAGAAGGCAGGGAGGAGGATGGCGACGGGGTTCAGGGAGGTTGTTGGCGGGGTCGAGTGGTGGCGGTGGCGAGGAGTGAGAGCGAGGGCGAGGGCGACGGGGTGAGAGGAGGGCGGTGGCAAGGTGCGTCGAGGCGGCTCGACGGCTGAGGGGGCAGTCGAAGAGACAGAGGGGGGGTGCTCTGTTTCGTTTTCGAAATAGAGGAAGAGGGAGATGGGGAGAGAGAGAGAGACTGGGTTGGGGAGATAGTGTACGAGTTTATTAAATATAATAATATTAAAATAATGGATTGAGTATGTGGGGTGAGTTGTGAGATAGTGGGAACAAGGAGAGAGTTGTGGGGGTTAATGGGGTGACTGCATGTTACAGAAGAGGGTGGGGGAAATGTAAGAGGGAGTTGGAGAGATATGGGGAAAAATTGAGTTAGTGGGTTTAAGTTGGGTTAACGGGTTTGGGTACACAAATGCGGGTTTTGGGTTTAATAGTTGGGCTCACATTAATAAACAAGGATAATAGTATTCTTGGGTTGGGTTTAAGAATTGAGCTTTACATGAAATTAAAATAATCAAAATAATATGATACTATGGATTAAATTGGGCTTCAAATAAAATAATCAAATTAATTTAAATGTGGGCTAAATTTTGGCTTTTAGAAAAAGATAACAATGATAATAAAATCAAACTGGTTTGGGCTTCAAATATTAATAAATAAAAATATAAGATTGGGCTTCATATAAAACAAAATAATCAATAGTAATAATATGATATAATGGCTTTGTTGGTTTCAAAAGAATAGAATAATTTATAGAAGAAATTAAAATACAAGAATACGGAAACAGGAAAGAGAATCTGTATACTCGGGAACGGGGGTTACACCTAACATCTAAGAACCAAGTACAACTATACTCTTATCAATTTTGTATGTTCCCTCAGGTTGATTAATACTCTATCTGACAGTCCCACCTGGTAAATTCCTGCACCTCATTGGTGTGTAAAGGCTGATTCTTGAAACAAGGGGATGCTAATTTAGCTAAAAACAACGAATTATCTATATGGTAAATGCCATGAACAGTATAGGTGTTCCTGGATCTCTTGGTCCGGCCCATCATATGTTTACTGTGGGCTTAGACATTCATACACGTGCTTACTTCACTGGGTCTACCATGATATGCAGATAGAAAGGGTAAGGTTGGGGTAGAGGTGGGCAGTGGGGTTCACTGATGCAAACTGCTCTCGATAGTGCTGTAAAGAATGGAACATAGTTTGTTGTTTTTTTACGATTTGATACACTGAACATCGTTTCACGAGGGTTCAAGATTTAGGAAAGTCATTTTTGTTCCTAGATTAGGAGTATTTTCAGTTCTAAGGTTAATTCCATTTATGAATAGCAGTTTCAAAGAGGATTTGAGCTTTTTAAATCTTAATATGTTTTCATAGAAGTTATTCACAAATTTCCACTTTTCCACAAATTTTAACCGCATAATATTTTCAGATGGTTCTAGATTCCTAGCAAAAGGACCTCTTGACAAGAGGGTAGCTTGGCAGTAGTTCTAGTTGTAATCAATACAGTTCCTTCTAGATGTATTGTATCAACAAATTTATTATTGAAAATAGAGAAATACCGCCAATATATCCTGGTTAAATTCTTCTTGATGTCAGAATTGATATTATCTGTTGTAATTTTATTTTATGAACTTTTCAAACAGTAAATTGATGTTTCGCTACTTACCAGTTTAGACAAAAATTTCATGCTACAGGATTTCTGGATGTTGGATCTGAAATCGAATCAGTGGGAACAACTGAATCTGAAAGGTTGTCCAAGTGCACGATCAGGACATCGCATGGTATTTTTCCTTTTTCAATTTTTTTATTATTTCATTGGGAGCTTCTAAACAGTAATCTTATAATAAGCCCCCCCCCCCCCCCCCCCCCCCCCCCCCCCCCTCTCTCTCTCTCTCTCACAGACACACACACACACACACACACCCACCCACCCCCACCCACCCTCAATAGGGCAATACGATTGGAATATAGTACTATCATTGTCCTCTGTCCTCACTTATAGAATACCTTTTGTTTTTCGGGTGTTGTAATAGCACACGCGCACACAACACCCACCCACCCAATATAAGTGGAATATAGTATTATCATTGTCCTAACTTACAGACTACCTTTTGTTTTCCAGGTATTGTACAAGCACAAGATTATAATTTTTGGGGGATTTTACGACACTCTTAGAGAAGTGAGGTTGTTGACTAGCCCATTTTTTATGTGCATTTATTCTTAGTATTCCAATGATGGTTGTTGCAAGTTTGTTGTACGTTTCTGTAATTTCCATTACTTTGTTTTGAATGTTTGAGGAACTTATTCTTTTAGTCTATCCTTTGGCTGCACCAAGGCCCGCCTATTCATAAAATAGCCTTTTATGATTGTGGTTAAGACACTCATTTTTCGATAGTTTACTTGTCCAGGAATTTGAAGTGTAATTCGAAGGTTTACATCTAGTTGACAAATAGACTTAAAATTTGTTTAATTGTTTGTTGGATCCTTGTGCCTATGGTCAACCCTATTTCTTTTGTTCACATATATATTATGGTATGCAGACTATCTTTCCCCTACAAAAGATTGCCTCGGATTTGGGTGGATATAACACTCTGACCAACTATTTGCCAACTTTTTAATAACCTAAAAATTGTTTATCATTAAGTATTCTATGTCCTTTTCCGGCTAAACTAACTATTTTATCGGTCATTTGATTATTTAAACAGATGTAGGATATTAAATTATTGTGGTTTACCCCCAATTTGAGAAAAAACATGTCTTATGCAAAATTTCATCTTAATCAATGCAAGCTTTATGGATGTTCATTTTTGCACTTGCAGATATTATAATGATCTACATATTTTTGATCTGGACCAGTTCAAGGTAAACTCTAGTAGTTCTGTACATGTATTAATTAGGTTTTAGCAACCTGCATTAGCTTTTTAAAGTTATTAATTAGTTAATCAATCTTAAATTCAGTGGCAAGAAATTAAACCCCGTATTGGATCACTGTGGCCTAGTGCAAGAAGTGGGTTTCAGCTCTTCGTTTATCAAGATGAGGTAAGACATAATGGAAGAACCAGATTATCCTCTATTATGCTACCATGAGAAGTGAATGTAAGCTTTTATCAGAGCATTTCTTCCATTTTAAATTGTTGATTCTGGGCAACCTGTAATTCTTTTGCGTGCTTCTACTATTGAGTGGGCACTGGGCACCACTAATAGGGTATGCTTAGTTTTGGCAATATATGAAATATGAACCAATGCACATATAACTAGGTGACCCATATTTTAACGTGGAAACTTATTTACTTGTTTTTTTAATAATAAAGTTAAGATCGATGCTTTCCTGAAAGAAGAGGATAAAACCCGCTACTTAAAACTTCTATAGAGAAATGTGAAGACACATTCTTGAGAAACGTTTTGATTTTTCAAATTTGACTGTAATACTAAACATCTTGACCCTTGGGCTATAGTATTGCGAGTATACAACTTAAGAATATACACAATTTTTCTGGTTAAAACTTGTGTTTGTTATAGGGAAACAATATTGTTCACAGTTCAATAGCAACAACTGAGTCTGTGGGCCTGCAGAAAACTCTTGTTAGAATTTGGAAAAATGCTTTCATTAACTTCAAAAAAGCCTAAGCTGCTAAACGTATATGAAAATCTTAATCTAAAGTAATTATTCTGAACATTTCATTGTGTATGTATTGTTAATGAATGAGGTGTGAGCTGCAAGGCGTGGAGGTGAGGCTAACACTGACATGATGACATGATGCACCTGTTTCGTGGAATTTTCTATATAATACATTTAATGGTGATCTTTTGTTGTAACACCCCGGGTCCGCTCACCTACTTGTCTAAAAGAACTTGCCTGCTCGCTTACGCATCTAAGAGACTAAAACCATGCCCCACCATAGGACTAGCCTCACCCAAAAGAGTTAGCTTGATAGGTGGTCTTAGGATCATAGGCATCCTATATAAGGCATTCTCATTCTCGTAATTTATCTGATGTGGGACTAACTTTCACTCACACCTTATATCTAAGTCATCACACACACACACACACACACATACTAGGCCTGTCAAATACATTCTAGGCCGAGTAATCAATACTTTCTAAGTCCACCACCTTATAGGGCTATTGTAATCACCCCTCCTCATGGACTTAGTGTCCAGACCCGCATCTACCCAGACCTCCTTTCTAGCACCCGCATCTACCAAGACCTCCTTTCTAGCTGATGTAACCCAGACCAGTGCCGACCAGTGCCATTACCTTGATCTCACTAGCATACTGCCCTGGGCTTAACGCCAGGGTACTGTCTATGGCCTTATTAGTGTGTACACCCATCGTGTCCCCACCGTTGGGTCGAAAGTCATCTCTGATACCATTTGTAATGCCCCAGGCCCGCTCACCTAGTTGTTTAAGAGAACTTTCCCGCTCATCTATGTGTCTAAGAGAGTAAAACCACTGCCCCACCGCAGGGCTAGTGTCACCCAAAAGAGCTAGCTTGATAGATGCTCCTGGGATCGTAGGCATCCTATATAAGGCATCCTCATTCTCCTAATTTGTCCAATGTGGGACTAACTTTCAATCTAGACATAAGGTGTGCGTGTAAGTTGAGAGTGAAAGTTAGTCCCACATTGGATATATATATAATAATAATAATAATAATAATAATGGGAGAAGGCCTTAGTGTCATTTGTAAATCTATCAACGCATGTGACACACGTACATAACTAATATGAAGGAGGTTTCACGTTCGAGTCTTCACTACATCAGAGTTTTTGTTTTAAAAAAAATATATAATTAAGACGTGCATCGCACATGTAAATTACTAGTATATATATACTAGGACCATCAAATGCATACTAGACCCTCTATTCAATAATTCCTAAGCCTACCACCTTATAGGGCTATTACATTATACTCATTATTACAACTACTATAATAAACTTTGCATACATGCATAAACTGCTGTATGGTTATTGTAGTAACAACTCTAATGTAATTCCAGTGGTTACTACAACTACATCACCCAATTGTTGAATATTCATGCATAGGAGGGGAGAAGAAAGCATGATACAGAAAAAAAGGAAAGTATGAGAGATAAAAGTTCTTCTATCATATCTTCTACCTTTCTTATAACGAGCCAGTCAATACCATTTTTCCTGTACATTTTCATGTATTGGATATAGGGAGTACGCTGTCCATTTTTGAGCCAGTAATATAGATTATATGCATTAAAATAATAGCAATATGGCTAACTATTCTCAACTATCTATCAAAATAAACTATCCTCAACTTGTTCTGCTCTTATAGTTGGCCAAAAGATGGCATTGATTTCTTGTCCGTATTCTATATTTTGAAACTGAAGCAAATTTATGTTTGAAACTTTGAATTGATATTTTTCATCCAAGGTTGGTGATTATTGATACGTAGAATCCTTGGTGTTTTAGTATTGATAATACTGATGATTTTGTTTTATTGGTTAAGCTTGTTTTGCTTAAGATCAAGAAATCAGGGATTTTTAGGAGACTAACAATTCCCCAAAATTATGTCTGTTCAGCTTGGTAGCTTTGTTACCTGAATTTATGTTCTCAGCTACACAGTTTAGCCATTGAAAAGTTTACTCTAAAGATTAAAGTATGAAAAATAGATACAACAGAGGGATACGAACACTGCAACATCAAAATACCGTTAAAATGAGGAGCACAGGACACAGAAACATACATATGAGTTGTAAATGTATATGGAAACATGTTGACTTGAAATGTGATCACACATGATAAAATGTTCATTAATATGCCTAAAGTTAACTAAACATGTTCAGATATTATGCATAGTATCGTCTGAAACTTTAATGGAGCCAGATGGGTCTAAGTTTGTTGTGATATTATGCATAGTACTGAGAGAGACAATTAGCCCCTCCAACTCATACATATTACCGACATTTTCTTGTACTTTATTGCAACATAGCTAATGGTTTCCTCTCATATGCAAACAGATTTAAACTTATAATAGTTTATAAACAAGCCACTAATTTGACATCCTCTTCTTGTTAGAGTGTAACTATAATATACAAAGGAAAGTACACATATATCAGTTCCAATATGTATATGCAGTGTTTGATTGTGGATGATCCAAAAGGTGCAGGTGATGTAAAACGTAATCCTAAATAGAGAATTTTCAAGAATTTTAAAGGATTAATTTTACCGACATGTAATGCGGATCAAGTTAGAAATTAAAACAGTTAATCGGTTCGATGGATTTTCAAGAATTGAAGTAGTTTAACAAGCCCAATTAAAAGTTCAATCCTATCTATCAACAATAATACTTAATCGTATTTAGCATGTAAGATATTCAATAAAGATTTGTACACTAATCGACAATTAGAACACACACTCTCAATATTTGTGGACGACAGATAAATCAAATAATATAATAGAGATAATAAAGTGGTAACACAAATATTTGAAAAGTGGAAAGAGTACACCAAGTTGCGATGAAAACATCGTGAACTTGCTGGATCTGAACAATGGGTAGCACTAGGGGTGCGGACGGTCGTCAATGGAGGCCGCAAAGTGGCGGTGCTGAGATTGGAAGGAGGAGCATCGAGGGGGGCCTCGGGGTGGTTGTAGTCGTCGTTGGCAAGGGGAAAAGGGGTCCCAGGGTTGCTGTCGACGGAGGGAGGCCGGACGAGCGTTGGGGCAGTCTAAGGGGTGATAGTGGCGACGAGCGGAGGAGGGAGGTTGGCCAAAGGTTGGGCGAGGGCGACGTAGAGGGCATCGGGAGGCAGAAGAGGGGAGGAAGGGGAAGACGATGGGGTGAGGAGTTCGACGGCGGCACTGGCTAGGGGGGTCGCGGCTGGAGGTCGAAGGAGGGGTTTTGGTAGGGGTCAGGGTCAGGATTTGGAAGAAGAAGAGGAGTAAGGGATTAGGGTTTTGGGTAATTATATTTGGGGATTAGGGTTTGATTTTTAATTTGGGAAATTAGGGTTAGGAATTTGTATTGGATTTGGAGATTTGGGGGGTAGTTTTAGAGTTTATCACAAACCCTAAAAGTTTATTAGGATTTTATCACAAACCCTAAAAGTTTATTAGGATTTATCACAAACCCTAATAATTAGATCTCAATTGTATCACACAAAAAGAGAGATGAAAAGCAAAACTCAACACAATATTTTTTTTAATCAAGAATAGCATAACTTCTCATTAATCTCAAGGTCCTATATATAGGCTCAAAACAAATCTTGATACAAATCTCAAGATATTCTAAAATCTCAGAAATATTCTAATGCATAAAAGAAAGATTACATATGGCTATAATTGTCAAAAACAAATATGGTACTGAAATAAAATACTAAACTAAACAGAATAGATGTCCTCATCAGCATGAGTGTATAGTAAGTGCAAAGAATTAATGATTTTTTAATATTATTTGTTACTGTTAGAATATAAATACTAAACCCTCAACCTTTACCACAATTTCGGAGTTATGATCTAGTGGAAGGGTCTTTCACATGGTATGATATCAGCAGGTTCGAATCCAACGGCTACGCTTAAATTGCTGATTAAATAATAAAAATACAGTGGCAAACAGTTCTAAAAATACAGTGGCAAATAGTTCAGGTCGTGGCCCACAAAAATGGCCCTCAACTGGGCATGTTAGAATATAAATACTAAATCCTCAACCTTTACCACAACTTCGGATTTGTGGTCTAGTGGTAGGGTGTTTCACAATTATAGTGTTTGAATTTGGAAAAGTGTCCAATGTCGGTTGTGGCACATTTCTGAAATGGGTGGCTCCATATAGAAGCGTCCATGTTACATAGAATTTGGTAATAAATAAGTAAAATATCATTAAAGTTGAAATGAAAAGCAATTGAGTTGAGCTAATAAAGAATTTGCTAAGGTCGTATTAGTATGTTGATGAATAGCCGAGAAGATAGAGCTGCTAAATTTTGTTAATTTCATTTGAGCCATGTAAAATGTATGTGCAGATAATATATTAATGTCTTTACTAGTTTACTTAACATGTTTTATTATGTTTGCATTCTTTGTATATTAAGTACCTCTCTGTTTTCCATATTCTAAATGTACTTGTTCTAAAAATGGAATATTGTTTCTTACTAAATTTAATTTCTTCAGATTTTTATGTATGGAGGTTATTCCAAGGAGGTTGCCGCTGATAAAGAGAAAGGAGTTGTTCATTCTGACTTGTGGTCGCTTGATCCTCGGAATTGGGAATGGAACAAGGTCCTTCACTGTTATATTTCTTTGTTTTCTCATTTGACTATAGATTTGTAGCTTTTCTGTATTATTTTGAACTTAATGTGAGGTCATCTAATTTCTCTAACTAGTTATATGTAAGATTGTTAGTAAATATTAGAATGTATTGTATAGAGTTATAGAAATTTTCTTTTATTTGATTTGATCTCACATTAGGTTGATTAGGGTAATCGTGAGGCCACCAGACTCACCACTACTGTATATCGTTTACGGAATCTGAACGAGGAAGAAAAATTGACTAGTCAATCGTAAGTTTCTTTCAGAGTTAAATCTCCATCAACTCCTCCACTCTCACTAACTCCAAATTTTTCAAGCTTCAAACCCAATGGATTCTCAGCAACAAAATGACAAAAAGAGAAAGGATGAGAGCAACCATGCCAAAGAACCTTCTTCCTCTTCAACACCTAACTGGTTGAATCTCCCTAACCCTCTCCTCGAAGACATCCTCAATCTCCTCTCCTCCACCACTGACATCCTGGCATTCTATGCAGTCTGCACTCAGGGCACTCCCTCGCCAAATCATCATCACTCCAATCCCCACCTTCCCTTGACTGCGCCCTCAATCTCCCACCGGAAACCAATTCTGTCCCTGGATCCTCTCTGCAAGATCTCTTATCCTTAACTCAGGACTCCAGATCCTTCCAATCCTTGATCTCAACACAGTCTATGGATGGTGGACTATGCCTTGGTTGCTCTCATGCCCATCTCATCTTCCTATCTTTGTTTTTTCAGACTCATGATTTTCTGCCGATGTTTTCACTGGCAACCAATTCCTTCCTCAGTTGATACAATCTGTCCTCTATTGAGTCTATTCTCTAACTTTGATTTGTAATATTGTTATAGAGTTGGAGAAAACACGAAAAATTATTTCATAAAAAGTGAAGAGAACTCTATAACTCTATACAATATGATCATATAATAATAACATGTGGTTCTTTGGTCTTCAATTTACACCTTTAAGGTAAAAACTTCACAACAATTTTCTTCTCTGCTCAAGCGAATCATGTACTTATCATAGGTAATTATACAAATACTGCATTACATTTGCACTTCAAAGCACTGTTTTAAATTTTGGCCGATACAGCCGAAATTTTGGCTAAAATTTCGTTTTGGCTAACTTGCTGATACGAAATCACATATTTTATACTCTATTGTTTTGGACTGAAATGTGTAGATTTTGGCTGAAATTGCTGAAATATTCTGAAATTGCTGAAATATCGGTCGAAATAGACACGCTAATGTTATTGTGAATACAACAACAACAACAAAGCTCTTTTCCCAACTAGTTGGGGTCAGCTACATGAATTCTGTTTTTCAATTCTGCTCGGTTTAGTGCAATATCTTCTGTAAGGTCACAAGCTATTATATTTTTTTCACCGTTTTCATCTAAGTTAGTTTAGGTCTTCCTCTACCCCTAACTTTACCCTTAATACTTATCAAATCACCCTTTCTAACAGGGGGGGCACTACTAGGTCTACGTGTGACATGTTTAAACCACCTGAGGCGATTCTTTCTTAACTTATCTTGGATTGGAGCTACCTTTAGCATGTCTCGTATATGCTCGTTTCTAATTCTATCCTTATTTTACCACACATCCATCTTAGCATCTTGATCGCCGCTACACTCATTTTTTGGACATGTTGTTTTTTTGTTGGCCAACACTTTGCTCCATACATCATTGCTGGTCTAACAGCCGTCTTATAAAATTTTCACTTCAACTTCAAAAGTATACGTTTGTCACACAAAATACACCACTGGCACTTCTCCACTTAAGCCACCCTGCTTGGATCCTATGTATAACATCTTCATAAATCTCCCCATCTCTTTGTATAATCGAGCCTAAATATCGAAAACGGTCTCTCTTAGGTATCTCTTGGCCATCATGCTTTACTATTTTCTCAGTTGAGTTCCGAATATCACTAAAATTACACTCCATATATTCGTTTTAGTTCTGCTTATTTTTAAGCCTTTAGCTTCCAAAGTTTCTCTCCACAATTCTAATTTAGTATTGATTCCTGCTCTAGTCTCGTCAACTAAGACGATGTCATCGGCAAAAAGCATACACCAAGGCACCTCATCTTGTATTCCTCGCGTCAATTCATCCATAACCAAAGTAAAGAGGTAGGGGCTTAAAACCGAACCTTGGTGTAAACCTAATGTAATAGGAAAATCGCTGGTCTCTCCTGTGGTTGTTCTAATTGTGGTTGTTGCCCCTTCACACATATCCTTAATTATCTCAATGTACCGAATAGTTACTCTTTTATTATTTAACACCCACCATACTGTCCTAGGGACTTTATCATATATTTTTTCTAGATCTATAAAAACCATATGTAGATCTTTCTTATTCTCCCTATATTTTTCCATAAGTCTTCTCAGTACATAAATTGCTTCCATTGTTGACCTCCCCGGCATAAACCCAAACTGATTCTCAGACACTGTAGTTTCTAGTCTCAGTCTATGTTCGGTCACTCTCTTCCAAATTATCATCGTATGACTCATTAATTTAATTTCTCGGTAGTTTGAGCAACTTTGTATATCTCCTTTATTTTTATATATAGGTACTAAAATACTCTTTTTCCATTCATCGAGCATCTTCTTAGTCCTCAAAATTTCATTAAATAATTTTTTTAGCCAACTCACTCCTACATCCCCAAGACACTTCCAAACTTAAATGGTATATATCATCCGGCCCTAAAGTTTTTCCTATTTTCATCATTCCTAAAGCATTTCGAACCTCCGAGGACCTAATTCTACAGAAAAATATATGCTCTCGACTCTCCCTCAAGTCCTCTAAAATTAAGTTGCCCACACCCTTTTCATTTAATAGATTCTCAAAGTAATTTCGCCATCTTTCTTTAATTTCCTCATCTTTTACTAGGACTCTTGAATCCTCGCTCTTAATACACCTAATTGTATTCAGGTCTTTTGTTTTCCTATCCCTTTGTTTAACAAGCTTATAAATATTATTTTCTCCTTCTTTTGTTTCTAATTTTGTGTATAAATCATCATAAGTTTTTTCTTTTGCATCTCTTACCGCTTTTTAAACTTCTTTTTTAACGGTCTTATATCTCTCTAAATCCTCTTCATTTCTACTCTTTTGCCACATTTTGAAGGTTGATCTTTTCTAATGTTATTGTGAATATATAACTTTTTTTTGTTTTTACTTTTTGCATATAAGTCTTTTGATATAAGACCTTAAGCTAAGATAATGTGGGGATTTCGTCTCTGTATTGTTTGTGTATATGCAAAGTCAAATAAGTCTATTAACTAATACATTTTTTCTAATCAATGCAAATCCAATTTAGTTATATACTTATATAGCATTTTCTTTTATATTGTTGTTAAATTCTGCGAATATTTACCGTAATTGATTCATGTCATTAGTTACATTATACAATGATAAATGACATGTAGAGTATGTAATATCATGTTTAGTAACAAAAAAAAGTTTATTGAGTGTCCAAAATGAACAACCGAGATGACTACATTTTCCGGAGATCTTCGATATCTTCGATCCGAGACAAAACACCCCCTGTCGAGACGAGTCCGAAACCTGAGATTTAAAACCATGCTTCAAAGCTGTATGACTATTTACTAGATATGTGACTGGTGTAACTTGCGGGTTGAAGAACTATATCAACCTTCTTTCTGGAATTTGTTTTTCAACCAGACTGTTTTGGAGTTCTTTGCTTTTTGAGTAATCTTGAATTATGGGGAAATTTGATTTAGCCACCCTCACTAGTACTTGAACTTTAATCTCCTTCTTAACCATGCCAATCATTTTGTTCAAAACCCAGGGGCGGATCTGAGCCCAAGCAGCACAAGCGGTTGCCTTCAAAAAGATTTTTTTTTTTTAATGGGTGTTTGATAAAACCAAAATGTATCCATGAAAGTATTCAAAATAGCATTATACATACACTTCAATCATGTCGGCTCAATATTTTCTCTTAATGTAGATAAACTCAACGTGCTTTTGCTTATATGTTTTGAACATATTTTTTTTTGTTCTATTTTTATTTAATTCTCTCATTCATCATTTCCATCCTCTCAGATAACATACAATTCAGAATAGAATCACCTCCACTTCTTCCTTGTTTGTCCGAGTTTCTTTTTGCCACGAGGCATTTCATGTAAAATGCGTATGTTATCAATTAATTTTTTTTAGAAGCATAGATATAAATTTTTTTTTCATTTAAATAGTTTTTCCTTCAAGACTCCAAGTTTATTTGCATTTAAATAATTGTCATTTTATTTTGTCAACTTGCAAAAGGTCCCATTTGAGAACTTGCTTAGGTCCCCCTAAAACTCAGATGTGTTCTAAGCAAGTTCTCAAATTGGCTGCATAACAAAAAGCCTCATCCTTTATCCTGGCTTGGGACAAGCAGCAAAAAGAATAAGACTTTAAGAAAAACACTAGTGGTATTCCACCTTACCCTTTTCAATTTACTATTAAATTCCTGCAAATTTACATCGATCCATATTTTTAATTAAAACAATTTTTGACAATCGGATGCCGTCTTTGGATACAGTGTTGGTAAGTGGAGTTATTTTGTAAGTGGAGGTTGAGTTATGCAAATTGTAGTTTCAGTACCTTTATTCCACTAGAATAATAACTAAATATGCTTGGTGACTGCATCAATAACCAAAAAAGTATCTGTTATAAGGCCTATTATGATAGTGAGTGGCTTTATCTTACCTCTATCACTTCAGTATACCCATCACGACACTTGTATCATTTCAAAACTACACCAAATTATCTCCTTAGGATCATAAACTTTTTCTAAATCGATGAAATCCATGTAAAATCTTATTTTCTCACTTTTTAATCCAGATTTTAATCATTTAGCAGTAAGAACTTAACCCTGTAATTTTAATTATACATACATCATAACTTTAATATTAGCTTCAGTCACATCCATGAAAATCCTATACGTCATTATATTTCAAACACAGGATTTCTTTTTTAGTGACATACAGATTTTTTCATTATTAATTAAGTGGATCCTTTTCTCTAATTGCCAAATCAAATACTCATTGAAGATAAAATATAAATTGTTTGGCTATCTTATATTGAAAATGGTTTGTGAATGATGTATCTCCTTACACTCGTGTGCCCTCCATGATTATGTCTTTCTTTAACTAGTTTAAATATGTTTTTGAGTTGTCAGAATTCAGAAACAGTTGTCGTTAGTAATTATGCTCTTTCAGAATTGAAAAAGTTGATAATTTGAGGAAATCTAGAAAATTCTGAGTCTTTAATTAAACTTTTCAAATTTCCTAGCATATGTGGTTATGTAACTATATGGGCCAGAGTAATTTAAGGCGGTAGTGATTGTGATGTGGAAAGTGCTAAATCGGCTAAGGCGAGAGGCGATCATGCGAGGCAATTGCCTCACTCAAGTGAGGCAGTGCTTTTACTATTAGAGTTCAGTATATAAATTATTAGCAAGTAAGATAAACATATCAGAAAACTTTAAACATCTGTTCTGCATAATACCTATAGATATTGACATATTGCTGAAATATTCAAACAATTTATATTTACATTCATATTATTACAACAAGTACTAACTACAACATATTCTTATTTCGACTTGTTCCTCCATACCCCTAAGAGCCAATTGTAAAGAACTCAAACAAAATTAACTATAGTTTAGATTAATGGATGTATGATTAGGTAAATTAATTATAATCCAATTAACATAAAGGCCGAGAAGAATATATCCGCAAGTTACTTATTAAATTGTATTTCTTAGTGTATATTTTTTGAAAGTTTTTTAAAAGAGGAGGAAAGTGTTGCCAAACGAGGTTAAAATTTCAGAATGAGGAAGATTCTAGGCAGTTAAAATCAGTTTTTGGAACTAATCGGTCTAGGAGTGACTAGTGATAATCGGTTAATCATGAAATAATCGGGGATTAAATCAGAAAAATCGTTATATATATATATATATATATATATATATATATATATATATATATATATATATATATATATATAGGGTAAAAGGGATATGAGCAACTTGCTCATTTAGTAAATGAGCAAGTGATTATGTGGCATGCATGTGATACATTGGACAACTAACCTTTTTAAGGATTTTCCAATCACATGCATGCCACATCATCAATTGCTTATTTACTAAATGAGCAAGTTGCTCATATCCCTTTTTCCCATATATATATATAGTAATGTTCCGTTGTGCACTAGGCCTTCGTGTGCACTCGTGTGCACTTGGCCTTCCCGCCTTCGTATCGACGATCCAAACCGTTCACATTGATCTACACATCTAAATTAGTCTAAATATGTAAAATCAAATCATTTGAAATTTATTTTCCCATCCATCATGTGACTAAAAAACAACGATTTTCAGCCATAAAATTTTGTAACACTTCAATGGATGGGCAAATGAATTTTAAATGATTTGATTTTACATTTTTAGACTAATTTAGATGTGTAGATTAATGTGAACGGTTCGGATCATCGATACGAAGGAGGGAAGGCCGAGTGCACACAGAGGCCTAGTGCACAACGGAACATTACTATATATATATATATATATATATATATATATATATTAAAAAAGATATATCCTCATTATGTAGCAACCCTAAATCCTAACATAAAACTATTATGAGATTATCAAATTGGAACATATAGTTATAGAAAAAAATAATAGAGTACTTGATTTGAGCTGAGTTTGGATTCTGGATGTGGGCCGGGTCGAGTTTGCTGGTCGGTTTCATCAAACAAAAATAATTGGGGAGGAGAGCGGTGCGAGCAGTAAGAGGAGATGCAGTAGATGTGGGCCGGGTTAAGTATGCGAAGCGCAGGGGGGTTAAGTATGCGAAGCGCAGGGGGAGCAACGACGGATCGGGTTTGGGTTTGCTCGAGGAAGAATAAGAGAATCAATTTGGGTTTGGGTTTGAGTTTGCATGAGAAAGAAGAAGAGAGGCGACATGTCGGGTTCGGGTTTGCGCGAGGACCAGAAAAGGTTTGAATTTTGGATTTGGATATGAGTTAGAGTCGAATTTAGCCCAAATAATGCAAACGAGCCTGAAAATTAGAGGAAGAGATTTAATCGATTAATTGGTGACTTAAAATCGGCTGATTAATCACTAATCGGCCAATTATACCCGATTAAATTGCTTACTATTGAAATATTATAAATCATTAAAATAATAATCGCTTAGATTCCGATTAGCGATTAATCGGAGATTTTAATTGCTTAGGGAAGATTGAAATAATAAGGAAGAAGAAGGGACAACAAACAAATGAAAACAGATTAGAAATAAAATTGAAGTGAAAATGAAGAAAGACCAGGAATTAATAATTGCTGCAAAATTCTAAAACATACCTCAAAGGACTGAGAATGCAAGCTGCAAGGAAGGAAAGAAGAGGAGAGATTTTTTTTTAGGGTTCTTATACCGTACATCGTTTACAGTGAGGGTAATGGGTTGTTTATAAACTAGTTATTTGGTATTAACTTAAAGAACACATTTTCGGGGTGTAAAATGACACCCAATTCAATGAGGCTGCAACACCCCGTATTTAAGAGGTTAGATATTTAATAATAATAATAATAATAATAATAATAATAATAATAATATATAATAATAATAATAATAATAATATTATATATATATAATAATAATAATAATAATAATAATAATAATAATAATAATAATAATAATAATAATAATAATAATAATAATTATAATTATAATAATAATAATAATAATAATAATAAATGAGATGAGATGAGATGAGATGAGAAGTGGTTATTTGTTGGCCTATAAAGGATTCTATAGGGCTTGGATTAATGGAATAAATCAAGAGGCCCATAGATTGAGATTATGGGGCTTAGGGAAAGTGTGTTAGGAATTTGAGGATCTTGTTGAGTCTTTGGCACAATCAACACAAACCACCAAACAAAACTAGATTGCACCAATCATACAAAGCACACAAGAATTATCCCAGTTGGGACTTTCGCCTTAATCCGGGGGAGGAAGAACCGAGATATTATTCAACTAGAGAAGATACAAGAATATTACAACTCTCACCACGACCCTCTCTCAAGCCTAACTGGAACTTGATGCTGCTTACAATGGAGAAACTCTCTCACCCTCTCAGATGAAGTACTCTCTTCTTCTATTTGACACTCAATAGAATCATGTGGATCTATGAGTCGTTACAATTGTTTATATAGATCTAGAGACATACCCTAAGTTGATATCTTGTTACAATAGCCATTGGATAATATATAAGAGATAACCCTACGATAGGAGCCACACGATCTAACTGGAAGAGCAAGTTGGGCCTTTCACGAATCTGCCAGACTCAAGCCTGTAACCCACCAGCACTGCGAACGGTCGACTGTACCAACAAGACGGTCGACTGTCCTCTCTCGAAGACATCGTGCAAGGGTCGGTCGATCACACATGAGTTGCGGTCGACCACAACTTCCTCTGTTGCTACCGCTGACTGTTTCTCGCCTCCATTCCGTCTCCAATCGTCTCGATCCCTCTATCGTCTTATCGTTCTCCTATCCAACATCGTATGCAAGACATAAACCCAACAATCTCCACCTTGGATTGTATACGCATGAATCCATACCTATGTGATTTAAAACTCTTCTAGATCTTTCTTCTCCGCTTTGTAAACATGTTTCTATGGCTTCTTCTGCTAGTTGAACAAACCTCCATATGTTTTCCTCCAGTTGTATGCCCCCCTCAAAGGCACACCCCTGTAGATGTAATCATGGAGGTGCCCCCTCCACATGAACTCTACCTACGTCAAGGCTCTCTCCACCTTCCAACGGTATTCGAACGCTGCAGTCTCGATTCAGTAATTCTAGTGACGGCTTGCTAGATGATGCTTTAGGAACAATGAGCTTCCTGGAAGAGGTTGTGCTGACCTTGCCCAATTCTCCTCTTACCCTTCATTACCTTACGACTATCCCAAACTGTCAAAACTCCACCTCGAGCTGTGTACCTACAGCCACGAGCATCAAGAGTCTCCAAGGATGTCAGATTTTGCTGTATCGAAAGAATATCCATGACCTCTTCTAGTGTGAACCCTTTACCATCTGGCATCTCCAATTCAACTGTTCCCTCACCCACTACTTCACTAATCTCACCACTCCTTGTTCTCACACTACGGCCCGTTGACGACTTGTAAGTAGAAAACATCTCCCTCTCGGAGCAAATATGAGAACTTCCCAAATCAAGATACCAACTTGCATATGAAGAACTTGAAACAAGACAATAATCGTCATTATTACCTGACTTAGTTGCGCTGACTATATGGGCTTGTTCCCCTTCTTTAGTAGCACTCTTCTGACTCAACCACTTGCGACAGTCTCTCTTGTAATGCCCTACTCCTCTACAGTAATGGCAACGAATCTTATCCTTGTGTGCTGCATCCCTTCTAACTGAAGTATCACCACCCACCGCAGAACACCCTAAAGAAATAGACCTTCCTTTGTGAGTCTCCTTTCTTAGTTCATCTTCCTTCAGACCCTTAATCACTCCGGCTACAGTGTCTCCTTGGCTGATTTTCCATGTAGCATGGTAGTTATCAAGTGATCATAAGAAGTTGGCAGTGAATAAATCAAGTTGAAAGCTTTATCCTCTTTGCTAAGATCATCAGCGTTAATCGCCTTCAGTTCAGATATTATCTTACTGAACTCCACAATATGATCTTGAAGATAGGTACCTTCCTTTATTGAGAACCTAAACAGCTTCCTTTTCCAATACATCTGATCTGGCAACGACGACCCCGAGTAGTTAGATTTGAGTCTCGTCCATAGACTCGCTGCACTTTTTTTCTCAAGAATATTATACTTGACTTCGTTCGCCAATTGCAACCAGATTAAACTCCAGGCCTTCAAACAAATCTCATCCCATTTCTCCTGCTTTATGTCAATTGGTTTCTTCTCTTATAGGGCAAGGTGCAAGTCCTTCTGAACCAAAACATCATACATGTCCACCTTCCATAGATTGAAGTTGATCTTACTGTCAAACTGCTTGATCTTCGTCTTTTGATCAATCATCTCCTCCAAGGAACTCGAACAAACCCACGAACCTGATTGCTCTGATTCCACTTGTTAGGAATTTGAGGATCTTGTTGAGTCTTTGACACAATCAACACAAACCACCAAGCAAAACTAGATCGCACCAATCATACAAAGCACACAAGAATTGTCCCGGTTGAGGCTTTCGCCTTAATCCGGGAGAGTAAGAACCAAGATATTATTCAACTAGAGAAGATAAAAGAATATTATAATTCTCACAATGACCCTCTCTCAAGCCTAACTGCAACTTGATGATGCTTACAATGGAGAAACTCTCTCACCTTCTCAGATGAAGTACTCTCTTCTTCTATTCGGCACTCAATAGAAACATGTGTATCTATGAGCCGTTACAATTGTTTATATAGATCTAGAGACACACCCTAAGTTGATATCTTGTTACAATAGCCATTAGATAGTACATAAGAGATTTCCTTACGATAGGAGCCACACGATCTAACTGGAAGAGTAAGTTGGGCCTTTCACGAATCTGCCAGACTCAAGCCCGTAACCCATCAGCGCTGTGAACAGTCGACTGTACCAACAAGATGGCCGGCTGTCCTCTCTCGAAGACATCGTGCAGGGGTCGGTCGACCGCAACTTCCTCTGTTGTTGCCGCCGACTGTTTCTCGCTTCCACTCCATCTCCAATCGTCTCGATCCCTCCATCGTCTTATCGGCTTCTTATCCAACATTGTATGCAAGACATAAACCCAACAAAGTGTGCATTAAATGAAATATGAATGAAAAGATGAAGGGGGTGTTGACGTGGGCTAGGTTGGATGTGGGATTAGTCCCACAGCATCCAAAAGAGGAGAGAGAGTGAGTTATATTAGGTAGCTAATGATCATAAGGTGCCTATTGGCTATAGCCCCTTTTGTGAAGCACGCCTGTGGTGGGTAGTTGTTAGAATTTTATTTGTTCACGTATTGCGCGCACGTGTAGCTGCGTGCGTAGCTGAGTTGGGCTCGGGGCATTACAAATGGTATCAGAGCTGACTTTCGACACCGAGTGTGTGCAAGATGTATGCCTGAGAGGGAGCGAGGTTGGTACAAGTCGTCCGGGTAGGGGACTGTAGAATCAGGGTAATCCTCTCCACATCGGCTAGAAAGGGATCCTGAATAATGTTGCAAGTCCTGGGCTTAGCGAGGACGCTGAGTTCTTATGGGGGGGTGTGTGTAACACCCCGTACTTAAGAGGGTATATATATATATATATATATATATATATATATAGGGGAAAAGGGGTATGAGCAACTTGCTCATTTAGTAAATAAGCAATTGATGATGTGGCATACATGTGATTGGAAAAGCCTTAAAAGGGTTAGGTGTCCAATGTATCACATGCATGCCACATAATCAATTGCTCATCTACTAAATGAGCAAGTTGCTCATATCCCTTTTACCCATATATATATATATATATATAAAATAAAAAATGAGATGAGATGAGAAGTGGTTGGTTGTTGGCCTATAGAGGATTCTATAGGGCTTGGATTAATGGAATAAATCAAGAGGCCGATAGATTGAGATTATGGGGCTTAGGGAAAGTGTGCATTAAATGAAATATGAATGAAAAGATGAAGGGAGGGGGTGCTCACGTGGGCTAGGTTGGATGTGGGATTAGTCCCACATCGTCCAAAAGAGGAGAGAGAGATAGTGAGTTATATTAGGTAGCTAATGATCATAAGGTACCTATTGGCTATAGCCCCTTTTGTGAAGCACGCCTGTGGTGGGCAGTTGTTAGAATTTTATATGTTCGCGTATTGCGCACACGTGTAGCCGTGCGCGCAGCTGAGCTAAGCTCGGGGCGTTACAGAGGCGTTGCCTCATTCATCGAATGAAGCAACTTGAGACGCAATCCAGGTGATTGCTTTATTTAATTGCATTCCCTCAAGTATATTTGAGGAGAAAGTGCATTGCCTTGACTCACCTATCGCCAGAGGCGATTGCCTTGGATTGCATCTGGTAGCACTGGTATGGCCTCCACTGCACTTTCGATGTTATTCAAAAGTGTAGGTCTTAGCATATTCATCCCAACAAGTAATTACGGTGCCCGCCATTGTAAAACAGTCCACTCATTTTTCCCCATGATAAATAGAAGGTTGGGTTAACGCTTACTTTTAGGAGTTAACATAAACTACCTAGCCCACCTCTATTCATGTCTCTGTCAAATTGGTTATTAGAATTACCAGAATGCAGATACTGTTTTAAAAAAAAAGAATTTTAATCATCCAAATGAAATTCCATACCCACTTCAAAAGAAATTCCAGATGGCTTGCAACTTTGAATGAGTCTTACTCATACATCAAGTGACTGGAAAATTGTCATTTCATTAATAATTCTAGGTTGCTTAAATTTGGGTCACTTGATGATTGATAAGACTTATAGATAATTTGGATACTCAATTCTACTTTTTTAAAGTTCTTATAATTTTGTTTGTATCCAACGGTCTGGATTTCCAATTTGGATTACCAGTTTTCTTTTCAAGTGAGACCATCGTCTCCATCCACAATTAGATTATACTGAAAGGAGCACAGCTCATACACACTCTGAGACACATGTATTCCTTTATAATTATATTATTTTAGTCATTTTAGTATTTCTTTTAGATTCTTTTCTCTCTTGGAATACTATTTCATTCAAAATTCTTAGAGTTTTGATTTCTCGATTTCATAAGCTGCAAGTTACAATTTGTGGTTGGTTAGTTGTTAATGACTATTTTCACTTGTGTCAATAGGTAAAGAAAACTGGAATGCCCCCTGGGTCACGTGCTGGATTTTCTATGTGCATCCACAAGAAGAGGGCAGTTTTATTTGGAGGTGTTGTAGATATGGAAGTTGAAGGTCTGTTCTTTTCCATGTGGATCCTTCTAATTATTTTTGTCATCTTAAAAGCATTGTTTGTATCGAATTTGCATTCAATGTATTCAATATATAGACTAATACTGTTTTGTATGGTAAAATATTTGCCTTCATATCCTATAAAAATTATTGATGGTGTCATCCACCAAAAGGATTCAATGGTTTTTAGTGTGGTTATCCTTAAATTGATAGCTGTGTTTCCTTTTCTATTTCAATTATTAATTTTCAGGTGATGTATTGATGAGTTTGTTTATGAACGAGTTATATGGCTTCCAGTTAGATACCCGTCGCTGGTAACTTCTATTTCATTATGTTTTAATTTGGAGATTGTTTTTTTTAGATAGATACTGTTTAATTTTTAAGTGCAGATCATTATGTTTATAAGAGATAAATGTTTACATTTCTACCAGAATCATTGCGCATTTGCTTGGGGTTTTATTTTAGAGATAACATGTCTTGGGATGAAGATAAGAACTAAGACAATGGCATTTGGATACAACCAGTTACTAATAATTAGCACTTTTTTCTGTTAATTTGCCTGTTGCATTGACTTTAATTATAATTGATGAGTCTTGGCTAGCTAAGTGTTTTCACTTGAAGATTGGGGTTGAGTTTCGTCAAATGGCTCTGATATAGAAAAGAAAATTTTACAACTGACTGAATTTAATGTTAACCCTGTTAGTTCCAAATTTGAAATCAAGGTAATTATGTATAAGAGAAGGATTGCCTAACTATGGAGGTGTGTAGGCATCCTCCAAAATTCTCTTGGACTATGGTAAGTGTCTACAAGAAGAAAAATATATTACTCGTTTACCTTAGGGAAGATAGTCAACTTTGAGTCACATATAAAACCAAATATCAAACAATATAAAGATCAATTTTTATGCAAAGAATAAGTAGGCAATCCTGTTTCTCACTAAGATGGAAAATGTAAATAATCCTCATTTGGTAGTTGGTGCCTCTCCATATTGCTGCCGTCATTGTAGTTGGTATGTTATGAGCAACTAAGTTTGAACTTTGAAACTGGATACATGCATAATAACTTACCTTAAATATAGAACTTTTGGCTTATTTTGTGTTTCTTTTCTTTACGTTTTCATTATAGTATTACTGCAATTGTAATGTTGTTAATCAAAGTTAAAACTTGTTAAATAATATGATACAGTCAACCAAATCTTGCACATTTCAACCGATACTAGAAGCTTAATTATTATCGAATTCTGATACAGAGAGTGAGCTATAGATATTGATGCTATACAATGCCAATGGTAGAGAATAAATGAATGCTGAGACGAGGAAAATTGATATTCATATAGCTCTGCAAGTTACATAACTGTGCTTGCCTTCCTGGCTGAAAGTCAGGCAGAGGTGATTTGCGTTCCCACCTCCATCCATATATGATGAAAACAAACCTTTATGCACAGGAAATTTGCACAACCTACTAACATGGTTCGCAAGCTTGGTATCATGATCAGCTTCGGCCTATTATTATAAGTATTGGTAGGCTGTGTTTAATGTAGGTTGATTTTTGAAAGCATGGTATTTACTTGTGAGGACAAATTTCTTTGCTCTCCTTTTCTCTCCCGCTCTCTAGCACTCTTACACACACAGCTTACCCAGACTGTATGCTTATGTACTTGTTAATCTGTCATGCTTCCAGCTATGTCTAAGTTTATTCAATAAAATGATGTGGTTCTGGGAGCTTAACAAGTGATGCCTACCCAAATAAAGTAATTATTAGTTTTTCATACATCAAATTAATATACTATCCAGTTGCGACTATTGTGCATCTAATTACTCAAAGAATCCGCCTACCTAACTCTTTCATATTGCGATATATTTTAGGTATCCTTTGGAGCTCCGGAAAGATAAATCTACGAAAGATAAGGTACTATGTTTGACATTTCAAAACATGTACAAAAAATTCAGCTATTAGTGATATTTATTAATTATAGGATGTCCAGTCAATGCTTGTGGTGCTATTTTTGTGTGCACTAGTTACTCTTTTCATATATGATATTTACTCAATTTTGGATGCATCTATATTTGGGTGAGATTTCGGAGTAATCTTCCGTGAAAGAAAACATGAACTATTTGAATTTACTGAAATCTGATTTTCTGTCACTCAACTTGCTACATTAACATATGCACCTTCCTTCATATGGATATAAATACTGCTACTTGATTAATCTTATACATTTGTTTCCTTAGTGTGTTTTTTTCTTCTCGTTTAATGTTTAACAAATATAAGTTAAATGTTTAACAAATATAAGTTAATACTTGTGTAAGCCCATAGTTGGAAAAAAAATGTGCGATGCACCTTTTTCAACTTGTTGTCCTTTTATGTAAGACATTAGTCCTATTCTGTGTCCCGTGCTAGGAAGCATTACTCCTCTTTTCATTCCAAATTCAAGAATACGACCGATACAGCATTTATGCCATACAGAGTAGTAATGATCAAGTTTATATCACATATGAATATGTGTATCTAACAACATCTTCGTGGGTAAGTTTCCCAAATGCCCTTCCCATTGCATGGAGGTACTATTCTCTCTCTCTTCATCATTCTCTCTGAATGGAAGAAACTGACCTTGTCAGTTACATGAATGATGGTATTGACAACCTGCTTGTAGATGAAACATATGGTCTCATCTATTTGCTTTAGCTTCAGCATAACTGTATCTCAAATTCTCACAAACTAGATCTTCTTGGTGGTTTTCTTGAAAATGAAAGTGTTGGTGTTCTCACAATGTGCTGAACAAGCTTGGTCATCTTAAGAGAACCTGACGTTCTTTTGGTGGAATAGAGAGAATAAACACTCCAAGCCCACATGCAGCAGCAAATTCAAATTTACTTACAAAATGATCTGTCCTATTTGCTAATTTAACACATAGGCACAATATGAAAAGGATTCTTAATGGAATTTAAAATATAAGGAATATCCTAACTATTCTTGTTCATATAAAATCTTTACCAAAATGACAAAGATGATCTCCTATCTAAAATATGAACGTGTATCTTAATCAAAGAAATGTAGCACCTCTTCCGAAAGTTTCCTCCTATTGTGTGTGCTTTTTGGATGGGTTACTTGAATTACTTGGATATGCTTGACAAAGATGTATAGGTCCATAGGAGCTCTCTTAGTTTGGTGGTGATAGTACAGTAGTTGAAGGAGTGACTAGGAGTAGATGAGAATATAAATTAGGAAGTGTGAAAGGTATAGTGATTACTAAATAATTGAAGAACAACCTTTAACAGAGTTGAGTGGGGAGAAGAATTATGAAGCCAGTGCTAAAATGTGATATAGATAGAGGTAAAAGGTTATGTTGATGTTATATTATGCTACAATAGTAGTAAAGATGCAAATGTCACTGGGTACTTTACTAAGTATGTGTACTATTTTAGCATTCCCCGAAAGTGGCTTGTGATGATTTGACGAATTATTACCAGTTGAAATGTTTTAAAGTAGAAGCTGGTGTTAGGATTCATCCTTTTATTTGATGAATTTTCTGGAATAATCACATCCATTTCTTCGTGAGAGATATGTATTTATTATTTCATTCTAAAATGCTTAGTATGAATTTTTATTTGATTCTGTATTAGTGTTCATAAAGGGCTTCCGACAATTATTCAACTTTTGCCATTTCTCTTCTTAGTCATCATATGGATGCAGTATTCTGATGTCTGCAAGTAGCTTAGCTCATGCTTTAGTGTGGTAATTTCAAGACACCTAGAGTTAAAATATTTTATCTACAATGTGCTTCTTGAAATCCAGTATAACACAAGACAGAGCTCGTAAATGACACTGTAAGTTCCTCGTTTGAATACAGTGAGAAACCTTGTATTATAAGATTGGCTCTAACATCTCTTTGATCTCTTGATGGCTTTCTTGCACATCTGTTGATTTCATTACATGTCATTTCATTAAATTACATTATGTAAGAATCATTTTTTTGTAGTCAAAAGGAGGCAAGAAATCTGAATCATCAAAGCAGCCCATTCCTTCCAGGAATGAAGAGGTTGATGAGATGTCGATAGAAGATGAAGATGAAAATACGGAAAATGACGAACAATCAACGGACATGCAATGTGGCACGCAACAAATTTCCACTCAAATGACAAATTCTCTTACTTGCAGTGATGTTGGGTCTAAAAAGGTCTCTGATGTGAAGGTACAGGGATTACGTAGTACTTCTGGTCTTCAAGCTTGCACTTCATCTGAGGTTAGTTACACAAATTTATATGAAGTCATTAGTCAAACATCTGTACGTTTTTATCTTTCTAACCACAACAATTTCGATATATGCAGGCAGTTAAGCCTTGTGGACGTATTAATGCCTGCATGGTTGTGGGAAGAGATACATTATACGTGTACGGGGGAATGATGGAAGTCAGAGATAGGGAAGTTACACTTGATGATTTATACTTGCTTAACCTCAGCAAACTTGACGAGTGGAAATGCATATTAGCGGTATGTCACACAACATACATAGATGTTTGATATTGGCTCTTTTCTGTTTTTGATGATTTTAATTATTTCACCTTTTCTCCATATGACCATGGATATTCCTTTTTTCTTCTTCTTGTTATCCTGAGAAAAATGAAATAGACCTTTGTACCTTTTTACAGTTGTACAAATTTTGAGCTGTTCTTTTTTTTGGGTATTGACATTACTCTAGCATTCTGATTTGCTTTGAAGATTACGAGACTTTACCTTTTTTATTTGCTTTCCTGAACATAAATCCACTTTCTTCTCATTTTCTAAGATCAAACTATGTTTTTCTACTTCATCCAATTTTGTTGTTATTGTTGTTGATGAATAGGAGTGAGTTCTTTTGGCGATAGGCTTTTTCTGTGCTTCATAGTTGAACGCATATATCTATTCTGCACAAAATTCCTCCTATGGTGATCTTTAATCTTAGCCAAAACCGTTCATGGTGCAACCGCATGATGAATGGGCAAACTATGTTTAAAATTAGTGATTTTTACATCATTCTATGTTTTATGGTATAAAGATCAACTTGCACAGTGTGGATCGTGAATTTTGATTGTAAAGATTGGAATTTTAGCATGCCTCTCCTCCTATGCCACTTGACCTCCTGCATCCTCTCTCTCTCTCTCTCTCTCTCTCTCTCTCTCTCTATATATATATATATATATATATATATATATATATATATATGAAAATCTTTCATTGTGCACCACCCCTCCGTGTGCGCTCGGCCTTCCCGCCTTCATATCGACGATTCGAACCGTTCACATTGATCTACACATCTAAATTAGCCTAAATATGTAAAATCAGATCATTTGAAATTCATTTGCCCATCCATCATGTGACTATAAAAAACAATGATTTTCAGCCATACAATTTTGTAACACTTCAATGGATGGGCAAATGAATTTCAAATGATTTGATTTACATATTTAGACTAATTTAGATGTGTAGATCAATGTGAACGGTTCGGATCGTTGATACGAAGGCGGGAAGGCCGAGTGCACACGCCGTGTGCACCATAGGTAGTGCACAACGGAAGACTTCCCTATATATATATATATATATATATATATATATATATATATATATATATATAAGAGCTCTGAGTTCCCAGCAAGGTGGGAGAGCCTAAGGCTCTCCATCATGAAGGCATCTTCATTTTGTTAGAAATGCCTAAACATGTTTACGAATGCAGAATCAAGTCTTTTGAAATCTTTTAGCCCTTGCAACTAAAAGATTAAGAAATTGTATGCAAGGCAAACAAGTTCAAATTACTTGATCTCACATGATTAAACTATGTTAGGTATTTAGAACAAGATGAACGGTTCGGATCGTTCATAGGATGACCTCACCATGGCGAGGTCTCCCACCTTAGGGAGGGCTCCGAGCTCTCTTGACGACTTCCCTATATGTGTATAATGTAATATATATGGGTTATATGGGAATGAGGTGGCACCTTATATAGTACCACCATAAGGTGGAGGTAGAATAAGGAAGAATTCAAAAAGAACAACACAACTGACACCATTCGTAGTGTTCGACATGTCAAATTATAAGAGGATGAAAAGTCATGAGTGGTGATTAGTGAACATGTTTTGCCCATGCATTAAGTTCCCTCTTTTGTTCTATTGCAAAACAACCATTCTGTTTGCAATCACATGATGGATGAGCAAAACGTATGTAAAACAAGTGATTTTACATCAACTATGTTTAATGTTAGGAAGATCATTTTAAATCAAGTGATCATTCTTCTTCTTTCCATTTCTTCCTTATACTACCGCCGATTTACGATGATGAGTAAGGTGGCACCTCATCCCCATTAAACCCTATATATATATATCGATGAAATTATTGTGGATGTTTTTGCTCCATGGATGTTCCCATATTTTATGGAAAGTTTAAGATACATATTCCCTCATGTGCCAGGCTTCTGAATCTGAATGGCAAGAAATTTCTGATGGAGATGAAGATGATGATGAAGAAGATGAAGATGAAAGCAATAGCGGAAGTGACTGCAATGAAACAGATAATGACGACGAAGATATGGAGGTGAGTTTTTTTTTATACTCTGATAATAACTAGTACACATTCACTGTTCATATATAATTTTTAGCGTTTGTAAAAAAAGGTGAATATAGTTTCTAATATAAAGCTAAAGTATAAGCCTATGTTGTTCAATACATCGAACGGTTCCTGTACATTGTACAATATATGAATACTTCTGTGAGGAGGCCATATTAAATAGTATAAGATATTTATGAGATACCCATTTTGATTTATCCAACATCTTAGACTGAGAGTAAGGAGTTGAATGATCAGATACTTAAATGATAATGGGGTTCATGATTTAATCACACTATATATACAAATTGCCTTCCTTCTTAATAAAAGATAATGGTTGTTTGCATAATTATTAATTTATATAAGTTGGAAATGTATTTCAAATGTATGATTTATTTATGTTTTATTTAAAATTCATTTGTTTCTGTTATTTGTGTTTAAGTGGAGAGCATATGTTCTCTTAGTTCGTGGGCATTTTCTTGCTACACTATCTCATATTTTTCCAAGAGCTGCCCAGTTGCCATATGAGTGTGGTATTATGTTGCCATCTATGTAGCACGGGTACGGGTTTGGGTACGGGATACGGGTGCATTTAAAAATATATATAATATATTTTTATAAATATTATGTCAAAAAAAAAATATAGTTGCTACAAAAGAATTATCAAATTACTACTAACAATTTAACATTTTAACATATTACATAAATGATTCAATCCCTTGAAACACAGGAAGAAAGAAAGAAAAAGAAACCCTACATTTTTTTGAGCGATCAAATCTGATATTGCATATTTCTTTCTGGATATTGATTTGGGTTATTGTGGGTATGTTTTATAACAGTGGGTTGTTGCCTTGTTGGGTATGTTTTTATTAGTTTTTATTGTGTTATTGGATATCTTACCCAATAACCCTAACCTTAACTTTACAAAAAATATTCTTTTCTATTAAATTCCAAAAGACAACCATGTCCAAAACGCACCTATGTCGCACCCAAAACGCACCCTAAACACACCCGAATAATATTTTGTTTCTTTGATGAGATACGCACCTGGGCTGCACCCGGGTGTACCCGCACCCGATTCGTACCCGGTATTGGTACGAAGCCCAAAATCAAGTACCCGTGCTTCATAGGTTGTCATACCTATACTGCAACATGGGGTAATGAAGTACTGTGGTGATCTTTTATCTCTATTCTGTTGTCTTATCATATCAAAGCCAACTTTCCTCAGATGATACTTTAGTATGCTATATTTTGATAGACATTTCTAAGAAAAGCTTACTCATGTAAACACTGTATGCGGAAAACCCAGCTGAAAGTTACTTCTGCAAAGGACTATGGATGAGCAAACAGTCAACACTTTACAATGATCTCTAGATATTTGATTTAATTGATGAATAAGTTCCATACTTAATTTTATTAATTGGCTGTGACACTGTCCAAATGAAAGCTTGTCAATCTCACATCCCACGACCCCCAACAAACACACACATACACTCACAGGTTGAAGTGTAACTGTAAACCTTTTCGTCAGCGATTTTCTTTACCCTTTATCCTTTCTCTGGGTGCGGTTGGCCTTTGTGATGCCTTTCCATATAGAACTTTCTATTACAAGTTATCAATCATCAGGATGTACCTATGAAGTAATTCTCAACTGTTTCAATTTTAATTGTAATTTTAATTTTTGTAGTTTCACCATGTTTAAGAATCACTTCTGCATTTGCCGGTTGAGGTACTTTTTCCATGACATTTGCTGGTTTTTTGAATATATACAAGCGAATGCAGAATGCTTTTATTTTTAGCACCCATTTACTAATCATTTTCATTTACATACTATCTGATAGTGACCTACGTTTTTTTATAGTACACTCCTAATTGATTTTTGGTTCCGCTGAGGTTTGTCAAATTTTTTAACCTTTGCTTACCTGCACAGTCTGAGGGTGAAGGTGAAGTTGTAGATGTGGGAAATGCTGTTTCCATTTTAAAGGGTGAGAAGAAGAATCTGCATAGAAAGGAGAAGCGTGCCAGGATTGAGCAGATAAGAGTGAGCCTTGGCCTTTCAGACTCACAAAGAACCCCAGTGGTATTCTCTCTCTTTCAGAATCTTTTCACAGACAATTTGACATTAGCTTTTGACTTTTGAGTGACAGTTGACAGCAAAAACATATATCCATAATATCAAATCTTACTAGTGCAATTCATATTTGCATCAAACCTGTAGACTCGAGTAAAAAATAGGTAGTATCGTTAAGTGAGTGTAGTGAAAGCTAGAATTCAACATTGCAGTGACAGGATCATTTAGTGTGTGTGATGTGTGTGCTTAAAGCATTAGTCACTGCCAGATGCTCATTAATCTACACTGCTACAAAATCAACGTTTTTTTGGGGATCAATCCACAAAAATTCTGTGTCAAATTAGCACATACTCGGAATTTAAAAAAAATGATAACCTTGGTCGTATAGGTAGATTTAAATAAGATTACTCCTCTTACCCTTTCTGAATGGGAAATTTTTCTCTTTAGTTTTCTCCCACATCTCTCCATGAGACTGAGCAATATATATATATATATAATTATGGAAATATCTCCTTTTTGCTCTTTATTAGTGATTTTATTTATTTTATTATTTCATACATATTATATAGAGAAAAGGGAGCCTCATACTTTAGGAGGCGATTTAATCATAGAGAGTATTTGTAATTACTTGGTGGGACCGCCCATGGACAATTTGTACCGTTTACTTTGACTTTTTATGTCATAACATGTATGCCTATAAATTTCAAGTGCTTTGAAGATCTATTATCCATGCTTAAAGTTGTAGCAAAACGAACAGTTTTTCAATAATATAACATGATGGCTCTATGCGATGCATGGGTAACAAGCCTCCAAAGGCTTGCTTTTTAATACACATGCATCTCATGACATTAGAACATAATCATGGGTTGTCCATATAAGTCCCACCATATGAATACAACTCTTTATATGGGGAAGTTCTCCTACAAGTATAAGGTTCCCTTTCCTCAAATACTGAGCTATACACTTTCATAACTTGGTTTTAACGTGTGACGATTACTCGTATTAGCTAGAACATCTTTAGATCAATTACCCTTTTAGGACATGTCATGGCACATTTACTGTATTAGGTCTATTTCCGCCCACATGATATCTAATAAGTTAAAGAGAAATGTGAATTTTAGGGTTCATTTCAAATAGTCATCTAAAAGATAGGTCAGTAATTTCTATTCCTGAAATACATCTAATGGAATTCTCTGTTATTTTTCTGCATAGCCTGGAGAAACTCTCAGGGATTTCTACAAAAGGACAAATATGTACTGGCAAATGGCTGCGCATGAGCATACTCAACATACTGGAAAGGTCAGTTAACCTTTTCCTTCTGTAGGTGCTATATTCCCCCTTTTCTTTCATAAAATATGTTACATTGGTTTTGTGCATAATTTAGTGAAAGTCCTCGTCCTTTTGTGTTGCAATACAAGCTTTCTGTGATCAAACTTTTGCATGTCAAAAGGGACTACTACGTTGTTGAAAAATTTCAACACTTTTCACATCTCCTCTGCTTGTGCTCTCCCATATGTTTGTCCTACCCTTACAAACGTTTTTCAAATATGATATTATAATATTTAGCACCGACCCCAACTAGTTGGGAAAAAGGCTTTGTGTTGTTGTTGTTTTATATTATAATGTTTAGCATGTTACTATCAGTAATTTGATTACCACAGAGTAGGTTAGATGTTTTATATCCAACTATTCAACTGTATAATTAAATACTGAATAGCAGAGTGATGGAGGAGAAGTCTAGCTCATAAATTGAACCTTTAAAAAAAAAAGGATAAATGTGACTCCATAACCGTTTCATTAATGAAAGGTTAATGAAACAAAGTATGACTGACTACAATACTGGAGCCAAAATTACAAAGAACTTGGCCACAAGTACCAATCTACAAAATCAACTGCAAATAAAAGTACAGAATAAACCATTACGACAGTTACTCTCAAAATCACTAACAACATAGTATCTCCCCAAACTCAACTCTCCACTCGTGTGAAATACTACTACTCCATGCGTAGCCTCTTCTTCGTATGTGCTTGTCCTGCCCATGAGTGAATAAAGGCAAATATTTTATGCATCGTAATGGGAAATCTACTATTATTTTGACGGAAACACGACTCGTTTCGATCTAGCCATAGACCCTACATAGGAGCTGCAACTCAAATATCCCAAGCTGTTCTATTCTCTTTTCGAACTACTCTGTCACTCCACTGTCCCAGATCTCTCTCGTAGAGTTACGTTTCTCCCAAATCCCAAAACCTAGACTGACGACTTCCATGCTAACCTAGCCTTAGCACAAGAAAGAAAAAAAAATTAGAAACCCAAATTTCTCATAAATTGAACCCTGTTGCTCAAAATCAGCACATTTGCTTTTCTTATGAAACCCAATAATGAAGTTCCACTTAAGTTGTCTTCCTAAGTCTAATCAAGAAACATTAAGGCACTTCCAATATCATCATCTTTTTAACTGGAGGATAATCACGGGGAAATCCTAAAACTCTTGTTTAAAGTCACGTATCTGTCTCAATTTTCGGCTTTGTGTGAACGTGGAACTTACAGGAGCTTCGGAAAGATGGATTTGATCTTGCTGAAGCTAGATTCAAGGAGCTCAAGCCAATACTGGATGAGGTGATTCAAGGCTTACATTGCTTCGTAACAAGTTCTTCCATATTAAACTGACTGTATTTGTGTTCTGTGCCTCACCCATGTGTTTCTTATGCTTTCTTTACAGTTGGCGATACTGGAGGCAGAGCAGAAGGCAGAAGAGGAGGAAGGGCCTGAGAGTAGTTCAAGAAAGAAGATTAATAACAAAAACAAGCAGCAGAAACCAAAGAGATGAGCTGTTCTTCGTAAATTATGGAGGAGAGAGATATACTGCGGAGAATGTTTACTGTAAAATTATGTAACAGTGAATATGTAATTATTGATAATATATTGCTCTGAGTTTTGAATTCTTTTTTTTATTGCTTTCTGCCCTTGGCCCTTGGTGTTTGTAGTGAACCTCACAAATAAATGTGTTTTTGTTGTGGCATTTCTTTTGTATCACTACTTTGAAGAACACTTGATGTTTGCGTCATCTTATTCAGTGTTGGACTAGAAATTAGTTGTAGGCAAGAATTATGTCCGAGGCTGACAAAAAGCATTTATTTTTACAATTTTAATCCATATACATTCTTGAATTTAATACTTTATTATAATTAGTTTTGTTAAAGTGAGTTTGAATTTGATGAATTTGATCTTGCTGCTTCATTAATGAACGCAGTTTGCGAGAAGCTAAGGCCGTGGGATGGATGCAGTTTTGTCTACTTTCCCTGTCATACCTCGCCAGTTTAATAACTAGACGAGCAAAGTCCTTTGCATCAAACCTTGTACCCTCTGTGCTTTCTTTGTACACAAAATTCCGTTCTGAGTGATATCAGGTTATCAAATTAAGTTCGTAGCTCTAATTAAAAATTAAAAGTGTGCACCGTATATGAAATCATATAGAAAGTAAAGAGGATTGTTTGTTTGTACTAGGAGCCTACATTGATATGGGGTAGATGATGTGGCTCCATTAGAGCCATCAGATCCCCTCTAGATCCGCTCCTTTGTGATCATCAGGTCAACTGAAGTCCAACGGGCCTCACCTAGTTCAGGCCCACAGGCAAACGGGTCCGATCCGGCTCGTTAGGGTTCCAAACCCATTTGCCCCTGACTATAAATACCCAGCCCCCTCCTCACTTCTAGTGGTAATAAAATTTTCTCCACCTGAACCCTAGCTACTGTTAGGGGGTGTTTGGTACAAGATTTTTTTTTTGGTTCCCAGGAATCCTGGGATTTATGATTCATAGGAAACATAAAACATGTTTGGTAGGTCTTAAATATCTCTGGGAATGTTAGTTGGAAACTTAATTTTCCATATATGTTTTGTTGAGATACATATTTCCTGGGAATCTTAATCTTATTGTCCAAAATACCCCTCTCATCCTCAAATAACAAAACAAACTATTTGATGAAAAACCTAAGTAAAAAAAATGATGCAAATCTGGGCCACAAAATGCAAACAATTTTAAGTGGTAATATGACTTAAAATTTAAAGAGGACAATATATTTGCAGGACATCAAAACTTTTACTTGGCATTCCAACACCAAGATTAAATTGTGCCACACAATTTACTAACTAAAAAATTTACTTAGAAACACAAAATTGTACTAAAAAGCTCCAACAAATACTTAGGAACACAAAAGTTCCAAATGTTCTAACAAGTAATAAAAAACACAAAACTTCTAACACCATGATGTTCTTGTTCCACCTGCTCAATACTGATTTCTAGCTAATATGTCATCCACCAACTTTTTCTTATGATCATGATCTAATCTTGACTACGGTTTGACTAAACCAAGAGATTAGACCATATTTATTAAGATATCCAGCCATGGCTATAAGTGCAGCAAACCAAGTAAGGGTGTCCCAAGCTACTGATTCAGCCAAGCACTCCTTCCATGTGACAACCCCTGTTGCAAGAAGAACTGATAATCCGAGAATTGCGGCTGTAACAGCATCAATACCTAGCATCCCTCCAAATATCCACATTCCCACCTGTGCATTAAATAGTTGTTAGCACAGCTGCTCTGACAATTTCACTCCTCATCCCTTACAAAGCCATTATCTTTTAGAGTCTGCTAAATGTTTTACATCTACCTAAGTACAAGAAAGCCAACTAGCTAATTGTCTGTGCCAATAAATTCCTCAGAATGTGAACCTGTTATGTTTCTATGTAACATCTACAGCTATGGATATTGCAGAAGAACATCAGGTATAGAAGAAGAAAAATCAACCATGACAACACTGTTATTGAAGAACAACCAGTACAGTTTTTGAAGGCATTCTGATATCCTCAACCACTATCAAAGAAATTAACCAGAAGTAGAATTCATGGGAAAAAGTCAACCAAATTAACTAGACAATGCAATAGTTTATATGTTAAATTCAGTAGGCAGCACTTCACAGTTCACACCAACCTGATAGGAGAATGATTTATAAGGATAATCATGTTCTCAAATGCACAGTTCATAGTTCTGTGGCAGAGGATAGTTCTCAATCCATTAAGTCTTTAATAGTTTACATCCCCCTAAGCAAACTTCATATCTACACAGACTCTTTTCTTAAGAAAAATATAGATCTTTCTTTGATAATCCTTGTTACTGCTGCACTTATAAATACACAACCTTTTAAGTTGAGAACTTACGCAAATCACGTATAGCTTACAATTATGGTCGGGGTGCTCGGGTATCGACGGCGCGAGAGAGGCTCGGGATCGACGGCGCGAGAGATGATCGGGGGTGCTCGGGGATCGACGGCGACAAGTGGGATCGACGGTGCGACGAGTTGATCGACAGCGGCCAAGTTGGGTGCTCGGATTTTTGGGGGAGAAAAAGAGGATGGGTTTATTGAGGAGGAAAAAGAAAAAGAAATATGAAGAGCCAGGTTTAGGGTTTTTTTATTTTAGGGGAAAAATTGTAATTTTAAGGAAATAACATTTTCCTAAGCACTTGGGAATCTAAGAATCCCACCACCCCCCATGGAAAAAAATTTGTGAGAATTGTGGCAAAAAATATTCCTAGGAATGTTAGTTTTATGAGAATTTGAATTTAAAAATTAGCATACCAAACATGGAAAACTAAATTTCCAAGTTAAGATTCTCAGGAAACAAAAAAAAAATCCTTGTACCAAACGCCCCCTTACTTTCTCAGTGACTGACTAGATCGTCGGAGGGCCTGTCGTCGGAACTTCTCCCGGTGTTTCTAGGCAGTGTGTAGGTACAAAAAGCCGAGTCGAGCTACTGATCCGAGCAGAGCATCAAAGATCCGAGCCGAGCTACTAGATCCGAGCCGAGCACCCGGCCTCTATCTCTTTGCAGCTACTCTCGAGCCAGTCCTACTCCCTAGGATCAGACCGACGCCAGTACCACAGTTTCCTCTTCTCAAATTACAAGAACTCACACTTGCTGCCCCCACACCCCAAAACCAAATAGCATCAGGTTGGCGCCGTCTGGGGGAAACCCTCTTATTACTGTCACTAGGCCGAACCCAGCCAGGGACGTCACCTCGAGTCCGAGCTCTTCCATGGCTCCCAAAGCCAGAAGGGCCGTCACCTCGGCACGACATCCGGACCCTCCACATCATAGCCGCGTGGATGCCCAGGGTTCCAACCATCCTCGGGTCAACGGCGGCCGGACCCTCGAATGCTACTGATTTGCGCCGCGTCATCTTAGTTCGGCAGGCCAGCTGGACGAGGGGAGAGGCTGCTTCCAACTCGGTCTCGAACCATCGCAGGCAGCCGTCCCTAGAGCGCGATCCAGGACACAGCCGCTCACCCCAAGGAACCTTGCCCCCGCAGGACCTGGTGGGGCAAGCCCCAATCACTAGGGCCGAGTTCCAAAACTTTCGGGATGAAGTCCTCCAAGCAATCCGAAGGGGCTAGGGGACCGAGGTCCACAACAACTCCGACCCTCGGTCAGGAGCAAGGGGCGGCGAATCCTACGGATCGGCCCGCCCCTTAGAACAAGAAGGCGCCGTCCTCCGGCGTTTACTGGAGATGGAGAACCGCCTCGCCCACCTCGGCGGCGAGGGTGGACCAATGCCGGATCATGGTCATCGGCCGACCCGGCCCCCATTCTCCCCCCAAATCTTGGAGGCCGAGATCCCCCAAAATTTCAGGCCTCCCCAATTCGAGACATACGACGGTGAGGGTGATCCCGCTGATCACATGGAGGGGTTTAAAACCCTCATGTTGATTCACAGCGCTGCGGATCCCCTCCTATGCCGCGCCTTCCCCGCTACCCTTCGCGGTCCGGCTCGAGAATGGTTCTCAAAGCTCACCCCAGGCTCAGTCTTCTCGTTCGACCAATTGGAGGTGAACTTCGTAGTCCACTTCGTGACCAGCAGAAAGGTCGAGAAGACGAGCACATTCCTTCTGGACCTCAGGCAGAATGAAGGGGAGTCACTCCGCAAGTTCGTCCGAAGATTCACCACCGAGGCGAGGTCCGTCTCCTCTCTTGACCCAAGCATCGCCTCGGCAGCGTTTCGACACAATGTTCGACACCCCCAGCTCAAAGCCTCCTGGCAAAGATGTTAGTGTAGGTGCCCTAGAGGCAATACAATGATATTATGTAATCAGTATTATTGACATTATGTTCTTTTTATATTAATAATTTATTATGCTTCGTATTTACTGCGATATAATTATTAGCATGATAAATGTCCTTAGATTATTAATACGAACTATATGAACTTGAGATTATATATAGTATAATAATCTTAAATGTCCCTAGTCGAGTATTATTATTATTAGGACAGTAATAATACATTGAGACTAGTATGTTGATTGATTGATGACCACTTCTCATGGGTCATTAGTATAGAGATACTAAAATCAATACATAGGTAAATGTAAGAGTACATTGTACTGGACAGACCCACTGTGAGATTCTACATGGAATGAATTAATAAGTGTCATAAGTAATCTCACTGTGATAATGGTGTAATGGTCCTCTGACCTGAAATCATTATATTTCTACACGAGAATTAATGTACTTTGATTCTATCAAAAGTTATCTTTAATCGGGTAATGATAAAGATAATTATTGGGTTCATTATGAATCGTGTGAGAAATATGAATGATCTAGAGGGAATTTAACCCTCCTAATTTTAGGAGTGATATTATCGGCCTCTTGTTTGAGTGAGACTATGAAATGCATGGCCATGCTCAAATATTGATTTGTTTGAATAGTCTACTCATCGATCAAGAAAATAAAGATTAAATTATTAAGAGGATGACACGTCCCATGCCTCTAGTTTAATCTATAATATCAAGGTTAAAAGGATTATATTACATGGAAACATTAATCACGAAAGGTTTAATTGAATCACCAATTATTGTTATTACTTGGGTAGCAATGATGTATTACTAGATGCCGCTCATTGTTTATAATTTTATTATAAGATAATAAAATTATTGCCAACGTAATAATAACCTATAGGGTCACACACTTAGAACGTTTAAAAGGAGTATTAGTTTAATTCGGAATTTAAATTAAGTGATTCGAAATTAGTTAATTAATTGAGTTGGACTTAATTAATTAAAGGATAATTCGAATCATTTAAGTGATAAAACCAAATCAGATTGGTCTTATCAGAAGCCAAACTGATTATGGTTAATTCGAATTTAAATGATAAAACCAAATCAGATTGGTCTTATCAGAAGCCAAACTGATTACGGTTAAGCCCACCTCTTATCTCTCCCTATAAATACATAGAGATGTATTAGTTGATTTGGATCTTTTGACAAATCCGTTTTCACAGAAACCCTAGCCGCTCAACTGTTGAGAGGTAAAAGAGAGAGAGAGAGAGAGGCAAGGATCATCGGCTAGTACCGGCTCCCTTGATCGTTGGACGATCGGACGTTCGTGTGGATTGCCTTAGAGACGCGGATCTAGCTACTAGGGCTGCGTGGTGATTGCAACCTCCATCTTTCAGCCTTCGAAAGCTCCGAAAGGTAAAATTTTATTTCTCCATTATTAGCCAATTCTTATACACGGATCCTAGGGTTAGGGTTTCGGATCTGTCTTTTTCGCTGCGTTTGTGCCCCGAAACCCTTCAAAAGAAACCCCCCATCGACTTTCCTGACCTGCTCAACAGGGTCGAGAAGTACATCCGGGCGGAAGATGCCCTAAACCCTGAGGGCACCAAAGAAGCCACAGCCAAGGAGAAGCACAAGGCAGACAATGCCGAGCCCATAAAAAAAGTCACAAAAGAGGCAACCAGACTCAAAAGAATTCCCCCAGTCCCCCGATTTGAGAGATACACGCCGCTGACACAAAACGTGTCGGCAATCCTGATGGAGATCGAGGGTAAACGGATCGTCCGACTCCATCCCCGGCCCAGCAACAACAAGAAGCGGGACCAGAGGTTCTACTGCCGCTTCCACCGAGACAATGGGCACGGGACGGATAACTGCCGGGCCTCCAAAGATGAAATCGATGCCCTCATCCAATGAGGGTACCTGAAGGAGTTCACTCGGGATAACCCAAGAGACCGGAGGGATACGAGGAACCCGAGGCCTTCGCCTCCCCCTCGAACGACCCACCGGCGACTCGAGCGGGACCCCGAGCCAGAGGAAACCGGAGGGTAGACCATCCTACATTGCGTCCATGGTGGGCCCATGGGGAGAGAATGCAACACCTCCCGTAAGGCCTTCGTCCGAGTGGTCAACTCCGTTCGGGACCATCCCTCCTCCCGGATTCAGCAATGCTCGGTCTCCTTCTCCGAAAAAGACCTGGAGGGAGTGCGGCTCCCGCACTGCGATGCCCTCGTCATCAGCATCGTCATGGAAAACTTCGAAGTCCTCGCCATATCCTAGCTTTCTCAAGCTTTATGGGCTAGGTGCTCGGCAAGGACCCCGAACCGCATCCTAACTCTTACAGAGCACAGGAGCTCGACATTCGGCATTGACCTCGAGCCATACCTTAGCTTTCTTAAGATTTATGGGCTAGGCGCTCGGCAATGACCTCGAACCACTCCCTAACTCTTTTACAGAGCACAGGAGCTTGACATTTGGCACTGACCTCGAGCCATACCCTAGCTTTCTCAAGCTTTGGGATAGGCGCTCGGCAATGACCCCGAACCGCATCCTAACTCTTACAGAGCACATGAGCTCGACATTCGGCATTGACCTCGAGCCATACCCTGGCGTTCTTAAGCTTTATGGGCTAGGCACTCGGCAATGACCCCAAACCACACCCTAACTCTTTTACAGAGCACAGGAGCTCGACATTCGGCATTGATTTCGAGCCATACCCTAGCTTTCTCAAGCTTTTGGGATAGGCGCTCGGCAATGACCCCGAACCACATCCTAACTCTTTTAAAGTACAGGATCTCGACATTCGGCATTGACCTCAAGCCATACCCTAGCTTGCTCAAGCTTTTCGGTTAGGCACTCGGCAATGACCCCGAACCACATCCTAACTCTTTCAGAGTACAGGAGCTCGACATTCGGCATTGACATTGAGCCATACCCTAGCTTCCTCAAGCTTTTGGGATAGGTGCTCGGCAATGACCCCGAACCACATCCTAACTCTTTCAGAGTACAGGAGCTCGACATTCGGCATTGACCTCGAGCCATACCCTAGCTTTCTCAAGCTTTTAGGATAGGCGCTCGGCAATGACCCCGAACCACATCCTAATTCTTTCAGAGTACAGGAGCCCGACATTCGGCATTGACCTCGAGACATACCCTAGCTTTCTCAAGCTTTTGGGATAGGCGCTCGGCCATGACCCCGAACCATATCCTAACTCTTTCAGAGTACATGATCTCGACATTCGGCATTAACCTTGAGCCATACCCTAGCTTTCTCAAGCTTTTGGGATAGGCGCTCAGCAATGACCCTGAACCACATCCTAACTCTTTCATAGTACAGGAGTTCGACATTCGGCATTGACCTCGAGCCATAACTTAGATTTCTCAAGCTTGTGGGATGGCGCTCAGCAATGACCCTGAACCACATCCTAACTCTTCCAAAGTACAGGAGCTTGATATTCGGCATTGACCTCGAGCCATACCCTAGCTTCCTCAAGCTTTTCGGTTAGGCGATCGGCAATGACTCCGAACTGTATCCTAACTCTTTCAGAGTATAGGAGCTCGACATTCGACATTGACCTCGAGCCATATCCTAGCTTTCTCAAGCTTTATGGGCTAGGCGCTCGGCAATGACCCCGAACCACACCCTAACTCTTTTACAGAGCACAGGAGCTCGACATTCGGCATTGATCTCGAGCCATACCCTAGCTTTCTCAAGCTTTATGGGTTAGGCGCTCGGCAATGACCCCGAACTGCATCCTAACTCTTTCAGAGTACAAGAGCTCGACATTCGGCATTGACCTCGAGCCATACCCTAGCTTTCTTACGCTTTATGGGCTAGGCGCTCGGCAATGATCCCGAACCCCCAACTCTCTTACAAGACGGGGCCCGACACTCGACTTGCACTGCGCACAGCGTCCTAATCACTTACAAAATAGCGAGGGACGGGAAAATCAAATTTTATTCATCATAAGCACCCTGAATGACCACAGTACAAGGAAAGTTATTACAACGCTTTCGCTAACCTCAACCTAAGTGTTTCCCACGGTGCTTTTTCGGCCAGCACGGACCATGTCGAGCCCCACCGAGCGGGTACGTCCCTCGACATGCTCATCCGGCACCACCGGCACCGCTAGTGTAGATGTCCCGGTAATGGAGCTCTGCGCATCAGCGGGCCTCGCCATATCCAGATAGAGGGTCAACGAGGAACCCCAAACAGAGGGGCGTCCCCCCCAGGATGGTCGAACCGAGACCGACCTGTGCCTAGCATAACTTTCAACCTCTAAATCTCCAGCTCCTTTTCAACCACAACCTTACGAAGAACGGACTCGGAGGTCTGTCGCCTGGTGGAAGCATCAGATATTGACCAGTTCGTCTCGACACTCTTCCAGTCCCGATCGGCTATAGCCTTCTTTAGGCGTGCCGCCTCTAAGGTGAGCTTCTTGGAATTGTTCATAAAATAGCTTACCGCGGCTTCTCGATCGTGGGCATGCTTGCAATAGCGGATCAAGACACTCTCCTTGGACTCTAGCCTATTCCGAAGTCGTCGTACCTCGGCAGAACTGAGATCGGCACCAAGGGTCTCGTTCATCTGGCAAAAGGGAAGAAAACCACAATTCACTAAAAAAGCACGCCAAAAACAACAAGTCATAGAAGGTTGGCCAAAAATACGATTGTATTAATTCAAAATTTGATTACAAAAGGTGATGGCCAGTCCGCGGTCGGCAATACAAAAAGAGAAAAATATTTTAACTACTTCGGAGGGGGGATTTGCACCTCTTCGTCGGCCGTCGCACCCCTTCCTCCTTCTCCAAGTGTGGGTCCTTCGGAGCCTCATCTCCCTCGCCCCTGGGAGTTAGCGGATGCATGGGGGGCTTCCACCCAAAGTGGAGATGGTCGATCTTTGCCTCGGGGTAAAGGAGCAGAAAGTGCTCCTTCACCTTATCATATGCCTCGTCTTGGACGTTAATCACCTCTTCCAAAGCCGCCAGTGCCAGCTCGTCATAATCCGCTGCTGCCTTTCCCCGGACCGCCACCAATTCGCGGAGATGCTGGTCCTATTGAGAGGCGAGGTCGGCTTGGAAGGCCTGCACCGTCCCCTGAGATGTCGTCAGATCGACCTTCAAATCCTTCACTTCTCGAAGGTACCCATCGGTGTTCCGCTTCTTAGTGTGGACCTCCTTCTCCAAGTACCTCTTCAGCTGCACCCCGGTCATCAACACCTGGTCGAGATAAGCAGAGTCAGAAAAAAATACCTAGCACAAAAAGTAAACATACAACAAAACCATTTGAGCCCACTTCATGTAGGCCGTCTCCGTAGTCTCGGTCGCCAGGTTGATCCGGTCGCAGGCTGTGGCGAGCTTATTAACCACCTCCATAGAGATTGGGCCCTCGGCCAGCGAATCTCCCTCCTTGACCGCCCAGTCTGGGGAGAACGGCCTTAGGCCCCCCTCGTCCACCATTCGTCAGGCATTAGGACGGACACCGGGGGTCCCAGACTTCAGGACCTCGGTAACCTTTCGGTTACTTGAGCTCGGCCCCTACTATTTTGCCTCTCGGGACGAGTGAATTTTATTCGACTTCTTAGAGGGTGGCTCCGAAGAGACCTTTGTCACCCCCTGGACTGGTCTCACCGCCGATGCTACCTTCTTGGTCCTCTTCTTCTGGGCCAGCGCCAGTAGTACCTTCCTCACCTCGAGCTTCGACGGTTCCATCGCTGCAGAGAAAAAGAGAATGTTAATACGAAAGCCAAAAATTAGACAAGAATGAAACAAAAACGTACAACGGTCGGCTGGGCTCAGTCCGGCTTGGGCTAGGTGTATCTCTATCACGCGCGGCTAACCGATATTGTGCCCCGCTATAATTTTTTCCACATCAGCCCACTCCGCCTCCATCAAGTCCCTCCGCCTCGGGAGTTTGTGGTTTGGCTTATAGAAATTTCAGGCCGTAGAAATTTTCCAAGGTACCTCACTCCCGACCATGAAGTACTTCTCCTTCTACCCCTTTAGTGAAGGAGGTTCGACGCTCGGTAGTGATTCCGAGCCACCCCAGAGATTTCACAGCAGCTTTGGGGGTTCGACGCTCGGCACTGACCTCGAGTCACCCCAGAGCTTTCACAGCAAGCTTGGGAGCTCAATGCTCGGTAGTGATCCCGAGCCACCCCAGAGCTTTTACAGCAAGCTTGGGGGTTCGACGCTCGGCAGTGACTTTGAACCACCCCAGAGCTTTTTACAGCAAGCTTGGGGGCTCGACGCTCGGTAGTGATTCTGAGTCACCCCAGAGCTTTTACGGCAAGCAGGGGGCTCGATGTTCGGTAGTAACCTCGAGTGTCATGCCCCGCTTCCAAAAATACGGAATACAAGTACATGACAAAAGCCAAGTGAATGACTAACGTCACCCATAAGCTATTTATCCGATCAACTTAACAATATAAACAATACAAAACAATTGCGCAGGCAATAATAATGATCTCATGAAAAATAATACTTGGAATGAAGCAATAAAAATATCAAAATACAATAATAATAATCCAACGTCTGGAAAAATTAATAAAATCCGGGACAAAAGCCCAAAACAATAATAATCCAATCCAAAAATAATAACAAGTCTCAATACATTAAGTTTATTTAAAGCAATAAGCAATTAGAAAACAGTAGTCTTCAGAATGTTTGTTCTCCAATTCCAGCAGGCAATTCTCCTTCATTACCTGTATACACTTCATCTAAAAAGAGGAAAAAAATTGTCCTTAGAGCAAGTCATGGACAGCAAGTAGAGAAAATAAGAAATAATGGAATAACGGTATAACAATAAATCAATGGATCAATAAAAATCAATAACATGAGACAATAATCATGATAATCAATGCAATGGCTATAAACAATGATTTAATATTCAGTAACAGTAATCAATGATCAATAACAATAACACTTAGCCAATATTCGATATCAATAGGAACAATGATGAACAATATGCAATGTCGATGTGTAATCCTTATGTTTATTAATTATTTTAACTCCTAACTAATGCACATAGTACTGTATCCCATATGTTCCGTACCACAAGTTCGATGCATACAATTAATTTTGTTTAGACTAAAGTGGCAGACTCTATAGTTCATGTACTGGGTATGATGACGATAACAATACAACATGAGCCAAGGTGCAATTTCTTACACAATGACGATATCAATAATAACATGGGCCATCATCCGAGCACAGTCCCTATATCACCAACTACTCTAGTCAATCTCTTAAATCCCAGCTTGTTAATTATTTATCAATGCAACAATACAATATGCAATTTGAGACATGAGATGAACAATAGTATTAATCGGGAACAATAGGGTGATAACATGGAGTAGGGCAATTAGAATGATGACAATAACTCATTAGGATCATGCAATGCAACATACATTCATCAATTCATGCAATAATACGATATAGGAATAATTAATTCATTAAAAAGTAGTATCCAAAATTCTGGACGGCAATCGCAACCTGTACAAAAATACAGTTTTCTGCTGACTCAGAAACCAAAAGTTAAATCCGTCAGAAAATCTGGAAACTAGACTTCCACACGGTTCCAACGCATACTTAAATTTCAAATTCTGACAACAGTAACTAGGTCAAACACATGTTTCTTTATAGGTTTTATGTTTCGGTAGAAATTCAACATCTTATTGTTTTAATTTTTGAATCAGCAAAAACTTAATATTAAAATCAGTAAAAATATTTTCTGGACTCCTCAACATGTTAAGCAACAATCTGAAAGTTTTCATAGCAAAATTTTATCATTTGATCAGCCTTTTTACTGTTTAAACAAGAAAGGTACAAGAATCTAAAAATCTGGAAGTAAAAAACACAGCTGTAGTAAAACAAGCATAACTTTTGCTAAAAAACTCGGAATTCAAAAATTTAAGATGATCTGGAAACTAGAAAGATAAGGCTACAATTCATATTCAGAAAGTATTTCATTTTAAGGTCGTTTATTGGTTCGAAAATAGCGGTCAATATTCAGGTCAACAAGCATATACAGGATTTTGGGGATATTTTCATGAAAATAAATTAATTAGACATGATGTGTATCGATTCTTTAGTCAATAAATTGTATAATCAGCATGATGGGTGTCAAAACATGATAAATAAAATTAGAACACGCTCATACATCAATTTATCATCAAGCTTTTACAGCAAGCTTGGGGGTTCGACGCTCGGCAGTAACCTCAAGCTATCCCTTAGCTTTTACAACAATCTTGGAGGTTCAACGCTCGGTAGTGATTCCGAGACACCCTAGAGCTTTCACAGCAGCTTTGGGGGTTCGACGCTCAGCATTGACCTCGAGCCACCCCAGAGCTTTTACAACAAGTCTGGGGGCTCGATGCTCGGTAGTGATCCCGAGCCACCCCAGAGCTTTTACAGCAAGCTTGGGGGTTCGACACTCGGCAGTGACCTCGAGCCACCCCAGAGTTTTTTACAGCAAGCTTGGGGGCTCGACTCTCGGTAGTGATTTCGAGCCACCCCAGAGCTTTTACGGTAAGGGGGGGAGGGGGCTCGACGCTCGGTAGGAATTCCGAGCCATCCCAGAGCTTTTACAGCAAGTTTAGGGGTTCGACGGTCGGTAGCGATTCTGAGCCACCCCAGAGCTTTCATAGCAGCTTTGGGGGTTCGACACTCGGCAATGACCACGAGCCACCCCAGGGCTTTTACAGCAAGCTTGGGGGCTCAAAGCTCGGTAGTGATCCTGAGCCATCCCCTAGCTTTCAAGCAGCTTTGGCGGCTCGACGCTTGGCAGTAACCTCGAGCCATCCCCTAGCTTTAATAGCAAGTTTTGGGGTTCAATGGTCGGTAGCGATTCCAAGCCACCCCAGAGCTTTCACAGCAGCTTTGGGGGTTCGACGCTCAGTAGTGATTTCGAGCCACCCCAGAGCTTTTATAGCAAGCAGGGGGCTCGACGCTCGGTAGTGATTCCGAGCCACCTTATTTGGGGGTTCGATGGTTGGTAGCGATTCCGAGCCACCCCAGAGCTTTCATAACAGCTTTGGGGGTTCGACGCTCGGCAATGACCCCGAGCCACCCCAGAGCTTTCACAAAAGCTTTGGGGGTTCGATGCTAGGCAATGACCTCGAGCCACCCCAGAGCTTTAACAGCAAGCTTGGGGGCTCGACGCTCGGTAGTGATCCTGAGCCATCCTCTAGATTTCAAGCAGTTTTGGGGGATCGACACTCAGCAGTAACCTCGGCCATCCCCTAGTTTTTACAGCAAGTTTGGAGGTTCAACGGTCAGTAGCAATTCCGAGCCACCCTAAAGCTTTCACAACAGCTTTAGGGGTTCGACACTCGGTAGTGATTCCGAGCCACCCCAGAGCTTTTATGGCAAGCAGGGGAGCTCGACGCTCGGTAGTGATTCCGAGCCACATCAGAGCTTTTACAACAAGTTTGGGGGTTCGACGGTCGGTAGCGATTCTGAGCCACCCGAGAGCTTTCACAGCAGCTTTGGGGGTTCGAGCTCGACAATGACCTCGAGCCACCCTAGAGCTTTTACAGCAAGCTTAGGGGCTCGACGCTCGGTAGTGATCCTGAGGCATCCCTTAGCTTTCAAGGAGCTTTGGGGGCTCGACGTTCGGCAGTAACCTCGAGCCATCCCCTAGTTTTTACAGAAAGTTTGGGGGTTCAACGGTCGGTTGTGATTCCGAGCCACCCCAGAGCTTTCACAGCCAATTTGGGGGTTCGGTGCTCGGTAGTGATTCCGAGCCACCCCAGAGCTTTTACAGCAAGCTTGGTGGCTCGACGCTCGGTAGTGATTCCGAGCCACCCCAGAGCTCTTACGGTAAGCAGGGGGGCTCAACGCTCGACAGTAACCTCAAGCCATCCTTAGCTTTTATAGCAAGCTTTGGGGGCTCGACGCTCGGTAGTGATTCCGAGCCACATCAGAGCTTTTACAACAAGTTTGGGGGTTCGACGGTCGGTAGCGATTCTGAGCCACCCCAGAGCTTTCACAGCAGCTTTGGGGGTTCGAAGCTCGGCAAGGACCTCGAGCCACCCGAGATCTTTCACAGCAGCTTTGGGGGTTCGAGCTCGACAATGACCTCGAGCCACCCTAGAGCTTTTACAGCAAGCTTGGGGGCTCGACGCTCGGTAGTGATCCTGAGGCATCCCTTAGCTTTCAAGCAGCTTTGGGGGCTCGACGTTCGGCAGTAACCTCGAGCCATCCCCTAGCTTTTACAGAAAGTTTGGGGGTTCAACGGTCGGTTGTGATTCCGAGCCACCCCAAACCTTTCACAGCCGATTTGGGGGTTCGGCGCTCGGTAGTGATTCCGAGCCACCCCAGAGCTCTTACGGTAAGCAGGGGGCTCAACGCTCGACAGTAACCTCAAGCCATCCTTAGCTTCTATAGCAAGCTTATGGGCTCGACGGTCGGTAGCGATTCCGAGCCACCCCAGAGCTTTCACAGCAACTTTGGGGGTTCAACGCTCAGCAAAGACCTCGAGCCACCCCAGAGCTTTTACAGCAAGCTTGGGGCTCGATGCTCGGTAGTGATTCCGAACCACCTCAGAGCTTTTACGGCAAGCTTAGGGCCTCGATGCTCTGTAGTGATTCCGATCCACTCCCTAGCCTTTATAGCAAGGTTGGGGGGCTCGACGCTCAGTTGATCCTGAGCCACCCCCTAGCTTTTACCACAAGCTTGGGGGCTCGATGGTCGGTAGCGATTCCGAGCCACCCCAGAGCTTTCACAGCAGCTTTGGGGGTTCGACGCTCGGAAAAGACCTCGAGCCACCCCAGATCTTTTATAGCAAGCTAGGAGCTCGACGCTCGGTAGCGATTCCGAGCCACACCCTAGCTTTTACAACAAGCTTAAGGTCTCAACGCTCGGCAGCAATTTTGAGCCACCCCTTAGATTTTCCAGCAGGCTTGGGGGCTCGACGCTCGGTAGTGATTCCGAGCCACCCCAGAGCTTTCACAACAGCTTTGGGGGTTCGACGCTCGGCAATGACCTCGAGCCACCCCAGAGCTTTCACAAAAGCTTTGCGGGTTCGATGCTAGGCAATGACCTCGAGCCACCTGTAACACCCCAATTTTTTTTTTTTGAAAACTAGGTCTCCAAATTCAATTCTTTCAATTTCTATATCACTTTGATCATAAACTAAGAAAGTTATATTTCAGGGAAAATTTTGACAGAGTCTCCCCTGTAAATTTCGCCCCAAAACACAAAAAGCTTACGGAATTCTGCTCAAAATTCCGTAGCGCACAATCCACATAATAATTTCATGGGCTCCCCAGGCCAAAATGAGCAGATACACACAGGCAATATAATATAATGCTCTGGGGGCCAAACTCATCACGGATTATCAGATATCAATTAAAAACAATAAATTTCTTTGAAAAACGAGGTAGAATTTTAGAAAAATCCTTGTAAAACCTACCACAGAGCTCGGTACTCCACAACGAGATGGGTACGGGCCACAAACATACCACACCACCTCACACTATACTCATCATCGTCATATACATGCTTATACACCCATAATACAATTTAGATCATAAATTTCACTATTCCTATAACTAAATAGTACAAATTTTTTAAAATAAAAATTTATCCTACCAATCCACGCCTCACCACTGCACTGATGAGAACCTGCAACAGTGGGGGATCTAGGGTAGTCCTCCGACTCCCCTAACCCCCCAAACACTAAGGGGTTAGCCATTTCTGGTGTGAGTATAGTTATTAATCTAATGACAAATTAAAATAGTATAAAGAAAATAATTTAAACTTACGAATACCAAATTAAGATAATGCAACCTGAATCCTGAACACAATAACATTGTCAATACAATGATATATCAAATACTTTGCCAATCCTGCATTCAATTATTTAATTATCCATAACTTCCCACATTTCATAATATACTTCACATCAACCTCGTATATATATATATATATATATATATATATATATATATATATATATATATATATATACTTATCTTACATTCGCATAATATGAATATTCATCTTTCCACACTTATCGTCATATCAGCATTTCACTATTTATATTAATATAACTACATGATGTTATTACATCATTTCTCCAACTCTATTTAGCCATGCATTTCATTTACTTATATTATGTCATCAACACACACATTCATCCTAGAAGTTGTGCCGAGGCAGGTAGTTCCCACCATTTCCACGAAAATAGCGGGCGAGTAGTTCCCCGACACACTTCCAAGGTACAAAAACTCATATCACAACATACTTTCTTTAATAACCATTTTCATACCCAATCTCATAATACAGGTATTTATTTTATTGTGTTATAAAAAGTATCACATCATAAACAAATGCATCCATTCTCATAATACCACCTTCCTTCATGTCTTATGACATAAATACCACATCTCATTGCCCATGCGATTTACTCACATTTCATCACATCCTTAACACATCATTAATTAGAATACTCATACTCATTGCATCAAAACCATGTTTTATAGCTCATTCACATCTCATTATATCACTTTAGTAATTCTCATTCTTATAAACAATAAATCTTATTATCATTTTCACTTAATCCCCCAAACACAATCTGGGGCCACAACATATCACACCCCATAGCCGATAGCTTGGGTAATAATCACCGCACCCCAAACACACAGTTTGGGTAATATCACATCACATCTCAAGCCGATAGCTTGGTTATTAATCACTTCAATCACTTATCATCTTCACTTTACTTTATTTCTCATTTCCATCAATCATTACCACTATTATATCAACTCACCCTACGAATTATGCCAAGGCAGGTAGTTCCCACCATTTCCACATAAATAGTGGGCAGGTAGTTCCTTGACACAATTCCAAGGTACAACTCACATCAACTGTATTTTACTTTAATGATCACACACATAATACCATTACTTCGTATTATTCATAAGAACACATGTCTCTTCTATTATTATCATTTTAAATTAACCACGCACTGCATTTATCACTTCTTTTCATACACTAACTCATAACTCATTTTCTTTCACATTTACTTCATTCACAACCACTTTCTTTCTCATCCACAATTCACATTCCACTATCCACTTTCCTTACTACCACATTTATTATTAACACTTAGTTATTTTATTAGTTTGTCGACCAGTGAGCCACAGTTTCCCAACATACTGAAAGCCGACAGCCCAGTAAAACACGCGGACCGATGCTCACACAGAGTCTTACTCTTCCGAGGCTACGTCTTCCTCCTAGCCGAACTAGCGAGGGAACATCGAACCCCAGATAAACTGGGTACTTCCTCGCGACGTCTGTCATCGAGGGAAAAACACCGCATCCCAGGTAAACTGGGTACTTCCTCGTGACGTCTGTCATCGAGGAAAAAACACCGCACCCCAGGTAAACTGGGTACTTCCCCCCGGCCGATAGCCAGGAGGGAAAAACACCGCCCCCCAGGTAAACTGGGTACTTCCTCGCGACAACTGTCATCGAGGGAAACCGGGCCTCAAGCCGATAGCTTGGGCGAAAAACACCGCACCCCAGATATACTGGGTACTTCCTCCCAGCCGATAGCCAGGAGGAAAAAACACCGCACCCCAAGCCGGTCCTTGGGTATTAGGAGGTCTAGTCCAAACCCCCAGGATTGCTGTAGGTACTGGTTAACAAAATCATCTGTTATTAGCATTAATCATGTCATCTTTCCATTTTACTAATTCAACATAAAGCATCACAGCTTTTAATTAAACAACAGCCACATCCTTGATTTTAATCACAAGAATTAATACCACATTTTATTAACACGTACCAGCTGAACTTTTATCTTCATACCCATATACCAGGTTATGCACACACCCTGTTATTCCACACATAACTCATCATATCATTTTATTGCATAATATTAATGCGCCAAGATATTTATTTTGCCATAACAATTCACATTAAAGGTAACATGATATTTACTACTTCATTAAATCACATATAGACATACGCCAAGTTATATTCTTAATAAAAGAAGTATAAGGGGTTATTCCGTATCATAAGCATATCAAAATATACTTCACCACATAATAACATCATATAATTACCCATTACTTGTCTTCGAACATGATTAGAATGTAAACATGCACCCACTTATTTAATTTCATCAATTATTGCATCGCACATCATAATCATCTATATATATATTACAAATAAACACCACACATGCGGGTTTCCCATCATAAGGGGCCAAAACCACTTATTTCCTCTAATTAAATCTTATAATATCTAATTATAGCATACTAGCTCATACATCATATTTCATATAAGTAAAATCACCTATAAGGGCTTATATGCCCCAAAACATGCACAAAATGGGCACTATAATTACACGGATTTCAAAACATGATTACAATACCTAATTTCGTCTAATTACATCTTATAACATCCATCCATAGCATGCTAGCTCATACACCAGGCTCCGCATAAATCCAATAGCCTATATCGGCCTATATGCCCCCAAAAACATGCACAAAACATGCACGGGGTAAAAATATGCATAAACGATTTAATATATTAAATTTTTATACTTCAACACGTCACATTAATCCATAATATAGGTTTTATATACTTAAAATAGTTAATTTCACCACATATCACAAAAACCCATTTTCGGGCCCCAAAAAATCCGTATTTTCCTTGAAAATCAATTTTTGCTATAACTTTTACAAAACATATTAAAAAGCCACGAAATTTGGCCACAATATAAAATATTTATAATTACAATATACTCACCTGACGGATCGAGCAAACAATGTCCCACGTCCGTCCTGTAGCCAGTCGAAGTTCGACTTTTTCCACCTAATTGGAAAATTATAGAACCGGTTAGCTTAAAACTCAAAACTCGACCTGCAGACCTCCAAATTCGAATCCGTCTTCACCCACGCATCACAAATGACATACGTAGGTGAGCTACATCGATAAATTTTGAATTCGGATCCCAATACAAACACTCCTTATAACATAAATACCACATCTCATTGTCCATGCGATTTACTCACATTTCATCACATCCTTAACACATCATTAATTAGAATACTCATACTCATTGCATCAAAACCATGTTTTATAGCTCATTCACATCTCATTATATCACTTTAGTAATTCTCATTCTTATAAACAATAAATCTTATTATCATTTTCACTTAATCCCCCAAACACAATCTGGGGCCACAACATATCACACCCCATCGGCGATAGCTTGGGTAATAATCACCGCACCCCAAACACACAGTTTGGGTAATATCACATCACATCTCAAGCCGATAGCTTGATTATTAATCACTTCAATCACTTATCATCTTCACTTTACTTTATTTCTCATTTCCATCAATCATTACCACTATTATATCAACTCACCCTGCGAATTATGCCAAGGCAGGTAGTTCCCACCATTTTCACAGAAATAGTGGACAGGTAGTTCCTTGACACAATTCCAAGGTACAACTCACATCAACTGTATTTTACTTTAATGATCACACACATAATACCATTACTTCGTATTATTCATAAGAACACATGTCTCTTCTATTATTATCATTTTAAATTAACCACGCACTGCATTTATCACTTCTTTTCATACACTAACTCATAACTCATTTTCTTTCACATTTACTTCATTCACAACCACTTTCTTTCTCATCCACAATTCACATTCCACTATCCACTTTCCTTACTATCACATTTATTATTAACACTTAGTTATTTTATTAGTTTGTCGACCGGTGAGCCACAGTATCCCAACATACTGAAAGCCGACAGCCCAGTAAAACATGCGGACCGATGCTCACACAGAGTCTTACTCTCCCGAGGCTACGTCTTCCTCCTAGCCGAACTAGCGAGGGAACACCGCACCCCAGATAAACTGGGTACTTCCTCGCGACGTCTGTCATCGAGGGAAAAACACCACATCCCAGGTAAACTGGGTACTTCCTCGTGACGTCTGTCATCGAGGAAAAAACACCGCACCCCAGGTAAACTGGGTACTTCCTCCCAGCCGATAGCCAGGAGGGAAAAAAACCGCACCCCAGGTAAACTGGGTACTTCCTCGCGACAACTGTCATCGAGGGAAACCGGGCCTCAAGCCGATAGCTTGGGCGAAAAACACCGCACCCCAGATATACTGGGTACTTCCTCCCAGCCGATAGCCAGGAGGGAAAAACACCGCACCCCAAGCCGGTCCTTGGGTATTAGGAGGTCTAGCCCAAACCCCCAGGATTGCTGTAGGTACTGGTCAACAAAATCATCTGTTATTAGCATTAATCATGTCATCTTTCCATTTTACTAATTCAACATAAAGCATCACAGCTTTTAATTAAACAACAGCCACATCCTTGATTTTAATCACAAGAATTAATACCACATTTTATTAACACGTACCAGCTGAACTTTTATCTTCATACCCATATACCAGGTTATGCACACACCCTGTTATTCCACACATAACTCATCATATCATTTTATTGCATAATATTAATGCGCCAAGATATTTATTTTGCCATAACAATTCACATTAAAGGTAACATGATATTTACTACTTCATTAAATCACATATAGACATACGCCAAGTTATATCCTTAATAAAAGAATTATAAGGGGTTATTCCGTATCATAAGCATATCAAAATATACTTCACCACATAATAACATCATATAATTACCCATTACTTGTCTTCGAACATGATTAGAATGTAAACATGCACCCACTTATTTAATTTCATCAATTATTGCATCGCACATCATAATCATCTATATATATATTACAAATAAACACCACACATGCGGGTTTCCCATCATAAGGGGCCAAAACCACTTATTTCCTCTAATTAAATCTTATAATATCTAATTATAGCATACTAGCTCATACATCATATTTCATATAAGTAAAATCACCTATAAGGGCTTATATGTCCCAAAACATGCACAAAACGGGCACTATAATTACACGGATTTCAAAACATGATCACAATCCCTAATTTCATCTAATTACATCTTATAACATCCATCCATAGCATGCTAGCCCATACACCAGGCTCCGCATATATCCAATACCCTATATCGGCCTATATGCCCTAAAAACATGCACAAAACATGCACGGGGTAAAAATATGCATAAACGATTTAATATATTAAATTTTATACTTCAACACATCACATTAATCCATAATATAGGTTTTATACACTTAAAATAGTTAATTTCACCACATATCACAAAAACCCATTTTCGGGCCCCAAAAAATCCGTATTTTCCTTGAAAATCAATTTTTGCTATAACTTTTACAAAACATATTAAAAAGCCATGAAATTTGGCCACAATATAAAATATTTATAATTACAATATACTCACTTGACGGATCGAGCAAACAATGTCCCACGTCCGTCCTGTAGCCAGTCGAAGTTCGACTTTTTCCACCTAATTGGAAAATTATAGAACCGGTTAGCTTAAAACTCAAAACTCGACCTGCGGACCTCCAAATTCGAATCCGTCTTCACCCACGCGTCACAAATAACATACGTAGGTGAGCTACATCGATAAATTTCGAATTCGGATCCCAATACAAACACTCCCTTATTGATCGGAGGCTTTCTAATAAGAAAAAGTCATATTTCCTAATTTCTTTAATCCTCTTTATCCTAGTTTCTCAAATTAGGGTTAATAATAATAATAGAACTCATTTATACCTCCGAATGCATCAAATTCTCACCTCTATATCGCGCGGGCATTTTACCGAACACTCGGCGGGCACTTTTCACCTATAATCCATTTCACCCAATTTAATTGGGCTGGAAGCCTATAAAAATAATCCTAAATTCATATTAATACTTTCATAATACTCTACACCCTCATATGCATTTTCTACAATTATTTGGATCGAGTTTTCTACCCGATTCCATAAACCCTATAATCCGATTTTATGCCAAAATCACTACTCCCAATTTAATTCTAATGGCTCACTACAATTTCTTTCTACCATACAAGAGATAATTCTTGTATATATATATCTCTATTTTACAAATTCAAAATTTTAATTTATCAACAACTTACAATTTCTTTAACCATCTATCAATTCCTCCAATCTACTACTTCCAACCTCTCTAAATTTCTCTACCATCGTAATCCTACTCAATAAAACTAACCACACTAAATGTTATACGAATAAATAAAATAGGGTATACCTTTTCGGAATCCTTTCGAAAATCCGATGCTACCACGTTGTAGAGGACCCTCCAATTAGCCTATCCCTCAATTTAATTTGGATTTGGCGAATAAATCAAGCGGATTTGAGCGTGAGAAGGTCGGGCCGAATGGGTTCGGAGGTTTCATCCGGTAGCGATCGGGATTAGAAAAGAAAGAAAGAAAGAAGAAGGAAGAAGGAGAGAAGGTGAGGGGATTTTTATAAAATATAATGATAATAATAATAATAATAATAATAATGCACATTTTCACTTAAGCCCTCCAATTCCAAAATATTACACTAAACTCCAACTCTCTACTTCAATAATACCAATAATACAAAGATACATTAAAATCACCTCATAATAATCCTTCAAAATTATAAAATAAGGTAAACAATATTTATTCACATAAAATCTCAACTCGTAGCTTCCAATATATCAATAACACCAATCAACCACAAATATCCATACCAATATCAATATAAAATAATAATAAAATATAGCTTTGAAATAATTCTCACTCCTACAAAATATAAAAACGAATATTTCCGGTATTTTAAAAATCCGAGGTGTTACATTCTACACACCTCAAAAGAAGCTCGTCCTCGAGCTAGGGGGTTTAAGTAAACTCCTCAAGCAATTTCAAGATACCTCCTCCACACCATTACCTAGAATTTCCAGATACATTATCAGCATCACTACTTCATTGCACTATTGACAACTGAACAACTCATCGTCTAGTTCGCCGCACTATCGACCTACAATAACCACTAGTCTCATAGGATATATCACATTCAATGCCAGCTCTAACTAGACTTTAATCTACCACGGCTCCACCACTTAATAGGTCCTTCACACCTTTCTCGACATAGAACAAGAAATTCATCAAGAATACCCAATATCTTCAATTTCTAACTTCAAGAGGCTTTCGCCGCTGATGGGCGTCACCTTTTCTTTTGTTGACTACACACCTCAAAAGAGACTTATCCATGCTCACCTGATAATTAATATTCTTCCTCGTTCCGAACCACTAAAATATTCTCCTGAAATCTTGATACATCTTCATGCCACCGGGATAGACAGTATACTGAATATAAGGAACATTCTCCATCACCTACTACCACAAGCCATCCTCATCAAGAACACCAAATCTACGACAATAACAAGGATTTCCCTACTGCCTACTGACCAATTTACATTACATTCACTAATCTCATCCAGAATTCGACCATACATCCTCTGTCACAAACAGAATTGACTGGTCAACTGTAGGATAGACAACTGTATTGATACACTACCGATATATAAGGTCGTGTCAACCTCTACTACTGAAATAAAGTCGAATTGATCTAATAAATTTAACACAGTCCACTCCTAGGACGTCATTAGGACCAAAACCTTCTTTCTATTTATAGCTTTCATCACCTTATTTCTTCCCTGGTCGGTATTCTATTTCCATACCAAGCTACCAAGGTACTCAAGCCACGTTTATTGCCTCCTGCTAAAATCATTTGTAGGAACGAGTGTTCAAACTCTTACAATCACAGAAAAAGCTAAATCTATTTTCTGAAAAACTAACTTCTCAACACCTTCAATACATGCCTTACTATCACTAATTTCAAATTTGCATAATTCATGCACCCCGTATAACCACAACTGTCTCAATATAGCAGCCACAAGCTTGCCTTCACGTATCAAACTGCATCGGATCCTGTACTACATGTACCCCCTTCTCGGGATGATCAAAACATGAGCTGTCGTTACTCTTCCTTTAACGCTTGAAAAGATCTTTCCACGATGTTCTGGTCATACCAACGGCTCATTCTTTATGATAAAATGAGTTATCGGTACAACAATAATAGAAAATTGAGGAATGAACCTCCAATAATAGCCAATTAGAACCAAGAAACTCTGAATTTCTAACAAATCCGAGGGTTATTTTCCCGTCTTTTCACCTTTTGAAATTTTCTTCGAATCCACAATACGCTTTCAATAGACACAATGTGTCCCAAAAGTCATGCTTCTCGCCCCCATAATTGGCAATTTACAGACATAGCATACCACGTTTGGCCCCAATATATCGATCAGTGCTCCACCATACAGCAATTATACACTAAATATCATTCACAGATACAATCATACCCTGTTAATATAAGGGTGAAAGGCCCAATTCGTAAAATTCATAAAAACTGCAGGGACGTTCGCCAGCCCAAAAGATATCACTAAGAACTCATCCAATTCATGCCGAGTACGAAAAACGATTCCTGAGGTTTTTCCCTCTTCGAGGATTATCTGATAGTACTCGGTGTGCAACTCTAATCGGGAGATTAGTGACCTTCACTACAACTCATCCAACCAATTATCTATTCTCAACAATGAATACTTAATAGTCACCTTACTCCGTACACCTTCTCGGTGAACTACATTCTTTGTTACAAAACTACTGGTACGCCCGATGGCATATTACTTAAACAGATAACCTTTTCCGAAAACACCACCTCAAATTCTCTTTCATCTCTCCCCAGTCCTAAAGTGCTATAGCACAAACTGATTTAGAAATAAGAGTCATACCAAATATCAAATCAATCTTGAAGTCCAAGTTCGCCAAGATGGGGGACCAAAAACCCCATCGAATATATCAGAAACTTTGCAAACCCCATCAACGATCTCAATCTTTGCCTTAAATATTTCCACCAAACCCAACGAGTATAATTTCATCGTCCAAGGTATTATATACAATCAAAACTGGGTTTCATCGGGCTGTCTCACCTGACTCCTCCCTACACCATACCCCAACTATACATAAGGCCTTCACAACCAATCAATCTCCCCAATATGGAATAAAACCATAACCACACATCACTCCTCAATCTATAAAATATACACCTATAGATCATACGTCCAGAGGACCTACACCAGATCTCCTGGGAATAGCCCCTTACGGCACACAGCAATCAATATAATGGAATACTCCAATTGTGCGCAAGTTCACACCGGGATTTCTACAGAGGTCAACCCATATGCAGGGTCATGAAAGGAAATGCATACTCAAGGTCAGACCAAAGTCTAAAGGGGGATCACACCATCCCACAATAGAATCTATTCTTCAACAAAACACCCACATAAAATACTCTCTCTATCTCCAACTAAGCAATAATGAACCCATACTCACATGGCAAGATCACTAGGATTAACAATTTCCTAGTTAATCTAAGCTCTGATACCAAACTGTAACACCCCAATTTTTTTTTTTTTGAATACTAAGTCTCCAAATTCAATTCTTTTAATTTCTATATCACTTTGATCATAAACTAAGAAAGTTATATTTCAGGGAAAATTTTGATAGAGTCTTCCCTGTAAATTTCGCCCCAAAACACAAAAAGCTTACGGAATTCTGCTCAAAATTCTGTAGCTCACAATCCACATAATAATTTCATGGGCTGAAATTATTATGTTGATTGTGAGCTACGGAATTTTGAGCAGAATTCCGTAAGCTTTTTGTGTTTTGGGGCGAAATTTACAGGGGAGACTCTGTCAAAATTTTTCCTGAAATATAACTTTCTTAGTTTATGATCAAAGTGATATAGAAATTGAAAGAATTGAATTTGGAGACTTAGTTTTCAAAAAAAAAAAAATTTTGGGGTGTTACACCACCCCAGAGCTTTAACAGCAAGCTTAGGGGCTCGACGCTCGGTAGTGATCCTGAGCCATCCTCTAGATTTCAAGCAGTTTTGGGGGATCGATGCTCGGCAGTAATCTCGGCCATCCCCTAGCTTTTACAGCAAGTTTGGGGGTTCAATGGTCAGTAGCAATTCCGAGCCACCCTAAAGCTTTCACATCAGCTTTAGGGGTTCGACACTCGGTAGTGATTCCGAGCCACCCCAGAGCTTTTACGGCAAGCAGGGGAGCTCGACACTCGGTAGTGATTCCAAGCCACATCAGAGCTTTTACAACAAGTTTGGGGGTTCGACGGTCGGTAGCGATTCTGAGCCACCCCAGAGCTTTCACAGCAGCTTTGGTGGTTCGACGCTCGGCAAGGACCTCGAGCCATCCGAGATCTTTCACAGCAGCTTTGGGGGTTCGCGCTCGACAATGACCTCGAGCCACCCTAGAGCTTTTACAGCAAGCTTGGGGGCTTGACGCTCGGTAGTGATCGTGAGGCATCCCTTAGCTTTCCAGCAGCTTTGGGGGCTCGACGTTCGGCAGTAACCTCGAGCCATCCCCTAGCTTTTACAGAAAGTTTGGGGGTTCAACGGTTGGTTGTGATTCCGAGCCACCCCAGAGCTTTCACAGTCGCTTTGGGGGTTCGGCGCTCGGTAGTGATTCCGAGCCACCCCAGAGCTTTTACAGCAAGCTTGGTGGCTCGACGCTCGGTAGTGATTTCGAGCCACCCCAGAGCTCTTACGGTAAGCAGGGGGGCTCAACGCTCGACAGTAACCTCAAGCCATCCTTAGCTTTTATAGCAAGCTTATGGGCTCGACGGTCGGTAGCGATTCCGAGCCACCCCAGAGCTTTCACAACAACTTTGGGGGTTCAACGCTCAGCAAAGACCTCGAGCCACCTCAGAGCTTTTACAACAAGCTTGGGGCTCGATGCTCGGTAGTGATTCCGAGCCACCTCAGAGCTTTTACGGCAAGCTTAGGGCCTCGACGCTCTGTAGTGATTCCGATCCACCCCCTAGCCTTTACAGCAAGCTTGGGGGCTCGACGCTCGGTTGATCCCGAGCCACCCCCTAGCTTTTACCGCAAGCTTGGGGGCTCGACGGTCGGTAGCGATTCCGAGCCACCCCAGAGCTTTCACAGCAGCTTGGGGGTTCGACGCTCAGAAAAGACCTCGAGCCACCCCAGTTCTTTTATAGCAAGCTAGGAGCTCGACGCTTGGTAGTGATTCCGAGCCACACCCTAGCTTTTACAACAAGCTTAAGGTCTCAACGCTCGGCAGCAATTTCGAGCCACCCCTTAGATTTTCCAGCAGGCTTGGGGGCTCGACGCTCGGTAGTGATTCCGAGCCACCCCAGAGCTTTTACAACAAGCTTGGGGGCTCGATACTCGGCAGTAATTCCGAGTCACCCCCTATCTTTTTTTGTTGAAGAAACCACCCCCTATCTGTTACAGCAAGCTGGGGGCTTGACACTCGGCAATGACCTCGATCCACCCCCTCGCTTCTACTACAAGCTTAGGGGCTCGACGCTCTGCAGCGATTCCGAGCAACCTCATAGCTTTTACAACAAGCTTGGAGCTCGACGCTCGACAGAGATTCCGTGCCGCCACCAAGCTCTCTCAAACTGGGGGGGGCTCGACGCTTGGCGGTAACCTCAAGCCACCCTTAGCTCACTACGAGCTTCGGGGCTCGACACTCGGCATTAAGCCTCGGCATCCGAGCGCATAGGAGCTCGGCGCTCGGCCTTCGAAGCGCCGTTGATAAACCTCAAGCCATATTCTTGGGCCCCATAGACTTGGTTCGGCGCTTGACGTTCGGCTCCCGACCATCGGTCCCCGGTCCTCAACGCCTCTTCTTTCAGAGGATCTCCTTCATCCTACCCCACTTACCACTCCAAGAAGCTACGAGTCATACTCTCTGAACACACTGCTCCACTCTTCCAACGGGGACAGACTACTCCTACACGGCTGGCTTACGCGTGCCTCCAAGAGTGGGGGGCTCCTGATATGGGGTAGATGACGTGGCCCCATCAGGGCCATCAGATCCCCTCTAGATCCGCTCCTTTGTGATCATCAGGTCAACTGAAGTCCAACGGGTCTCACCCAGTTCAGACCCACAAACAAACGGGTCCGACCCAGCCCGTTAGGGTTCCAGGTCCGTTTACCCATGCCTATAAATACCCAGTCCCCTCCTCACTTCTAGAGGTAATAAATTTTTCTCCACCTGAATCCTAGCTACTGTTACTTTCTCTGTGACTGACTAGATCGTCGGAGGGCCTGTCGCCGGGACTTCTTCCGATGTTTCTAGGCAGTGTGTAGGTACAAAAGGCCGAGCCGAGCTACTGATCCGAGCAGAGCATCAAAGATCCGAGCCGAGCTACTGGATCTGAGCCCGAGCACCCAGCCTCAATCTCTCTGCTGCTACTCCCGAGCTAGTCCTACTCCCCAGGATCGGACCGACGCGAGTACCACAGTTTCCTCTTCACAAATTAAAAGAACTCACACCTGCTGCGCTCACACCCCAAAAACAAACAGCATCATACATCTAAATGCATCCGTACCATATCACAACAACATCTAGGAAAAAAGAAAGTAGTTTAGCCATGCACGGAATTTCATCAATAAGAAACTAATAGAAACAAAAATCATAAAATTAATATCCAACAATGACAAACACTAATTCTTAAAACATACACACTATATCACAAGATCAAACAGATCGAACAAGAACACCAAACTAATAACTTAACATACTACCGATTATTTTATAGATATATATCCACTAGTCTTCCGTTCCCTTCCAATTCCTATCTAAAGAGAGTGCACTCCTAAAGCTAAACAGTTGTAACTGGACCTACGACCTCAGTTCCAACAACACAAACTTGATTCCTGGCCTCACTCATCATCTCCCTCATCATCTTCACCCACTTCACCCCTGCCACCGCATAATCATACAAATTCATTGCCAAGTAAACCCCGAGCCCCGCGATTATCCCATTCGCAATCGAGTATGACAATGGCATCAATATTATCGTCAGAAATGCCGGGATCGCCTCCTTCATCTCCCCCCACTGGATGTCCTTCACCATCCTCATCATCATTGCTCCGACTAGTACCAATGATGGCCCAACTGCCCACGGTGGCACGCTTGTAAATAACGGTGTGAAGAACAATGAGAGGAAGAAGTAAAACCCTACAGTTATCGCGGTTATTCCAGTTCTTCCACCTTCTCTAATTCCTACATGCATGGTGAGATGGAGTTAACAACTTCATAAATCAAAAAAATCAAAAAAATTAAAACAAAAAAGGAATTAAAAAAAAAAAAATTCTGGCTTCGTCCCTACTTATACCTGCAGTTGACTCTAGGTAAGTAGTAACAGTCGTAGTCCCAAGTGCAGCCGATACAATTGTAGTGCTAGCATCAGTAATAAATGCTCGATACTCGCCTTCGAATTTGCCCTTTTCGTCTGTAAATCCTCCGTACTCAGCCATGGAATACATGGAACCAGTGGTGTCCAAAATGTCTACGTACAAGAGTGTGATCAAAGGGAGCCATATCTTGCTAGTAAGGAAGTGAGTGAAACTGATTTTCCCGACCGTGGACTTGATAAGATGGAAATCCACTACTTTCTTGAAGTAGTCGTATGTGGAGTTCCCAATAGGGGTGTCCGGAAAAAACGTGACACTTGTGTGTCTGAACCAGGAGATTAGGGTTACAAAAACAATCCCATAGATCATGCTTCCCTTGACCTTTTTACCTAGGCAAGTAGCCGTGATGATGAACCCGGCGGCCCCAAGCCAGAACGTCGGGGCCCGCATCACGCCGCCTGTGCATTCTCCGGTGGTCGGGTCGGTTTTCGTGCACGCTGCAAGTGTGACAAGTGTAGATTCACTCGGCCCGATTAGGCCCAAACCCTCGTGGGCCTGAAGGCCCGTGAAGGCGAGAAAAAGCCCGATACCTGCTGCGGTCGCCAGACGGACCGGCCGGGGAATGATGCGAGCCAGCTTGGCACGGATTCCAAGAGCTGAGAGCAGGAGGAAAATGCAACCCTCTAGCATTACTGCAGCAAGGGCAGTTTCGTAATTTAACGGGCCCGATCCGTGGAACCCTACCATGTTGTAGGTGAAGTAGGCATTGGTGCCCATGCTCGGCGCGAGGGCGAGCGGCAAGTTCGCGATGCTGCCCATTGCGAAGCTGCCGAGCATCGAGATTAGTGATGTGGCGGTGATGAGGTCCGTCCGGGTTCTGGATAGGCAGGTTTGGTAGCCTGGGTTCGACCCGAACTTGCATTCTGGACCTGTTGGGTGTGCACGTAGCAAGAAAAATTATTAATTAAGTCTTACACTCTTTATTTTCTATTTGAAATGCAAGTGTTGCTGTAGCACAACAATAAAGTCTTTTTAACCTGAGATACTACGAGATCTCGCTTGCATCATGTTACAATACTATATATCTAAGATTAAAAAGATGAGTTGAAAAGAGAATAAATGTTTAGAATTAGCCTGACCAGGAAGGTGGTGGTGGTGGTGGTGGTGGTGGTGGGGAGTACAGTCACTGACAGTGCACGGGCCGCCGGAGTCGGTTAAGATGGCGGCATTGACAGAGATAATGTAGGCCATGGTGAGGAAGGTGGCTGTACCAGCTCTGAGTTCCTTGGTGAAGGAGGTTTTCCGGGCATCGATCTTGAAGTAGTGACCGATTTTTGAGGCGGCAATCCTATGGTTGAGGTTGTTTTCGGCGTGCGACCAGGAGTTGGCTAGGCGTCGGAGTGTGCCTTGGCTTAGCTGGCCCAACTTGGTGCATCGCTCTCCTCCTCCCATTACCACAACCCTTCTTTCTTGAGTTCGGTTTTTTTTCTTTCTTTTTATTTCTTTTATTTTTCTGAGAGTTATGGTTTTGTCGTTGTTTGAGATGGCGCCGTAAGTGGAAAGCGGAAATTGCAGGATATATTGTATGTTGTAAACTTTGGGTGCTTTTATAGAAGGAGAAGGTTTTTGGAATCCTTGTTTGACTTTAATTTTCAATTAGACCCTGTTTTATTAGTCCTTAATTTTGTTGAAATCCTTTTTCATACGGGGTCTTTGGATTACTATAAAACTAGTAATTTACACGTGCGATGCACATCTTTATATATATATATATATATATAGGGTAAAAGGGATATGAGCAACTTGCTCATTTAGTAAATGAGCAATTGATGATGTGGCATGCATGTGATTGAAAAAGTCTTAAAAGGGTTAGTTGTCCAATGTATCACATGCATGCCACATAATCAATTGCTCATTTACTAAATGAGCAAGTTGCTCATATCCCTTTTACCCTATATATATATATATATATATATATATATAGGGTAAAAGGGATATGAGCAACTTGCTCATTTAATAAATGAGCAATTGTTGAGGTGGCATGCATGTGATACATTGAGTATCTAATCACTTTTATGATTTCCCAATCACATGCATGCCACCTCATCACTTGCTCATTTACTAAATGAGCAAGTTGCTCATACCCCTTTTTCCCATATATATATATATATAGGGTAAAAGGGATATGAGCAACTTGCTCATTTAATAAATGAGCAATTGTTGAGGTGGCATGCATGTGATACATTGAGTATCTAATCACTTTTATGATTTCCCAATCACATGCATGCCACCTCATCACTTGCTCATTTACTAAATGAGCAAGTTGCTCATACCCCTTTTTCCCATATATATATATATATATTAAAAAATTTGATGTTGTCTGACATCGAACTTAAAGACTTATATATTAAAAAATTTGATGTTGTCTGACATCGAACTTAAAGACATCGAACTTAAAGGTCCTTCATATTAGCTATACATGTGTATTGCCCGTATTTATTTGATTACAAATGTAATTTGCTTGGTGACAAACTCTTTCATTAAAATAGTAGAGATATAAAAAATTTGTCTAAAAAATAATCATTTTTGTATTTTGACTGAGATTAATTATTTTCCTTTAAAGCATAGTGAAGTAGTGAAATTGAGGAAAACTAGTCAATGTCAATTATGCCATCAATCCAATTAAAAAGCTAATATATCATATGTCATAAATGTTTTTTTTTTTTTTTTTTTTTTGATCAAAAGATGACTGAGTCATCGCTTCATTAATGAGAAATTTAACGAAACCGGTTTGAGAATACAACGTGCAGGAATGAAGATACAACTCTAGGCCGTAGCCCATCAACATCAACGTTCAGCTACACTATCAGCCCGAACGGAACAAAATACATCAAAATACCGTAATCCTACAGTGAAAATAACAATCCCCTAACCAAGAGGAACCCAGTAGCTCGCCAGCCGCCTTTGAACTACTCCTCCCCATCCAAACGCCTCTTCTTCCTCGAGCTCAGCAGTCCTGTCCATTCAAAACAGCAGAATTGAATTTTATACATGAGTGAGGAAAGTCTATGATCAATACTATTGAAACAGAGGTCATTACGGTCTAGCCACAGATTCCAAATGATAGAAGCCACTAGAAGGTCCCAATATGATCTGACTTGTTTTCTAATCTTGTTCGATCTAATGTCTCCCCAAACCTCCCCGCCAGAACCTGGACACTGTCCTAACCCGAAAACAAAACCTAGTTTCCCCCATACCCATCTCGCTCTAAAGCACTTGAAAAATATATGGTTCGTATCCTCTTCTTGAGTCAGGCACCTACTACAATTGACACAGTCCAGCAATCCTCGTTTCCCCAGGTTAACTTTCGACAGAATTGCATCGTTATCCACCAACCAAAGGAAGATTTTCACTTTAGAGGGTGCGTTGATACCCCAAATGACCTCCGCGCTCCCATTCCTTAATCCTCCGTTGTTCAGCCGTTTATATAATGAGGAAACTGAGAACTTTCGATCCGTCTCCAAGGACCACCATCTCTCGTCTTCAGCCTGCTGCGTCAGGCATCCTTCTATGCGGATGAAATTGTTGACCAATTGAAGTTGAATAATAGCTTCGTGTTGCAGAGTATCTTTGACTTCTAATCTCAAAGTGTTGTTCTTCCAAACGTCATACACCAGAGTGTCAACATTGGTCACCGCCCCCGCGGCTGCTGGGAACAGTCCCATCAACGAGTTACTACCGCACCACTTGTCTTTTCAAAATCTGGTGTCCTTGCCGTGTTTGACCCTGCAAAGGGTATGGCTATGAAAGACTTCCCCTGTCTTGAAGACCCCTTTCCAAAGGCACGATTTCCTACTCTGGATATTCTTCCCCCCATATCTGAACTTCTTCCTAGCACGATAATTGGTAAAGGACTTACACCACCAATTATTACGACGGATAGCCAGCTTCCACCACCACTTACTAAGTAGGGTGGTGTTCATATCTCTGAGGTTGATGATGCCCAAACCTCCGAATTCTTTCCTTTTGCAGACCTTTTCCCAACTAACGAGATGTATCCCTTTGCCTCCCTCGTTTGCGCCTTTCCACAGAAATCTCCGTCTACACTTGTCTATCTTGTGAATTACCCATGCCGGTAACTCGTAAATCGACATGAGGTAGATTGGGATGTTGTTGATGACAAAGTTCAGTAAAGTAATCCTCCCCCCGAGTGTCAGATATCTCCCCTTCCAGCCGGCTAGTCTTTTCTCAATTCTATCGATAAGGGGTTGCCAGTCCTCCCTACTAAGCTTCCCGGGCCTAATCGGAATCCCTAGGTACGTGAGAGGGAAGTCTCCCTTACTGCATCCTAGCAGTTGTTGGATCGATGTAATGGGAACAGAACAAATTTCGCTCAGCTGGATAACGCAACTCTTAGAAAAGTTAACCTTCATGCTTGACCAAGCTTCGAAACACTTCAAGACTGACCCCATGGCTATGATATCATCTTTTGCAGCCGAGCCAAACAGTAGAGTGTCATCCGCGTACTGAATGATCGAAATAGGTTCAGAAAATCCTTTGATTTTAATACCTATGTTCATCATAACCTTGCTGCCATTCGCTATCATTTCCGCAAGCCCGTCAGCTACGATAGCGAATAATAAAGACGAAAGTGGATCCCCCTGTCTCAGTCCTCTTTTGCATAGAATTTCTCTACCCTGTTCCCCGTTTACAATGGGAAACGATTTCCCTCCTCTAATGCATTGAGAAATCCATTTTCTCCATCTTTCTCCGAACCATTTCAACTGCAGCGCCTCATCGACCGCCTCCCATTCGACCGAATCATAAGCCTTTTGAAAGTCCACTTTAAAGAGAAAACCATCCGTTTTTTCTTTGCGTGCTCTAAAAACAATTTCATGCGCCGAAGCCACACTATCCATAATGTCACGACCTTTAATAAATCCGCTCTGAGACTCCCCGATGATATCCTTTAATATAGGCCCCAATCTATTCGCCAAAACCTTGGTGATGATCTTAAAGGAACCATTGAGCAGGCTGATTGGTGTCAGATCTCCAACAACTTTCACCTCCGATTTCTTTGGAAGCAGAACAATATTCGCGAAGTTAAGTCTATCAAGATCTGCTTCGCCCTTATAAAAGTCCATAACAATGCGCATAAAATCCCCTTTGATGATTCTCCAATAAAGCTTGTAAAAAAATATCGGAAATCCATCCGGACCAGGCGCCTTATCCTGGCCAAGATCATTAATGGAAAAGACCACTTCCTCTTCGGAGAAGCTGCTTTCAATGGCATGGCACCCATCCAGCCTGGAATCCATCCACATGTTCGAGCTCAGCGAACACCTATGCTCTCTTCTCTTACTGAGTAGCTCTTTAAAATTCTCATAGATGTGCTGCTTGATTCTATCCTCATTCTCGCACCAAACCCCATCCTTCAAAAGCCCAGAGATGTGGTTTTGTCTCCTTCTTCCATTTGCAATCCTATGGAAGAATTTGGTGTTCGCATCCCCCTCCTTTACCCATTGAACTCTAGAACGTTGCTTCCAATAATATTCCTCCATCTTTTGGATGTGAAGGATATCCTGTCTCTTGCTAAAAAGCTCGTCATATTCCCTCCCTATCAGGTCTCTTTCTTCTTCAATGATTTCTAACTGCTCTATCCGCTCCCCTATTGCATCTTTGAGTCTTTGGTTTTTGCCAAATTCTGCTCTTGCCCAAAGTTTTAGTTTTAGTCTCAGTCTTCTAATTTTTTGAATCCAACAACCCACCGCAGTGACGGAATCAGTCGGTTCGTTCCAGCTCTCCTCGATAATCTTCGCAAAACTTTCAATCAATGTCCAAGACTTTTCAAATCTAAATTGGTACGATCGTCGCCTATCTCCTTCCCCAGAATCCAACGAAAGAGGAATATGGTCCGAAGTGAATCTTATTAATTCCTTGGCCTTAGCTAACGGAAATTTGTCTTCCCACTCAGCGGACACTAAAATTCTGTCTAACTTAGCTAAAGTTGGGGCTGCTTGTAAGTTAGACCACGTGAATTTCCTATTGGATGGATCAATCTCTAGAAGCTTTAAATCGTTAATACATGCGTTAAATTGCTCCCTATCACCCCTGGGGGCACCTCTACCTAGGTGTTCGTGTTGAAATCTTGTGATATTGAAATCACCCCCAACCACCCATGGTCCCCTGCATGAACCTCTAATACTCCTAAGTTCGTCCCAGAACAAACTCCTCTGGGCGGACTCATACGGACCGTAAACTGAAGTAACCGATTGAGTCCAACTATCAACCCGACGACGAATAGTAATCGTAACCGAAAAATCCCCGGCTATCTCGTCAATGATCTCGAACCGTCTAAGATCTACCCCAATAGCTATTCCGCCTGAATACCCTCTCGAAGGTTTGAATCTCCAATCAAAATCTCCTATACCCTTAATGCTCTGAACCTCCGCTAAATTCGGAAATTCAACTCTAGTTTCTTGAAACGCACAAACTGAGGGTCTATACCTAGAAATAGTATCACTAATGAGTATTTTTTTAGATTTCTGCCTCATCCCTCTAACATTCCAGAATATGTATAACATGATGAACTAAAAATCGAACACCTCTAATCTAACCGCTACGGCCCGATGAAGCTACTCTATTTGACTCTTACAAACCCCTCTAATGATATTGACCCTTAACAGTTGATCCTCTCTATTGGAACCCATGGCTAGACCGTACAGACTAGCAAAATATATGAGCAAATCATCATTTAACAGATTTAAAACAGCAAAATCATTAGACGAGTTACCTAGACAGGCTGAAGAAGGCTCTTTGGTCTTAGCCGCCGCTCTAATCAGGTCCCCCTCACTTGGACCGCTCGAGCCCCATTTGTCCAGCTGCCTCTTGCTTTTCCTCTGATAGTCCACATGTTGTTTGCTCACAGTGCCCCGACCACTTTCCTGTACTCCCCCTCCAGCCAATTCTCTAACTTGTTTAGCCCACTTCTCGTGCTCTGAGTCAAACGAGCAACCACCGCTTTGAATGCCATCTAGAGCTCCTATCATGCCGTTCAAAATCTCAGGATCCACCCCCTTATCATCTTGATCTAAAGGTACCTCGGAGTCTGCCTCATCCTCATCAATCTGATCGTCTAAACCCTCTAGCTGCGCCATGTCTAAATTCGAATTGTCCCCTAAAATCTCGTCATCTAAATTGTTCCCGTGGGCATTTTCTAGTGAGTTAATCCGAAGCCCAGCAGGCTCAACTACTGGCCCAACCCCAAAGTGTGGTACTTCCTCAATACTGGGCCCAGAACGAATGACACTTGGATTGATGGGCTCAATAACAGCATCAACATCTGCAGAAGCCAACACACCATCTCCCTGAAATGCCGGAGCTTGAATTTGGGCGGCGTCCTCTGCCCTTCGCGCCAATTCTTCGATAGCTTTTTGAATTGACAACTGTAGGTCGTCCTTAGACATCGCCGCGAATTGAGGGAGTCCCATCGCCGAATAGTTGACGCTTCGTTGTCCTTGTTGGAACGAATCTTGAGGATTCCTGGCTTGCGGCACATCGAAGGCACCGTCACATCCTGCCCTACGCGCCGCTGGTAATCCAAAGGTCTCTTGGACTCCTCCTTAGATCCCGCTCGACGTACAGCAGCATCGAAATCCGCCTCTAGATTCGAACCATACTCATCAAAGATCAGTAATGGAGTCTTGGTAGAGAGACGCGATGAACGATCGAGATCTATGGCTGCGAGATCTGACGGTCCCCTATCATCGTCCACCTTCGACTTCGTCCCCCTCGCACCACTACAAGAAAAACCCTTTTTCGCAACGCCAAATGTCGTTGCTAAAACTCGTTTGTCGTTGCGAAAAATATTTTTGGCAACGACATTTGTCGTTGCAAGGTCGTTGCGCGTCTGGGCGTCGCGAAAGATTTTGACTACGACTTGCTGTCGTTGCCAAACATAGATTTTTTCGCAACGACATTGCCGTTGCAATATATTTTGTCGTTGCCATACCTAATTCCACCTGTGCTATGGTATAAAATCAATCGCAACAACCTTTGTCGTTGCCAAACATACTTCATATATTTGGCAACGACTCATGTCGTTGCTAAAGATATTTTTTTCGCAATGAATTATTGTCGTTGCCTTACATTTTCTATTTTGGCAACGACTATTGTCGTTGACAAAGCTCGACTGTTTTGCAATTATTTTTATAATTGCTTTGCATTACTTGTATTTTGGTAACAACTATAGTCGTTGCTAAAGCTACCAATTGTCGTTGCGAAAATTTAATTCTTTTCAAGACAAATTATATATTGTCGTTGCATCAGCCCTATCCAAACTAGCATACACTTCAAAAACATTAAAAACCAACATCATTCCAAAAACTATAATATTAACCTTGTCCAACATATTACATTTATGTCACATATAAGAAGCAATGCCCAAAATATTACAATCATCAACTTCTCAAAAAGATATCTAAGTATCTCATAATCAATTCCATTGTGCATAATAAGCTTAACCATGTTTTCTAATATTCTCTTAACATCTAAACATTGCAACAAAATTGGATGCAAGATTGAAAGAACTGAATCAACTTAG